>JABVXV010000216.1:87223-110247 GCA_013365325.1 Dipetalonema caudispina | reverse complement strand
TGTGAATAACAAGGGAGATGTTTTACCGTATCTCAGGTAAAAATGACTGTAAACAAAATGATTTATGTTAGACATTGTGACCTTCCTCAATTATCAATTTATATGACAATCACGCAAATGAGAATAATTCCAGAACAAAGGCTAATTTTATTTAAAAATACTTATGACAAAAATATTCGGATTCACGACACGATCTGTTCAAAGAGATTTCTTCTTTGATTTTTCGATATGGTTCTGGTAAATTTACATAGAAGAAAAACTCAAATTCATCGAAAGTACTGACGAGAAGGAGCCAAATTTTCTGGAGTATTAAACAAGACTATGCTCAATGGTTTTTATTTAACTAACACTTCTGTGTTTGTTGATAATAGTCATGGAATTTAATTGAAAATTTATTCGTTAAAGTATTGTGACAGATTTATATTTTTTGTTTAATCATTGTTCATTTATGAATTTCGATAATTAGATATTGGTAATGAACGTGATAATCAGTCTATCAGATGTAAATTAAATTAACCAACTGTACTAGAAATGCGGCATAAATGATTTTCTTTTTGAAATAACTTTCAAGCCATATGAAATTAAATTTTCAAAAACGAAATGTGTTGAAAAATTCTTGAAAGAACCCTTGATAATCTTGTTATGCTTGCTGATGCGATTCTCACTATATTTCAGGTAGATAAGCATAATACCTCGTTTTATTTTCAATTTTACAGATGTCAAATTTCAGAATGACAGATTATTTGACTATTTATTATTGACAGATTATTTGACAGATTTCAATAAAGTGAGTAACGTGAATGATTGATAATACAAATAAGTTTTAATCTTAAATTTAATGTGCATCGGTGAAGTAATCAAAATAAATTTTATGATTTCTTTTTTGTCTTAAGTTCGATGATTAATCAGAACTGTAAATGAACAATGAAATTTATTGGGACGAATTTGTAAGAGACAGTTTGTGGCAGTGGACAAATTAGCTATGAAATGAGAGCTTTTATGCGAAATTTTTTACAAAGTATTTTAGTCAAAGATCAAAAAGATATTTCATTCACAAAAAATCGAAATTAATCTGAGTTTTTCTCTCTCACATTGAATAGTGTCAATTGAGAAACATAAAATATGCAAAAACGATAGAAATTGGGATTAACATAATATTCTGTGTGAGAGCTTACTTCTGTGTGAGAGCGTATTTTTCTTTTAGTTATGTATTATTAGGTTATGTATTATTATTTTTTATTCTATATTCTGGTAAGAAATTCGTTTCAAAACATTTATGAAATCAAAAAGCAAAATGATTCATCAACACCATTTTTCCATTTAGGGGGAGATTTGATATTTATCTTTTTAGTGATATTTTGTACAATTAACGATCGCAGTAAAGAAATAGCAGGAAGTATTATGAGAAATAGAAGCGAATATTTAAGATTTGATCCCTTCTATACTTTTACTTAATTATTAAAATTGAAAGAATCAACACTAATTTATACAAATTTTGTGACATTGTGACATTCCATTGGACAGAATTATATTCAGTGCGTTTTCATCGTATTTCCTGCATCACAGCCTTTCAATCTTTTCAATATTGAATTTGTGGAAGCACCATCCAATGATTCCTGAAATTATGATTTTCTAAACACCAATTTTACAAAAGCAAACTCTCGAGGTTATTTTAATATTACTATGACAATCTATTGAAAATTTAACCTCAAATAATGTTTCAGTTGAGATTACAACATCAGCCATTAAATTTCCTCACATCTAACCAAATTGGCTGTTTTTATTCTTCAACCTTAACCGCCCTCAAATTACCGCCACACAACAGCGATATTTGAACATTTGGGAATATGCTCGATTGTATTTCGATACTATCCAGCCTTTTTTATTTTACATGCTGTAGCAAACGCAATAAACCAATGCTATTAGCTATTTGCACTGATTATTCTAACGTGGAAGAAATTGAATCACCAGATAACATACTGGACGACGATATAATATATATTGCAATTCGGTGTACTTGAACTGATTGTATTTCAGAATTCCGAAATTCGAAAAGAAAAGAGATATGAGACATAAATTCCTCATTGAATGTTAATTTATAGCTATTGGATTGAATAAATTTTTGATCAGCAATGCCGAACGTTATTTGCGATTCGACAAATACTGTGCCGTGAAAGTTGTTTGGATTCCTGGTCGATGCTTGATTTGTGTTAAAACAAAGAATGGAACCAGTAATTTTATTTTGGGATATATTATTAACAGTAGAATAAGGTAAGCTGGTTGATTGGTAAAAGAAGGGTACCTTAGATGAAAATTTGGAGATATTTATACTGTTATAAAATGAGCGTAAACAAGATATCTTACAAAAGGATGAAAGCTTAAGGATGAATACATAATTAGGACTAAGCAAATGTTTTGTTAACACGTGACTATTGATAAAAGATATTTGTAAAAAGGTACAATGGTGAGAAAGCTAAGCTTAAGAATGAATACATAATTAGTTTGAACAATAATTTGATGAAATTAGAATGAGAACGGAATGGGAAAACGAAGATGTTTAGTTGACATTTGGTGTATTGTGATAGAATCGATTGATAATAAGATATATACATAAAACGGAATTAGAGAGCGAAAAGCGACAATTTTAGCATAGGAATTAACAAGTATTGCACTTAAAATCTTTAGACAATGAAATAAATTTTACAATTTATTGGTATTTGATTATACGATAATAATTATTTAGGAATTATTTTCGGGTTTCCGACATACTGAACTTCCCTTAGGTTAGCTCATACCAACTTATTTAATCATAACTTCAATTTTAATTCACGTTTTATTTGACTGCTAGATTCCATTCCCTCAAATTGTACATTTTTTTAAGCAGTCATTTTACAGTTGTCAGTGCTATTCTTTATCGTCTGCTAATCATCCAGTTGATTAGACGTTATATTTAGTTTTGGAGCAGTAAGTCATCTATTTAAGCAATTCTATCAATCTGCTGCGAAATTCGAATAAATGTCGCAAAGGATGAGACAATACCACGTTTAAATAATTAAATTAATTTGTGTTTCATTTCTTATTGAACCAATTCATCTTATAAACTGTTTAACATAAGTCATTTAGCTCTGTTCAATAATTATAGCAAGTTTCTGAATTTTGCTTTATGACTTGAAATGTCGGAATTTCATGGATGAATTGAAATACAAGAAAATAACAAATTTTACAAGATGATCGACATTAAATTAAAAGTAAAGTTCCAACTACTAACCGTATCCTGTCCGAATGATTGATCACATATTTCAATCTGAGTTATATTTCAGCCTGAGGTTATTATTCTAAAACCGCAGGTAATTCAAAATCTTTGCAAAATGTTTCAAATGGGAGAACAATTAGGAATTACCATTTGTACTGTTAAAAAATGTTTCCTTCAAGTGGCAATATATTGTCCGTGTCAAAGATACATTTTATGGAAGTTATAGCTGACATAATAAACTTGAGCAAAGCATTAGAAGAAGTAACTTTCCAATAAGTAAGTTTCTTATTTGTAAAGTAAAATGATAAAGAACAAAAGCAAACAAATAAGAGACGTACAATCGAAATCGTAGTTAGAAAAATATGACACAAAATCACCTGTAAGAAGTTTGAGTAAACTGTTTATAAAATTAATTCATTTATGAAAAGATCTTCAAAATTTTATGAATTTTACTTCGAAACTTCGCTCGATTGAAATTTAATCTCATATATCTATATCAGTTGAAATGAAAGTATAATGGCGATTGTTTCTGGAAACTTTAAACAAACTAATAATTACTAAATTTAGGTAAAACAGTTCACCGAATTATCCATCATTTAACCCAAGATTTGGTTAAGCAATATCATATTTCGGAAGGAAAATTTTGAAGGAAGAGATGGGAATTTGTTTGGAGCGATTTATGGTAGAAAGAAATTGTAAGTCTGAATGGGTAGAGACCGGACAGTTCAGGTAACAGGAAGTCTTATATAACTTGAGTTTTTGAAAAAAAAAACTGTGTTGGAAAATGAAAAATAATCAAGTTGCTGATTGTTTGGTGAGTAGTAGAAATTGTTGGATAAGAAAAAGTTCAAAAAATTGACATGTGCTTAAATCGGTTTATTTGCAGTAAATATTGATAACACGTGAAATTAATGAATAAAAATTTAATAGTTTATCTATCATTAAAAAAATTATTCCTAAAAATAACTGTAAAGAATTAACATTAACTGAGAAATTCATTAACCGCTTTTGAGAATAATAAAGCAGGATTGAGTAGATTGACTTAAATATGAAATAGAAGTGTGGAAATATGTCAACAAACATTTCCTCATTTTTGACATCAACAACAACAACATTGATGTTTATGTTTGCTAATTTGTTTCCGATTAATACTGTGCTATTTTCCTTATGACTAATACAACTTTGTTCTTTTTTTCTTTGCAGGATTTGCTTGGATGAAAAATAGTGAATTTTCCATTTCCCCAATTTTTATTATCTTTTTATTTTTCTATTTTTGTCATGTTTGGACACAAAATATACCTCAAAAAATTTTTTTTTTGGACACAAAAAAAAATAATAATTGATTTGTCCCTTCAACTGTTTAAGTTGATTTGTTTAATGGTTCGTAAAATTCATCATCAATACTATTACTTTTCATGAAAATATAATTGCTATATTGAATAAAACAAAAAGAATAATAATTAAACAAATCGTCGAATGGAAAGTATTTTCAAGGATAAGAAATCAAGAACTGTAAAAACATAGCAACAACTAAAATAAATTCGTTAGATGGATTTCTTTAAGAATTGAGGAAGATAATCGGTGATAAGGATCAGTGAACAAGTTTTTAAAGAATTCCTTTCCTTTGACATCTCTACCATTGTCGTGGAATATTATTTGTAGTAGAAGGAATCTGTATGTTATTACAATTTTAATGGCGTAATATGTTAAGAGTCACTGAACTGACTTATGGTCGGAAGCTCTCAATAAAAGGAATAAATAGGAGAGGTTGAAGTGAGTGGATAAGTGAACGAATAAGGTGATTGAATGAAGTAAGTACGTGAGTTGTAAGGAATGAATCTGTCAAGAATGAGTTCCATAAAGCCGTGACCCTTGTATATATATGTGTGTGTAGTTGGAGTGCTCTACAGGAAACACTGTTGTAACCCTGTCGTAAGCATATGAAACAAAGGACACACATTGTTGCAATCTTCTTGTAAGCATATGAACAAAGGAAAGTGCGTTGCTATCGGATCTGATTTAAGCATATCTTAACCACAGAGAAAAAAGACGTATTGTGTTGATATCTCATCTTAAACAAGGATAAGTTGAATGATTTATATTAACAATTTATAAAATAAATTGGTTCATTACGGAATGGAACATTACAAGAAATGTATTATTCCTTCCTTCGTGAAATTTATTCGAATTTCGCGACAGTTTTACATGGTGGAAAATTTGTTTAACATTAACACTTGTAAGTGAAATTTTGAGTAAATGTTTTCACTGGAAACATCAAAATAATGTTTATTCAATTTAAAAATACTTTTTGATTTGATGATCGAGCAAATATGGTAATGCTTTTCTGCATTGCTGGAATTTCCGATCATCTGTTATACATATGGGTATCATTTAGCTCTTACAATTCTCACATCTCGATGAATTATCTAAAGATCAATTGTGGACAATATCAGTCCTACCTATATGATGACAAGTACTCCATCATTTTACATCAACTTAGAAATTTGATGAAGTATAAATCAACAGCAATTAGTGGAAAGTGTAGGAATCGATGAGCGTTGCAAAATGCTAATACGATTATTCTTTATGAAAAGATTATTTAGAAATGCATGCTATTGAAGTTCATTATAATAAAGAATTGGTAAATATGAAATAGCTGGAAGCATTGAAGTGCTGAGAATTATCTATCAATCGATTTTCTAATTCGAAAAAATAATTCAGAGTGAATAGAAAATTTACAATGGTAGGATGATATAACAATAACAAATAAAATATACAGTAGTAACTAAACAAAGGAAAATAAAAGATCCATATGAATAAAACTGTTTAATTTGATAAAATTCTAGGAAATAATTAATATTTTCATTGTTATTCCTTTATTGCATTCATTATAAAAGATGATGAAGAAGTGTATGAAAGCAACTTGTTGCAGCAAAATGTTTCATCAGTTTGATTGTGATTAACACACTTTTGATGCCAACTGGATAACTACAAAACTATTTGCTATAATGATTTTAATTTTCTTGGCTATTAAAATTGCACGCATTACTTATTCGTTTTTTCATTACCTGCAAATATCAATTGGAAAAATTGATATTTGCCATACTTAAGTACTTAGATATTTATATACAATGCTCAGTAATGCGGAGTGCGGAATAATAGTGGAAGCTATACCGAATTTCAAAAAACATATAGAATTACAAAATGAATTGGATGAAACATAAATCATCATACCTTTTATTAAATGTGCGAAGGATTTCGATAAATTTGAACTTCATGCCGTGAAATAAAATTGTGCTCTGTCGTGGATAATCTTATTGATTTCATTACTTCAGAAAGTAAAACTACCATTTTCAAGGTTGGAATTCATCACTTTCTACGTCCAACTAGTTTCTTCGATTTCTGTAATAAAAGGTTTACAAAAAAAAAGATGTCGAAATTTCAATTGAAACTAGAGTTAACTCATTACATTGCTTATATACAATTCAAATTTCTCTGCCTAATTACGATCACTTAAAATAAGGTTAGTGAAAATTTGGTTGAATCCAACTTCTCTTCGAATTTACTGAAATTCAAAAATAAAATCTTAAAGAATACAAAAGAAGCAAATATCACATACACATACTTGGCTGTGAGAATGATGAAGTGAAGGAAAATGACAACGGCCTGATCGAACTGCCAAAAACTCTCAACAAAAAAAATTTGACATTTCAGGATAATAAGGGAAGATGAGCGATACCGATTCATTCATCCAGATTGAACGAAAAATGCCGAAAAGCTTCCCTTTCTTTCCCTTTCTAGCTATCTTTTTTCAAATACAATTCTGAAAAAGCAAAACCGAAATCGAATTGTCGGATAATAATAATAAGGGACAGCTGTCCTTTTCTATTCCTTTTCATCGAATCCGGAACTATTCTCCCTTTCTTTCACTTCCGGCCTTCCTGGTCATCACCACTTAATCCCCCGAGTGATTACTTTTACAACCAACCGATAGCCATAGAACAACTAGCAAATGATATCTCACAGGCCAATAACAACAAGTCTTTGGCAGAACATATAGCTCTTCAATTTACTATTACTACTACTACTATTTGGTACTGTTTAACAAATTATCATTACAACTTCTCGGCTTATTTTTGGTAGCAAATGATTTCCCGATGATTTTATTCAATGTTAATCTCAACATTCTTAAAGTAATCGGAAATTCTTATACAGAAATTTGTTCCGCATCAATATCTCCATCTCACGTCATTTCTTTTTCTGAACATTTTGATGTATACAACATAGAGACCTAATATACAATTAAACACTATCTTTATACTTTTTTTTTTTTTTTGATAAAATGTAACACGTGAAAAACGAACAAGACACCGAGCATTATTATACATACATGTACGAATAAATGTATGTAATATACTACAGAGCTGATTAATTAGAAAAAATATAATACAGTCGGACTCAACAACTATTGAAATGCAAACATTTCGATAGTTGTTTGGAATGTAAGAATTAAATGAATCTCAACTGCATCTACTGACATCACCAAGAAGTAACACTTCAAATAAATTTGCATATTGGAAATATGACCATGAAGAATCAGCTATCTCATTTAAGCTATCAACAAGATACAAGTTGAACTGTTTAATGTTAGAAGTGGCCTACTAATGAACATTAAGTAATACAGCCGTTGAAATTCGATACACTACCTGATCTTTATAATTTTGAACTATGACAAAGTTTCAAACCACATTCCACGCGAAAAATCTATTCACGTTTCACCAGGAAATCTATGAAAAATACAAATACCTAAATATGCAAAGCTGACATAAAATTATTGATTGACTCATCCACCTATTAACAAAAAAGAATTTTCAACTATAATACAATGGTTTTTTATCCAGCTTCTTTTCCTGACTATTTTGATTCCCAATTAATGTTTAAGTGCGACTGTAATATCAATCAGGCAATCCCATTACCATAAGTTATCCAAAAATGTTTGTTTCTCCAGTGGAAATACTCAAGTCCAACAAATTACAAATTGGAAGCATAAAAATTACAAATTTATAAATTATGGTTTTTCGGAAATTTTTAGGCGTATTTTTTCCTAGATTCAAATAAATATGAAATTGCTCTTTCCATGAATAACATTTCGTCCGGCAAATTTAGAGTCCACGAATTCAAAGTAATATATTCTCAGGTGGATATTTGAAAAAACTTCGTGCTTCGAAAATACTACTTGTAAGTAATTTGTCAAAAATAAAACTTAAAAAACAGAGCATCTTTGATTGACATCTTTTAGAAAATCAAACAATTTTTCTCGTTCAGCATATGTACCGTTTCTTCAATCAATTTAGCAAACAGCAAGTTGCGTGGATGGTAACTCGGAGCTACGAAAGAGGCAGTTCTGTAACGGGAGTATTCTGGAGAATAATCAGTTGCCAATTTACGAACTTCTTGTAAATTTCTAAGAAACTTTTCGAAGAGGATACCATGGAATGGTGCAATCTCTGATTACATAAATAAAAATGAAAACAAGCTTATCCAAAAAACCAATAAAAAAGTCTCAAGTGAAACTTCCCTTTCAGTTCAAATATTCACTCAACCCAATATTCAAAGACAAACTAGCGGATATAACGGTTAAAAATCACAGTGACAAAGAACCTAAAATATCTCTGTAGAGAAATAAAAGAAAAATTAGATTAGCAAATCTGATAATGTCTCAAAACGTCATCTTTCATCATTACCCAGATTACGAATTACTAAATGTTTCAGACATCAAACTCTGAACAACCACCGAAACTCTATCCACCGGTTCACATTCACGTGCCATATCGACCACATTTAATAATTTTTTAATTCCAATGAAGTATCTGCAAAAAACCAAGCAGCAATTTTTCTTTCTTTTTTATTTTCAATGTAATCGAGTTTAGAATTTCATTGCAGAAATTACCAATGTAATTAGACAAATCCTTTTTTTTCACCTAGAGAGCTAAGTGCAACAATAGTTTAAAAAACACGTAAAAATTTTTCATACGATAAAACACGATTACAAAAATTACATGTTGAAATATGAAACAATCCTTGCGACCTATCAGGTCATATCGATCTTTACGAATAACTACAAAACTTTCTACAAAAATTTCTACTAATCTATGTTTAAACAAAGTAATTATACAATTCAATTTCCTCCTCTTGAAAAAAAGCAATGACTTACTCTTTATTAGAACGAGAAAGTTCGTTACGAATCCCTTCACATTCTTGGCGCGAAAGTGCATTTGTATCCTCAATAACAGCCATGATATGCTGTACGGTTGTTAACGCGGGTACGTCTATTATTGTACAGAATGCTGACAACAAACCGAGTTCACGTAAGAATGAACGATTACTTGATGTAGCAACAACAAGTAAACGCCTATTCTAAAATGTTAACATATTAAAAAAACATATCGAGAATATCATTTTAAAGTGTATAATTAATCAAATTCAATAAACAGAAAAATACCCTTCACTGAAAATTTCTAAACGTTAGGAATTCATAGTTTTTAATGCATGAAGTCTAAATTTCGGATTATCAGTAAGAAATACAACGTCTGCTAAGGGAGTATAAAACATGCCTGAGGTGGCAGCTTCTTCACTAAAAGAAATAATGCCTGCAGGACCAAGTTTGAATATCGGGGACCAATTGGTGAAAAATCTAAAAATTAATTTCATGATGACAATATCTGAAAAATCAAGAAGTGAACGAAGTTCAACAGAATGAGCAAACTGTAACAAAACTAAATCCTTATTTTCGACCGGAGTTTTAGCATTTGTTCAGAAATATTCAAAATAAACAAACCTAATAACCGTTCAACACCATCAACAATAACACAACTGAGCGGGGACCGATATGCATCATCGAATACTTTCCGCAGAGCAGCACATTTTGCCGTTTCGGTGTAGCCGACCATATCTTCCGCACTAATCACTTTTATGAATGGATAATCGGAAGCTTTTGCAATCATCGCCGCAAAACATGTTTTACCACTGTTTGGTGAACCTCAAATCATATGAATTGCATTCAGTTGAACTAATGAGAAATATGAGAAAAGATATTTAATTGCTATTTAAAGTTTATTTATCTGCTTATTGCTGATAATGTTTCCTTGAACTTCATTTAATTATTCAAATATAAAATTTGATGCTTAAGCATTTTCGAGATGTAATAAGACATGTTCTAGCTCAAAAAAAATTAGAAGACGCTCAGATCTTTTTCACTTAAAACAAAGGCCCTCGAATTACTACAGCTCAGTTATATCAGGGGAAATTGAAGGAAATGATTAACAGCCGATGTAGTAAACCTTCTTTGAAATCTACCAGTTAATATACCGAGCATCAACATAAGCGTGTTTAATTGAATATTTGGTCACTCTTAGCATTTTTGATATACTTTTCAACTTATCAACGTGGATTTTGCCTAGTCTAGTTGGTCTAATTACCTATTTACCGAACATATTTCCTTGGAAGCCAGATATCTTTATGCTTCCTCAAGCCAAATACAATTCCAACTTAAATAATTTTTACTTGCTGACAAATGCATTCATTCCAGACAACTTTTAATAACCTGCTAATAAAACAGAAGCAAATCCCTTCGTATCGGGACTTCGTACTTGCTTTACCAACAAAGCGCCTTGCTCAAGTATTTGAGTAACTTGTGCACTCCATGAAATAAATCCACCAATTAGGTACTTTTCCAATTCTTCGTTGGAGTGACCGAAAGCCTAGAATAAGACGAAGAAAAAGAATACGCACTACAAACATGACCTTCAGTTTTTGACTAAGTTTCAAACTTGGATTCAAAAAAGTTTTACACGGCTAGTTGATTATTAAATGATAACGAACCGGTTTGACATCATTCTCAAGAGCGTAACTGAAATCGTCAACATTAATCATCAGTTTCTCCACTGCATCAGCATCCAGCTGTACTTTGCCACCCGCCTAAATTTTTTGAATCCAGTAATAAAGTCAGCATTAAAAGTAAATCAGTGTTATTAGGAGCATGTGACATCACGCAATTACTGACCGAATAACTGATTTTAATTAATACCAAATACTGTAAGGCAACTGCCGTAATTAACAAATGTTGAAATTCTCAATTATCCCCAAGGCAAAAAATTTCCGAATTTTTAGAATTATTACAGGTACTACTTAAGAAATACGCAATATAAAAAAGTTAATCAACGAATTTAAAATGTTACTTACTTTCACCAAACGATTCATTGCGCTTGACTGAGCTGCTCGTACCAGACCTTCTAATTCAGCACCTGAGAAATTCTTAGTCTTTTTAGCAAGTTCGACCAGATCAACATTGGGATCCAATTTATCGTATTCTCTAGAATATTTCCGAACGATGAAAGATTTTGAAGAATTCCGATTTTCAATATTCAGATCATGTACTTTTTAGCAGACTATATATGTATATATAGTTTGGATTGAAACTAGATGGACATCTTTCTACTATTACTAGACTTTCATGAGTTGTTCTTCAATTTTTGTTACATCTTTTGCGAAATATATCTATTATTTTGAAAACAAATACCCCATATCCAGTCCCCCAAAGACATAGTATAAAGTAGTTTATTACCACTCCTAATGTTCTAAAATTAGGTTAATAAATCGCCAGGAGTCTCTATGATTTTAAGTGGAATGTTCACACAATTTGGCATACGGCGAAAATCATTTATATCAGCAAATTTAAAAAATTTTTGATTTAAAAAATTTAGTGGTGCAAATCCAATCTCTTAATATACCTCATTCTAGCAGTATGGATCTTCAAAATTTGTAAACGACCGGCTTCATCAGGTAATGAAATTTCCATCTGCACTTCCATTCGACCTGGTCGTAACAACGCTTCATCGATCATATCTTTCCTGTTTGTCATACCAATTACAAGAATATTATTGAGCTGATCAACACCATCCATTTTTGCTAACAGCTGATTAACCACCGTATCGTGTACAGCCGTAGAACCGGCCTATATTTTGATTTTCATCAGAACTTATTAAAGTTGGAAATTTTCCGAGAATATGGAAAGAATGAACCACCCACATAGAACCAATAGTGGATTGAACTAAACAGTTAAGTAATTGACATAGATGCTTTTACTGGAAGAAGAAAAGTACTTCAGCCGTAACGGTTATATACCTGAACTGCATAGAGTATGCAAGGAATTCAGGAATAATGAACGATGTAATTTTAGGAAATCTTTTCTAGCTGAATTTTGAAACAAAATAAAATCTTGTACTGAACAGATAGATTCCAAACAAAAAAAAAGTGCCACATACCACGGAACCACGCTGTTTACAAATAGCATCAATTTCATCAAATATAATTATGTGCAATCCTGAACTAGCGCCACACCTTTTCCATTCTTCTTCGGCATCAGCGAACAGTTTTCGGATGTTCGATTCCGACTCGCCAACATATCTATGAATGAAAACTTAATTAGCTAAATCTACAAGCATTGAATTAAGCCTTTCCTAGTTTCGATTAACTTGATTAATATTGATGGGAAGAGTGATCTAAAACTTTATCAAAATGATGAGTGTAATGATCTCACTTGTCCAAAATTTGAGGTCCATTGATAATCTTAGGTTCTCGAGCATTCAGCATTTTCCCAATTTGACGAGCCATTAATGTTTTACCAGTTCCTGGTGGTCCATAAAGTAAAATACCTCTAACGTGCTTCATGCCTAAAACCATACGCTTAAAGTATGCAACCATCTTGTCAAATATCAAATTTCAAATGTATGACCTCAAAACGATAGTCATTAAAATGTTGAATCTGGATCTCATAAAGTTACTAATATATAAAAAAGTATTCACATTCTGACCTAGCTGTTCGATGAATTCAGGTGGAAAAACGCGTGAAGCAAATGCACGTCGAAAAATGCCAGAAAATTCCTTGTCCAAACCACCAATACCCATTTTTTGAAAATCCCAATCTGGATTGATGATAGAACGATACGCTGACTTCCTGATAAAAAAAGGATTTGAAAAACAGGCCATTTCAGGTACAATTCGAAAACTCCAAATTTTTTGAATTTTACTTTTCTAATTTTCATAAATGCTATCAGAAACGATACCCTTTGCTCTTTCCTATCAAATTTAACAACGAATCCTCCGTTTTATCGAAAATAATAACAGAGTTTGGCAAAAGTTGTCCTGCGTCAATCTGTAAAACACGAAATTTAAACGACTTTTTAACGTACATTTAAGAGAAAAAATGAATATCTAACAAGCTAAGTTCAAAAATGACAAATAAAATAAAACGTATAGCCTCTAACCTCAATAGGTTTCAAATTAGCGACAGCTTGTGGATTTGTAGCCAGTGAAAGGTCAATACCTGAAATTAAACAAATTTAACAATATACACATCCATATTGCCAAGTGACGTTTGATCATTCATGATTCAGAATACTGTAAATAGACATTTTGGAAGCAGTTTTAAGGTAGAAGAACTTCCTCGAAGCAAAAGAACTTAGGATGGATGACTAACTTTTCATTAATGTTTTAATAACACTGACAGTAATCATTCATGATGATCACTTTATGAAAATGTTGGCTGACAGCAAAGTATGACTTTTTGTTTTTTCTAAAGATCTCTTTACCAAAGTCTCTCAGTTAGTAAATCGCACATAAATGACGCGTCAGCTTCAGCCGTAGATTTTTGTTTGAAATTTAAATTACCCACACCATTTCTACAGAATTGGATCTTAGTCGACAAATTAGTAGATACAAATATTACGATTATATAACAGATGTAGTATGCATATAGGAAGATCCAAGAGATCTTTTGCTGCATACACAAAGGGATGCAGAAACTAGAGGACGTATCATCCGTGACGAAAAACGGAATTACATAGATGACAAAGATGATATAGTAATTTCGAACTGAAAACTAATAAGACTAGTAAAAAATCAGAAAACAAACGACTATCAAAGCATAAAATGATTTTCTTGACTAATTACTAAATGAATAAGTAAGGGAACTTCAGTACTCTGAAAAACTCAACTTATTTTATTGCGCATTAAGAGGGTGAAATTAAAGTGCTGACATCATATATTTGAGACTTGAAAACTGGATATTTGAATTAATTCATATTTGCTTACCAAGTATTGATGTCACTGTTAAAGCCAAAGTATGTGACTTTCCTTTATCGTCATCAAATTTGAATACCAGTAATTCGCCACGTGTAAATGCATGACCAGAAAATTGGATAGAAAACTCACGAGCCATAAAGTCTGTATTTAACGGTTCAGATGTTTGACTGAAACAGTAATCAGTTTTTCTGATAATAAAATTTGCAGTAAATTGTTGCAAATATAGCAGAAAATATACACGTAATAACCTAAATAAAAAATGTGGTCAAGAACCAGTAAAAATTATTAAATTACCTAACGTAACTGCTAAAAAACCAATTTTTGCACTGGAAGTAAAGTCATATAAACTATAATATGATGAATGGAACTGCAAAGAATTATGATAGAACTGATGAAATTTGACGGAGAGCAATGATGGATGAGAGTTTCAAAATGTCATTTCACATGTAACAGAGAACAATAGCGATTAATGATATCGTTAATTCAATTCTGAAGTTATCAGAAATGATGGAATCATTGATAAAATCTGTGTAAAAAAATAATCACAAAATTACAATTCGAAAAAAAAGAAGGAAAAGAGAAAATTATGACATTATAAATTTGTAGCAGAAAAAAAAAAGGAACAGAAATCACAGGACCTAATTTCTGTGATTCTTAACAACGAGAAAAATAATAACCAAACAATCTGAGCTATTTCAAATTCCAGAAATTTTTTCTAAAAGCTTACTTTTTCTTTGACTGAAAATCAGCGGCAACAGTGATTGATCCAATGAATTGATTATTATTGAAAGTGAACTGTTGCACTTCCACTTCCTGATCCAATGATAGCTTTGCCCATTTACGCTGAGATAGAGCGAAAGCTATTTCATCAGCTTTCAACGACGGATGGTTCCGAACAGAAAAAACGAAATGATGAGCCGGGCCAGTCTTCACCAATAGATGCCTGCGTAAAGTGGAAAGTAACATAACATACATTTCTAGATGTTAGTCCTGTTTTTCCCTGATATTCGATCCTACTACGTTTTTTCTAACTTCCATCACCAGGTAAGATTAATTCATCCTTACCAAGCAATAAATAATTTCAATTTTTATAGATTTTCTCATATGCGCGACTGTTCAAAGACTAGAAATATTTTTAAATCATCAAGTTGAGTATAATTCTTTGTGAAAGTACACCTCATATCTGACATCTGATATTCTTCAATTATCTGAGGCCAAAATATAGTTAGATTATCAATGGTGTGTGTCTTTTTCGTGTTTGTGTTAAGGAATGAAAGGATAACATTACTCACTTAATTTCAGCTCCATTCAACATATTGGTATTTAAAATTGCGCAATTTGTTAGTGCCAAATCATCCGTAGGACATTTTCGAACTCGCATTTTCACCGTCATCTTCGATTCTAAAATTCAAGAGAAGCATTATTCTAATTGTATGTTTCACGATTCATTCTATATACACGAGAATTAGTAATAGTTGATTTCACGAATTCGATTTTATGTATACACTTCCACATATCACAAACGTTATGAGCTTACTTTCATCTATCACATTTATGTACTTTCATATATCCATTCATGTATGAGCTTTTTACGATAATTCGTTATTTTCCAACAAATTTAACTTAAATGTTATCATTACATAAACATTACGATAAAAGTGAAAAAAAAAAAGCAAAAGTAAAAAAAATATTAGCAAATGAAATAAAGTGAAACATGAAAAATTGAAATGAACTTAGAAAGAAGGAAGGAATCAATAGAACAAATGAGAATGGAAGATAAAATGTTAAACAAACAAAATTATTTCTAATCAAATAAATAAATAAATCAAACTTTCAAACCTTCGCAATCGCTGCAGACAAAAAAAAAAAAAAAAAGCAACAGCTGAAATTAAAGTCATAATCGGCTAGTGAACAAATTGCCAACAGTTTACCAATATGAATATGACAGATAAATGAATAAATGACATTGTTTGATATAAGGATGTAATAGAAATTGAGCATTTCTATTGAATTTAAAATCATTTAAATTTAGCTAACTAAAGCTAACAAATATTGGTAAATCAATAAAATTTAATAAACTTTGGTATTAGCAAAGAATAAAATTTAAGAGATTATAGTTTAATTAACTAGACTTGATTTATTACTTTTATCTTTTCAATTCAAACATTACTCATATCAGTATTTCTATTGAATACTTATAATTTATGTTTGGCATTTTTTCGTATTTATATTCCAATTTGTTAGCTTATCATTATCAGTGAAGGAAGTTTGTTTGAGTAGAAAATGACGAAATGAAACAATCAAATAACGATTGAAAATTTTAATCTATTATCGAGAATAGAATAAATTGAAAAAGAAAGTTTCTGTTCATATCAACGAACAATTATATTATTTAAGGTATTATAATTTAGCAAAAAAGAAGAGAAACAAACGAATTCAAATATAATTTTACATAACTAACATTTATGAAATTAACGGATAGCATAATAAGATGAGTGGAATTATTGTATAATTTGCCTTAATTATATATCGCCATTATCATTATTACAAATTAAATGAAAGATCAAAATGTTGTAATTATTAATTTTACGAATTACATCTATAGTGTATTTCATGAGATTTAACGTTACTTGGAAAGTTTTATAACTTTAGGCATGAAAATTTTTCATTTCTTACTCAATTATATGAATTAGAAATTACATAGGAATAATTTACTGAGATTAACAATGACGATAAACTGAATATGTTAAATGAGGTGAAATTTAAAATTTAAGTTTAAATTTACACTTAAAACAATTTTGGATGAAAAATCAATTTTTAAACAAATTTAGGAAAAAAAAGGCGCAAAATTTTCGAAATTTTATCAACCCCTCATAACATATGAAAGATTTTTTCTGCAACCCAAAAACAATAACAATAACAACAACAACATATGGTAAGCTTCTGCGATAATCAACTAGTAAGGCATGTAGATATCAGATTTAAAGATACTTTTCTTTTTCTAACATATTAAACTTATTTACATTTCGTATTTTGTTTATCACTATTCATGGGAATATGTTAGTAGTAGTAGTAGTAGTGAAGAAAGAAAGAAAGGAAAATGGAGAAATTGTAAAAAATTAGAGTAAATATTAGAGAGATAAGAAATGATCGATAAATGGATTGGTTTAGTATTAAGCTTATAAAATAGCTAAAGTGAAGAATAGCTAATGAAAGCAATAAATATGTCAAATTTACTTTATCAAACTATTCGTTTAGATACATAAAATATTTCATTGTTTTGCAATAGTCATGATGAAGTGAAGAAATCAAATAATGTAAAATGATAGAAACGTTGAAATATAATATGTAATATTTTTCTTTGTAATTCTTCAATTATTCTTCAATAATATTTAAATTCGAATTCAATTTTAATAAAATAAAATAAGAAAAGAATGGAATAGGACAACCTGTGATAGAATTGAGCCAATATGCAATGGATTTTTTCAATTTGCTTATATCGTTACTCATAGAAATCGATTCTAATGCTCATTTTATTCCCTCCTCCTTTTCCTCCTTCTCCTTTTCGATCTTTCTCTTCAGCTTTGTTCTTCTTTCACATTTCTTTCTCTTCGCATCAGAGTCAAGATGAATAAAAAAATAAGAAATTCAAAATTAGCTGAACTATAGAACCATTGAAATCAAGGACTACGAAATCTCAAGATTGCAAAAAAGGAAATTCAGACTGCTTAAACCACAACCAGCCCAGTCACGTGACTTCGCAATTCCAAAATATGCCCAATCACGTGAACTCGTAATCTCAAAATATAGGCCTTATAGAAAACTTCTGCTTTTAAAATGTATCTATGGCAGCTAAATGGTAGCAATAAATGATAGTAATTAAGAAGTTTGTTTTTTTGAACATGGCATTGCCTTTGCATCAAAATTGATTAAAATGCTTAAATCAATTTTGTCGGGTTCGCGAATTAACTTGACAGGATTTCGAGCAGTTAACTTGCATATCAGCTTGCTCCGTGAGAGCCGCTTAGAAAAAAAAAAATGAATTCTGGATCTCAGTGAGTTGATCGTAGAGCTATAAGACTCACAAAAAATGTATATCAAGGTAAAAAAGAACAACAATGGAGGGAAGGAAAATTCTTCTTAAACGAATTTCGATTCATACAATATTTGTAATTTTTCTGTTCTAAGACTCCATCCTTCAGCAAATTACTGAAAACTGTGAAGCGTTGCAAGAACCTCGTTAATTTTTTTTATTCCTCACTTTATTAGAGATGTAAGCTCAGAAAACAATTCAAAAAATATCTTTGTGCGGCTTAAATAGCAGCCAGAATTTATTCAAAGCATTCTCTTAAAAAGATTCAATAAGTAGAGAAAAAAACCCGTCTCCTTGCTCTCTCATTTTGTACAATTCCATTCTTTTCATGAAAGTCTTCGCATTAAGCTTAATGCGCCTTGTTTATATCCAGCACCAAAGTGATTCCTGTAAAAAAATCAATAATGGAATAGAAAAGCGAGAAAAGAAAAAAAAAAAAAAAATCAAACAACATCAACAGCAGCCTTCTCCAACATCCTTTCTTATCTTGACAAGATGATTTCCATTTTGTTAATCCGAATCACCGACACCCAACGTTATTTAACATTATTCACTTAGTTTTCTTTAGGTAGGTAGAACATTCAAATCTGTAATAAAAGTGCTGATATATTATGAATCAGCATTTGATTAAGTGATGAAGATAAATTTAATTTAGAAACATCAAAAGTCGTTTAAATCGACAACAATCTTGCATTTCACGGGAGAAATTCCGATCTTTTGGTATTATTTGTATCAAAAATCATAAGCTAACCAGATGTTCAATGCCTTCTCTCTCTTCACTACATGGATGTTAGGAGTACAATTTTGCTTCTAACATCGGTACAGTGATTATTTACTGAAAACTTAATGAGGGCTCGGGTAGCTTCAATGCCTAACTTAATTTCTTTTTAATGGGTTCTCGATGGTTCACATTAACAAATGGTAAAATGTATTCATAGCTCGGCATGAAGTTTTCGAAATATGTCCAACCGAAATTTCATTCTAACAACTAATGGCTGCCATTTCTCCAACAAAAAATGCTCAGATTTGATCTTTTTCATATAGATGAAAATTAAATCAAAAGATACCAACCAATGATTCAAGTGATGGAAAAGCTGATAAAGAAGCACACGTTCGGTGAATCCTGTAGTTTGTGGTATCATTTTGTGATAGGCTGTGTGAAAATCTCGATCGAAGCCACCGAACATAGTTAAGATGCCAAACTCATATTCACTATGTCCATAAAAGGATGCCGGATCGAATACTACTGTAATTTTGTCAAATTTCGAAAATCACAAAAAAAGTGTTTCTTGTAATCCTAAACCAGTCTCTTCAAATGAATTGAAAAGCCCTACTAAAACAGTCGAAAAACTATAATGTTAGTTACATTTTAAATTAGAGATTGGATTAAATTAACAGCAGTGCAAACGGACTGTCCATGAGACAGGCCCAACCTGGACCATCCTTGGTGAATGAATAGTTTCCAGACCAGAGATCACCATGTAACAAGCATGGATATATATCACAATTTTTGAAATATTCCGGGATTTTTCTCTCCAGTTCTGGCCATAACGTCAGCAATTCCCGATTACCAGTCTTCTGGAATAATTTCGTTTGCATTAAAAATATAATTCTAAGACTATGTATTTGAGAAAAAGGAAATAAACTGTCGTGAAAACTATCAAGTAATCAGAAATACCGACTTCAATAATGATATCAATAACTTTCTTCAGCCGATTCTGCGAATAAAATTCCTGAAATTTAAAAAGCATGTAACAAGAATGGATTAAACGGAGTGGAATGACAACTAGCTTTGTATTCTCCTTTTAAGCACTACTTGTATAACCATGTGCGGTATTCAATCAGAGTTTCGCATGCAAATGCGCTCTATCAAATGATCCAACAAATGATTGCGAATAGTAATGATCATTTAACATTTCTCTGTACTGAAGATCTCCTCTTAAACAGTCATAAGAACTGTTCGATACTTTCAATTGACATCCTTTGACACGTATGCTAGAAAAAATGAAAAAATGTTCCATATACACCTGAAATGCATGAAAACAACTTACTACCCAATTATCGGACCAATCGTTAATAAGCGGGCAATATCCACTATACGTAAGTATATCAAATCCGAATTTTTCAACTGGTTTCGGCTGTTTATCGGTACCACCAATTGTTGACTGGCTATTTTTACTTGCTTCCATTAAGGATTTGTTATGTAAATGCAATCTTAATATTCATCAATAACCTCACAGCAGTCTTTTTTAATGGCGCTCATAGTAATCTCAATTATCCATAGAAACCTTTGATATTTCAAGAAAAAGTATTTATCCTTTCCAGGAAATCTCTCTTTTTAACAGAATTCGTAAAAGCCATATTTTAACCTTAGGAAGAAAATTTTATGTTCGAAGAAACAACGTTTATTCACAATATATTTCTTATGACGAAAAATGATTTTATAAATTTAGGTCTTCTAGTTTGGATAAGCTAAAATAAAGCAATTTGATTAATAAGGTCAAGCAAAAACAATGTTTATTCACAATATAAGAAAATATCAAACTTTGCGATGTTTGTACCAAGCCTCGCAGAATCTGATGGACCACGCATATCCAAAAATTCCATCGCCAAACAACAATCACCGTCCACCGAAAATCTCTAAAATTGGCATTAAAGTTTATAAGATACGATAGTAGTCACAAAGTAAAAAATGTAGCGCATTCCACCGACCAATAAATGCTTAAATTCTAATTCAATCGCTCTAAGAATTTTATCACGAATTAATCATGCATATTGGGTTATTTCAACAAACACATTTCCGAAAGGTAAAACGAAAATGCATGCCAAAAATGATCTAATCATGCCGCCTCCTGGAACAGGCTAACAAAGCAGCTATCAAATAAACTAGTTTAACTAGTGGTTAAACAGTTTGCTTCTAGTGGTTATAGGTTACTGATTTCAGGTTAACAGAAAGACTAACACTGTATGAAGCAGCAAGGATTATTATAACTCAGTATAAAACTAAATCATAACCATCACGAACAAAATTAACTTTTTGAACTGAAAGATAATTATACGATTCGGATATGCAAGAAATTTGACAAAATAAGATGATCTTCTGGATTTGCCAAATATTTTACTGACGATAACTATTAATCAATGCTACCTTGATCGGTTTTGGTACTCGGATTGTATTCGTATCTAACAACGCCAGCAAACTCGCGAATTCACCATCAAACATCTCCGGAGCCTGCAAAAAAAAAAAAAAAAAAAAAAAAAAAAACTTCTTTCACAACATAAATTTTCAAAATATGAAATTTTGCACTTTCTGACTTTTCTTTGTTTCACACAAATAAATGCCGTTACTTATATAGTAACGATAAGAAATATTTGTAAAAGTGCAATTAAGATGTAATTAAATGAACCACCCTACTTAATCACTAAAAACATCATCCATGATGCTGTATGACAATTCAAATTTTAGATTTTCAAAAAAAGAAAAAACTTATATTTTATTAATTCTTTATGCTCTAAAAATATTAGCATTTTCATGTGAATAACAACCGATATAATATAATCTTAAAGATAATTAATCTTAATGATAATTATGGAAATAAATGAATAAGGAAACAAGAAAAGTGTAATACAAAATGCTAACCTTTTTGTTATCATTAAATTTCACGAAAATATCACCATATTTATCAGTGCTATATGCTTTAGCTCTATTAATACAACCACCACTAAATCTTAATCGTAATTCTTTAATTGTACCAAGGTTAAGTTCCCTTTTAATCGTTTCCATAATTTTCGCAGCACGTAACGTACGTGTTGTTAAAACAATGTTGCAAAGAATGCTCAAATTTATTTTCATTTTACTGCATGGGGCCACATTAAAACTTGACACTTGCTAATTTGCAACTAAACTAATCGTTGTAGTGCAAATGCAGGATGGTTTGCATTGTAAGTTTAGATTTTAATTAGATAGTTTACTAGTGATAGTTAAAAGAATAAGAGAAGGTATTGTAAGGATCAATTGATCATTTGATGATCATTGCTCAGTGAATTCATTCATTATAGGATATGATATTACTGATCATATAGTTGAATATCTATCGCATTTTGAAGGAAGATTCAGAAAGTAATGGAATAAAAGATTGCTTTATATTCCTCCTTTCTTTTACACTCTACGTATTTTTCGTTTATTACTGTTAGCTTTTCAGAATACCTAATTTTTGACTGGATAATAAATCTGACTTAATTGGAATGACTCATCAATGTTGATTTGCTTAATTATATTAAAAAGGATCAACAGACGTAAACTATCGGTCATTTATAATTAGCCAACTAATCCTTATCGTTATGTTTCAGATTGTAATTCGTTTCGTAATTATATTTAAAAAAGAAACGAAAATTGAGTCGCACGTAAAATGAGTTGGTATCACTTTGATTTCAGGAAAAACGATTCCTTTAAGTTCATTATCTTTCACTACCATTGAAATGGTTTAAATTTATGAAAGATTACATCCATTGATCAATTGATATAGGCTGAATTCA
>JABVXV010000216.1:76922-87123 GCA_013365325.1 Dipetalonema caudispina | reverse complement strand
TGGTATCACTTTGATTTCAGGAAAAACGATTCCTTTAAGTTCATTATCTTTCACTACCATTGAAATGGTTTAAATTTATGAAAGATTACATCCATTGATCAATTGATATAGGCTGAATTCAACTTTTTCATTGTTGTAATTATCCCAACTCTTTCATTCAAATCTCCATAGTTGAAGTAATCGAGAAAAAAGTTATGGAAAGAAATTTACATCTAATTTTTGTTGTGGAGCTCAAAAATAATATGGAATAAAGAAAAAACCATTAACGAAGGAATATTTTCGCCATTTTTGTTTTCCTACCTATCAATATTCCCATTATTTTTCTCATAATGATGATTGTCAAAATCATGATTGTACAATCATAATCTTCGTCTCTTCTATACTTAATGATAATTTAAAACAATTCTATTATAAAGATTCAACACATTGTAGGTTGCATTTATTTCATTTTCCATCTTTAACGTACTATGTGTATGTATATATGTGGCTCTGAAAGTTGCATTCATTTGGGTCAAGTGAAAACTGTCCATTTCGAAATTTGATCAAGCCAACCGGATGAGAAAAAAAGCATTGATTCTGTGATAACTGCAAGCGGTAAGCAATACCTGATGATACATACAATAACGTAATCATAGTAATAGTTGAATATGCTTAAAATACACTTCCCTATATACTTAAAAGTACGGAATAGAAATTTTTATTAGAAATTTTCAATTTTGAGTTTTTATTCAGTTTCTTTTTTTTTCCCGTAATAGATATATGACTTGTTAAAATGTTCCCAAAGTTTCGTAATGGATGGAACAAAAATTGATCAATGATTTCTTAACATTAATACGGTTATCACCAAACAATGTCTTCCATCGGTTTTTTTAAATTAATTAATGTAGCCGGCGTAGTAGTAATGTATATCGTTCTTCCAATGTATCCGGTTTTATTGCATTTGGATTACGATCCCAGAGATAGTGACCAAATATAAATGTTATTGCTAACTGATTATACATTGAATGAATTGGAAGTAGAACATGACCTTCACTCATATCACCACGACATAAAAAAAAGAATACCCTATTTGTTTATAAAATTTAATGATAATTTTATTTTTTTGCAAAATTTCATTCAATATCATTTGAATATCTGAAGTGTAACCATTTGGTACCTAATAAATAGTTAGATTAGAATAAATATTTAAGGGGTCAAGTACTGTAAGACTTCTGGAAGCTAACAATGTTTTGCCATTGTAACAAAACAGGAAATATATTTTACTGAATGATCGGTAACCCTGGATATTTCTTGGGATGAACAGATGATATAATATTTGCGATCTTTAAAAGAGAAAAGTACTATTTTTATGCTTAATGGTATCTTTTAAGATGCAGCAGCATTGTTCCAAACAAATCTAATTTGATGATTGATGATCGGGGTAAATTAATAGTAGTAGAAATGATTTCGATTTCCAAATGTAATTCATTAAAAATTCGTAAGTATAAAATTGTAAATTAAAAAAGGAAAAAGAAAATAATGAAACCTAATTTTGGATCAGCAAGATGTTGTTGCATGCTATAAAATGACGAAGCAATTGCTATCAAAGAGGTATAAAAATACGTGAATGTGAAGCAGGCATAAACATAGGCATACGTGAAACACACGCATGATGCAATACCAATAGTATTGAAAAGAAGTAACGGTCGATCATAAGCTACCATTGGGCCTAGGAACTGAAAATGTTTCATTTAAGCTATCGATGGGTCAAGAAATTGAAAATGTTTCATTGCTAATTTTTATGTAAATTTGCTTTATCGAAGTATCAAAATATTGACCTAAGGATCAGTTATTACATTTGTTACAGTTTGCATTTAAATTCTTAACTTTTCTTTAAATATTATCTTACCTCAAAAAGTAATGCTACAAGTGTTGGTGAATACAATGGTGGCGGTGGAAATACGCCAAGATCCCAATTAATCAAAATGTAATGCGTTGATGCACCAATCCAAAATGAAAATACCAAAATAAGCCAACGACGTTCTGCTAAGCTTATTTTACTCTAAATTAATAATAACAATAACATTTTCGAATAAAGAAATTCTTTTGCAAATTTTTGTAAAATTTCCAAAAATCATTATAAAATTACCAAAATTCACTTCAGAAAGTCGTTCTATCATTTTGATAAGTAAGTAATATTCTTTGAGTGCTACAATATGATAATGCAATAAAGAAATAAATAAGAAATAAGTGGACTGACAAATGTTGCTAGCTTCATAATCGAATAATTGAATAATTGATTAGTTGTATTAATTAATTAGATGAGTAGTGAATAATGTTTAGAAGAATTCAGTCTTACCATTGGTGTTTTTTGATTCAATAAATATGCAAATAGTGGCATTACAACATAAATGAAAAATAAGGATAGAATTTCTTTCCTTAAAATTAACGATAGCAAAAAATAGCCAATCCGCATACTTGCAAAAATTTCACCGTAATATTTTGCTGCCATAATTACAATTGCCCAAAATTGACTTCTGATAAGAATTCAATTTCATCATTTCAAATTTCAATTTTTAAATCAAACATTTTGATATTTTCATAAGCTTTTCAACCTCATCTATTCATCTCTTAAATTGCATATTTGGTTTTTAGTTTTTTTTTTTTTTTTTGTTTTTTTCTTAATTGTTTCACAAGTCAATCATCGATTTACAGCATCCTCACATTGCTTATAATATCACAAAAATGCTATCATCTTAGATTCTTTTGGAACCATTTAAAGTATATATTATCCATAGCATAACTAATTTTCTGAATTAAACATTCCTGTTAGATGATGTGAAAACTTATGGGAGAAGTGCAATCAGTAAAGGAAAGATTAATCAGATATTTGTTAAATTTTTGAAATTAAATTAAAACTAACATCATGCAAGAGGTAAAATTGAAAGAATTTGAAACAGGCGTAAATTGAAGACATTTTTGTAATTTTTCAATTTGACTTTGATACAATGTTGCTGGACAATTTTTAAGCATTGGCCATAAGCTAATACGTAGATTAATGAAAAAAATTGCAATTTCATCCATAAGCATATAAGTTCCTTCGACAATTTCACTACTATATTGACTGAAAAAAACAAAAAAAAAAAAAAAAATATCATTGAAAATTAAATTAAAATAAAAAATCCAAAAATTTGAAGTCGAACTTTCTTAACTTAATTTCATATATTTTAGCTCTTTCTTATTTTTTCTCATATCAATGAAACTTTTGCTATACGTTTCTAACTCATATAAGGTGACGTGAACTTTCTTACATACTGCTATGATAGCATTAAAAATTTCGCCAATACCTTGCAGAATTTTTAATTGATCATTTCAAATACTTCTATATTTAAATTTATGCAGCCTTAAGATATTGTAGGAGAAAGTGGTTGCAGTAATCAGAATATAAGTGAATCAATGAGCATTCGAAATCAATGATTGATTGATTAGTAAAGCATATTAAATACGGAATTTCTAAAAGGTAATCAAAAACGAACTATCGAATAACAGTTTCCATTGACTTAAATGAATCGATCAAGCTTTCCTGACTCATTCGAATAATATCATGTAAATCCTGATTCATTATTTGATCAGTTGTTTCAATTCCAGAATCCATTGATGCTAACAATGATTGGGAAATATCCAAATTTCCTTGTGATGTAGCAGTGATTTCTCGGGAAGAATTATATTTTTGATGTTTCTTTTTCCTGTTTTCCTCAGACATTTCCTTTTTCTACTGTTTCAACAAAAATTAGCAAAGTATTAAGTGAAAAACTTAACAGCTATTTAGAAATTCGAAATTGCAATGAATAGGATATTTACAAATTTGTTAGTATTTAAGTAATCTCAATTTAACAAAATTTTGCATATCAATTTTTCTTTTCAAATATTTTTTGAAAAATTTTGCTTATTAAATTTTGCATTATTATATAAATTATATGTCTTTGATAGTAGAAAGAAATGCTTTGAGTAAAAGAAGATGCTTGATTATGGCAAATAAAGTTTCGTTAATTTGAATTTAATAAATTTTACATAGATAAGTCTTGGTAATTTATTTATATTCATTATTAGCCTAAGAAGTAATTCATTTTATCATATACAATATTATTTTTGTTGTCGGATAAAAAACAATATCAAAATTTAGGTAAAAATGTGTAGCAGTGCGAAAGAATTGCTGCAAAGTAAATGGATATTCAATGTTTTACAAATATATTTGAATGATTTCAAAAATATCATTCTCGATATTGGACTAATAACTTATCAGTTGGGTAAAACAATGATCCAATCATGGATTACAAAAATCACTCAACTTCCTAAAAATGTTGTTGAGTCATCAATTCAGGAATTCAAACATTTCTTCGATTCGGGACCAGTACCAGATGATTTTGATTATTCCTTTTTGACGATGTAAGTTTCTACAAGTTATCTTCTAAAATTAAGATTTCAAATTTAAAGCTTCTTAAACCATTTTTGATATTAACTGATAACAGAATGTTATGCCTAAAGTATTATCATACTTCATCATTTATCTCGGCATATGTACAAGTTCCAGGATGATTCGTTTCATTAAGCAAAAAAAAGCCAATAATAAAAATAATAAAAAACTGAAATTCACAACGACAGAAGTATAAAATTTGGAATTTGATGAAATTCATTGATTTAAATTTAATAGTGCAAAATATTATTTAGTAGCCATTTTTGGGATTATATTATCATCAATGCAAAATGTTATGGTGAAAATTTTGCCAGTAGTTATATGGGTCATGTAATATTCTCCAGGATTGCAACAAGTAGCATGCTATCTTTTATTTTTTTGCATATTTTATTGCCAAAATTAGCATTTCTTTTACATCGGAAAATATCAATGGTAAATTCTTTATATAAAATTAAAATTTAATTTTCTTGTTTTTTCTTTGATTTTAAATTAAATCTAAAATCAAATTTAGTTCAAATTCAAGCTTAAACTAAAAGAGAAAATTATAGAATTAAATTATGAAATTATTAAATTTTAGCAAACATTTGGTTTATCAGAACGAAGATTCTGTGCTCTCATACTATCATTTATCATAGGAGCAGGTACACATCAATTATATTTGAAATGGCAACAACCTATTCTACCAATACCACCGTATTATTCACCAACTGTGGTAGCATTTGTTGTTGAGGTTAATAATATCTACAACGATGTTTTTTAAATTGTGAAATTTTTAAACAAAATCTTTTTGATAAAATTTGAAAGACTTTTCGTCAATCTTCAGAAATTCTAAATTTCAAATTTGCTTAAAATACGAATCTTAAATTATCAAATCAAATAATTAAATTTGGTATGACTCAAAAATTTCAAACCCTAATTCTATCAAAATCCGTAATTACATTTGAAATATGGATTGAAAATTTTATCTAACGAGATATTTTCTTTTCTTTTGCAGTTTATTTGTCCAAAAATTGGTAAAAATCGCCGAAAATTCCTATTTTATCCAATAGGTTCAGCAACATTATTATGTGTTGCATACGGTATTTTCTATCAACAATTAGATTTCATCTATTTATTTTCAACAACTGTTGCTGTTGGTTTCACATTTGCAAATTTACAAGGATTATTGGGAAAAGGATGTTGTAAGTTTATGTATTTAGCAATGCTAACAAATGTAATATCCATCGAAGTGATATTATATATCGTTTATACGAAAATAATAGATCGTTATTTCGCAACTCATTGAAGTCATATAATTTTCATAGATTTTAAATTTTCAATTTTTTATACAATTGCGATCTAGAAACTTTTGGATCTTGAAAGTTATTGAGAATCATAAGAAGCTATGAGATAGTATGAAAAGAAGAATAAACATTCTGAATTTCTGAAATTTAATCGAAGAAATGGACTGGGAATTACCTCATACTACTAATACTCTCATAACTTCACCTTATTATGGCTTATCTTGCAATATTATATGAAGTTTATTTCGAAAAACTTCATGATAAAAAGAAGTAATGAGAGATTGATTTAGTGTAAAATGATTATTTTGAGCCTCTCCTTTACCATATACTTACTTACTTACTTGGTCTTAACTTTTCATTACCTATAAACCACAGAACTTAACCACATCCATTCTGTTATGGAATTCTCGTTTGTTCTTTCGAAATAAAATAACTTTTTTTTTCCTGTCCTTTACAAGTACTGAAAATAATTGAAGTGATTTTATGAACTAAAATTTTGTTGCAAAAAGGTGATAATAAATCAGGCTTTGCTCGTATGAACTCGTACATGCTAAATTCTCGAATGACAAATAACAATCTCAGTCATCTTAAATGAGAATGAAGTTATGAGTGATGGGATATAGAGCGTTAGGTCATTTAATCGATTTTAATAATCTACATAAACCACAGTTTTTATATAATAAATGCACATTTTATTTCAGATCGAAGCGAATATGCAACAGCACACGACCACATAGCACTTCCAATAAATTCCATGTACAATCAATTCATATGCACCATACTTTTCGGTACTTATGTGCCCGATCAAGCACCACATGAAGCCATTCCTGATGCCTTCGAAGAACAATACACAATGATTGCGCACTAAAATTACACAGTGATAACATTGACATGACGCAAATGTTAACCGCAGTAACCTCATTTGTTAGTTCCAAGAGACAACAACTCCTACAAATACAAAATCTAATCTCGTTACGATTTGCAAGGAACAACATGATGTTCAGTTCTCTGATGCTGCAGAATATATTTTGCAGCGGCATAAATGAATGACACGAAACTGACCCAAAAAAAAATTCCTGAAGTCAACTGTCAAACTATCTAATCCGGTCCTTTCGTACACTTTCGTAATTACAACAAAACTTATATTGGGTTGTTTTTGTTTGTCTAAGAATTTCGGACAAACTGAACAGGACGGGAAGTTTTACTTAGGGTTCAGGTAAAACGAAGTGAAATTAACGCAGAGTAACACTAAAACAATCATACAGCTATAAAACAAACTTCAGACAGATGTAGCTAGAAAAGCTACACTGGTCATCATCTCTAGCGATATTTCAACAGAAGTGTCACACATATATAAAAAAAAAAAACGATCCTAGTGAATGTTTGACTTATGCTATAAACGTCAGCCTTTGTTCATTTGTTGTTGCTTTTCCTGCTGGTATTTTTTTATCATACGTGATCTCCTCTTCCTGACGGATTTCCTATTCTCTGTACTCTGTCTTCTGTAAACACATTTGAAAACTTATATGTTCGGATAACTGGTAGTTGATTTAAATGAGTGCCACTTTTTTAAAACCCATTATTCTGCAGTCATTATCGATCCGAGTACAAATAGATCGGTATCCAGAAATGCATATAATTCAGTAATTCCTTCTTATTAAATTATACATGCTTCTGGTTTCCTAATGCATGCAATAATTTTGAAAAATAATGAAGTGTCAACAGAATTAATAGATTGCTAATCCCGCTAAGGAAAGGAGTTACCACTGTTGACCTCATATAGGCTCTCATTACATCAAATATTTGCAAATATTATGTTATCAAATATGAGAAGCAACTAACACATTATCATTATGTTGTTTATGTTGAAACTTGTGTACTCCACATTCCGTAGCACTTTTTTTGGACTGAATATTGTTAACTACATGATGCTTTTTTGCCGGCTCATTTTCTGGTTTAAGAAGAATATACCTGCAAAATAAGCAAGTTTACGTGGGTCGATATGTTTTAAGGTGGTTCAGATATGGAGGAAGTTAAGTTTGCAGAGACTGTGCGAGAGTACAAAAAGTCAAAAAAAAAAGGGAAAACTCCAAGAGTCAAAAATCCCCACACTCTCCAGACGTATTTAGTGCATCATTTTTGGTACTTGGAGAATAAAAGTACATTACAACTCATTCACCAGGTACTATCTTTTTCCATATAATCCAACTACATCACTGGAATCTCTTTTTCTTCCCATGGTTGAAGCAATCAAAACTATAAACGCTAAACATTACTTCAAATTGTCATCTTGTATGGGATTTTGTGAAGTACTGGCTGGAGTGAACTCGATGTTATAATTGATTAGCGTGTGTACTGTCGAAGACATCAACTGAAATGCCACATTGTGATGTTAGTCAATGAGTACCGAGAATTTATGCAATGGAGTTTTTGGGAAATCTCCGGAACAAATTAAAACAATCGCAGCAAGAACTGTCAATTGCAGAGCGGAACTTATCAGTAGAGCCTTACGCACCTTATCCACGTTAACACGTCTCGACGCAGCACCTGCCCTCAACGCTTCATCCAGCTTTCTTTGTTTCAACATCACTCTCGAAAAACACCACTAGTTTCACAGTATGAACCTGGAAAGTGTAGTTACATTCAGCAGTACATGAACCGTCCGTGACTGATATCACTTCCTACCGGGAGCTGAAACTTTAAATTTCCCAACCTAGTCAGCAATATATACTTCCTTCCTACGAATTCTTGAAATCTCAAAACTGATCCCGTCATTCCACGCCCAGATGTCCATTAAAACCTGACCTTAAACAATACCAAAGTCAGAATCGCCCAAAATATCACTTTGACTTTTTCAACATGAACACCATTCTTCCACCATAATCATTTGAACTACTGTTTGCAAAACCCCAAAAATCAGAATTTTATCAACAAAAGAAACGAATACTCGATGACGCTTCAACAGTTCCAAAGGTGAGCCAAGGCAATTTAATGAAAATACAAATGTTTTACCACTTGTCCATTAAACATAACGATGCAAATTTCAAATAACAACAAACATTTTCAAAATTCAAAGACCACTTTTGCTAAATAAAAATCCACGGAATTAAACTAATTTCATGAAGCCATTGGATCTGATTTAAGAGAAAAGCACCATCCAACCACCAGCGAAATAAAAAATGCCCCTTCTTTTAGTAGAAACTCAAAGTATGAGTAATAACATCGGATGACTTCGTTTTTATAATACCCCCTCTTTCTTCTAAACAATTATTTCTTCTTTGCAGCTGGTGCAGTTCCAGCCTTCTGTGCTGCCTTCGTCACTTTCCCGGAACCACCTTCCGTTTTTTCAACACCTTTGATAACGCCAACCGCTACCGTTTGTCGCATGTCACGAACGGCGAATCGACCAAGTGGCGGGTACTCCGTGAACGTTTCAACGCACAACGGTTTAGTTGGGATCAAATCGACAATACCAGCATCGCCCGATTTCAGGAACTGCAATAAAATTTGGCAATGAAATCTCAAGAAGAAAAAACTAGTCTTCATAACCTCCTCAGAAGATGACCACCAATCCAAAACTTTCTTGATATTAGACTCACTTTCGGGTTATCTTCCACCTTTTTACCAGATCGCCTGTCGACCTTCTCTTTAAGTTCGGCGAATTTACAAGCAATATGAGCTGTATGACAATCAAGAACTGGAGTGTATCCTGCGGCAATCTGACCTGGGTGGTTCATGATAATGACCTGTAAAATGTGACGTAATTAAAGATCCAGTACAGTACTCCATGTAATACAGTGTTTGAAATGAAAAAGTTTTACTACAGCGACATCCTGCTTACCTGAGCAGTAAACTGTTTCGTTTCTTTAGCGGGGTCATTCTTTGAATCGGAGGCAACCGAACCACGTCGAATTTCCTTGATAGACACGTTCTTCACGTTGAAACCAACGTTATCACCAGGTAGTGCTTCTTGCAAGGCTTCGTGATGCATCTCAACTGACTTCACTTCCGTCGTAATATTCTGCGGTGCAAACGTCACTACCATACCTGGTTTTAGGACACCAGTTTCAACGCGACCAACAGGTACAGTTCCAATACCTGAAACAGTAATTAAGCGTAAACAATAAGTCACATGAAATGCATCTACCAGGTTAGCATTCTTCAAACAGACCTTTCAGTGATATAAATACAAGGATTGCATCAGGATCGATAAAAATCATTGGAAATAGCGATTATGGATAAGAAATGTACCTCCAATCTTGTATACATCTTGTAGAGGCAATCTAAGAGGCTTGTCTGTGGGTCTGGACGGTGGTATCATAGCATCCAAAGCTTCGAGAAGTGTCTTGCCGGAAGCATTTCCTTCCTTCCTTTCAATATTCCATCCTTTGAACCATGGCATATTGACAGACGGTTCCAACATATTGTCGCCATTAAAACCTGAGATCGGGACAAAAGCAACAGC
>JABVXV010000216.1:0-76822 GCA_013365325.1 Dipetalonema caudispina | reverse complement strand
TCTTGCCGGAAGCATTTCCTTCCTTCCTTTCAATATTCCATCCTTTGAACCATGGCATATTGACAGACGGTTCCAACATATTGTCGCCATTAAAACCTGAGATCGGGACAAAAGCAACAGCCTTTGGATTGTAACCAATTTTCTTGATGTAATTCGAAACCTCGTTAGTGACCTGAAACTCTGACAGGCTATGATATCGTTCCCGACAATTACGAAACAAGTTTAAAATTAGCCATCTAAGGATTTGGCGAATCTACTCATTTCCGAAGTGTAAATTTTAACCTCATTGAACCGAGCTTCAGAAAAAGGTGGCTCGGTGAAATCCATCTTATTGCATGCAACGATCAGCTGTTTCACTCCAAGTGTTTGAGCGAGTAAAGCATGCTCTCGAGTTTGACCGTTTTTCGAAATACCAGCTTCGAATTCACCAGTACCGCAAGCAACAACCAAAACAGCACAATCAGCTTGCGATGTCCCTAGAAATGACAAATGTATTACATGACATCAAACATGTTAAAAATTGTTCATCCACATTCAATTTCATTTGAGCGAGTCCATGAATCCCAGGGTATTTAATATAGGTATCCCTATGAAGGAAAACCTAAGAATTTCAACAGCAGAAACATAAAACTTGAATATCCAGCAAGAATTTTTAATAAACATACCAGTGATCATGTTCTTGATGAAATCACGATGTCCTGGAGCGTCAATGATTGTAACATAGTATTTGGCAGTTTCGAATTTCCATAAAGCGATATCGATGGTGATACCACGTTCACGCTCAGCTTTCAACTTATCCAACACCCAGGCGTACTTGAATGAACCTTTGCCCATCTCTTGAGCTTCTTTTTCGAATTTGTCAATGGTACGCTTGTCAATACCACCACATTTGTAAATTAAATGGCCGGTCGTCGTCGATTTACCCGAATCGACATGTCCAATGACGACAATATTGATATGAGTCTTTTCCTTTCCCATTGTATGTGCAAGAACTTACGGACGCTGCGTCACGAGTTGACAACCAGTACACAAAAACGACAAGAAGACACTGAAATTTAGCTATAAAATTGTTCGCCCAGAAACTGATAACTTAGCAGACATCGAGTAAAGATCTAACGTGAAACTCACACAAATCATTCATATCAACCACTAACTGTAACTTCTAACGTAGACAGCTATGCTCAAGGAAACATGAGTACTTTAATGTTGCCAAATTAACAAAATTAATCAAAGCACCATCATATTATCTTACTATCACGTACGTACACGTATCACATGCCCTTGAGCCGATCAAATTTTTTCGTAGGCCTAAAATATTCCCATCACACACAGCACAACGAAACAACTGCATCCCGACACGCACACATATTGTATGCAATGACAGACAGAGACGAACATGTTGCCTTCTCTGTATGTACACGCAGAGAATACAGACAAGTTGATAGAGAGAGAGAGAAGTTACAAAGAGTATAATTGTATAGCATCAGTACAGAGACAACATAATGTGTATAGATAGAGCTGAGGAATATATATGTATGGGAAGAGAGATAGAGATAGACTGAAGAAGATGAGGATGTAGGATAGAAGTGAAGGAATAAGGATGAGATAAGGGTGAGAAATAATAAAGAGAGGAGAGGAAACAGTGCAACATTATTGATTTGTTACCCAATCAAGGTGGCCTAAATTCCCAACTCTTTTGCCTCTTAATTTGACGGACCTCGTGAAATACCGTATCATGAATCCATTTCTAGACATCTATGATGATGATGATGATGATGATGAGTCATCATCTATTAATTAATATCAGATGGATCCATATCTAATTATATAATCACATATAGAATAATTACTACCCTCCATATAGTTGTGTAAATGAATAATACTATCAAATCTTAAAAAGTAGAGGAATATAATATTGTTTAGTTAATGAAGTAAGAAAAAAAGGTTGAATTCAATTGTGATGCCAGTGAACTTTATGCGAAGAAATCAGTATACATGAATGAATGAATGATGAATCTATCATGAAAGCAGCATCAAGTACAAGAGAAATCCTCCCATACATACACATAAATATATGCATATGCATATGCATACAACACGGACACGCACACGCATTACACATGCACAAACGTTTATACATACACGGACACAGACACAGACACAGACACACACACACACACACACACATGCATGTTTCATCACCATTCCAACAATGCATTGCTATTGCAGCTATAATTTTTTCCCTATTGGGACAAAAATCACAACTGCAATAACAAATGTGTTTGACCCTTTTTCTCCTATCAAATAATACTGATAGAAAGTGAAAATTGAAAATCATTCGATGAGAGAAAGGAGGAATTCTTATCAGATTGCATTTGAATTGATAATGATTCAGAGTAATATCCAGGACTATTATGAAGGCTAATATGTGTTAGAATGAAGAAATCTGCCATGATGCATTTAGGTAAAATGAAGTAACGAGAGATGTAAGAAAAAATTTATGATTCATTTACTATCAGCAGCAGCTATTCTTATTTACCCTATGACCTCATTTCTATTTACAATCGTTCATATCAGTATACAATTTATTATTTTAAAAGTTATTGCTTGTACACAAACATATGATGAGGATATGGGAACGTGAAGAGAGATGTATATTACGTTTCTTGACGTATTCTTAACCAAAAATGATGCTAAATTAAGAACAGAAAGGGAGATATTCATAGAACTAACTTTACACAGCAGCTACGCTCAGAGAGGAAGAAAGTTAGGCAGATGATAAACTGCTCATTGACCTGAACGAAAACATTCCATTCCCAATTTCAAAAGCATCATCGTCCCACCCTACCTCCGACATTCCCCTCCCATATCAACTCACTCTTTCTTCAACAATGCGGAAAATTCATCAAAATGCGAATTTAGGTAGCATCATAGTTCGATACTTTCAAAAGTATAAAGCTACAATGCGAATTGAAAGGTGATAATGATCAGGTGGGGATGAACACTAACTATTCGTAGTTAATATTTTAAAATCCCAAATAACGAGTAAATCAATTTCGATTTCAATCAATTCAAATTTATGAAGTAGTCGTTTTAATTTGCACTCCAAATCGATAGTAGATGAGAATTGGTCGTGGTAAAAAGTGAGAGGAAAATATTGAAACTTTTTGTAACGCATACGTAGCATCTCATATCAGAAAGTTGTGAACATAAACAGCTTAATAGAATTCGATGAGTCACACATGACATTTTATGAGTGATATTTGATCATTCAACATAATTTCCTAATAAGCAAATATCAGGTGATGATGCTCGTGGTAAAAGATGGTAAGATATTTAATGTAGCTTAAGATTAGTGTACAAAAATGACCCTTCATCGAAATTCATGATCAGAATCATGGAAATGTCGATATGAAGAGTTTCAGAAAGCATTTCTAAATTGTAACAATTATACAAGAAATTCTGTTTGGAACAACATACTTCCTAACGGCAAATAATACGCATGTAAAATGTGAAAAATTAATCATTAGAAAAAGTGAAAACTTTTAACATACTACAGCAGAAACTTCAAATTACATATCACCTAACTACCAAAAAAAAAAAACAAATATGCCTAAATATACAAATGAGACAACAAATTTCACAATGACCGAAAATCTATTCAATCCATAACCGTATTCCGTATATCCAATCAAGATACTAATGAAATGTTGCAGCAAAAAAGAGTCTTAATTTTAATCATTTGGATATTATTGACATGAAATTATTATGTTTGGATTTTTTTTTTCCTTTTTTATTTCAAGAGAAAGTTAAAATTATGATATATTTCAAGAAGGATTTTCAATAAATTTCAATTTAATAAATTCAAAAAGGTTAAAATATTTTTGACAATAAAAAGAGATGATTAGCATTTCCTATCCATTCTTATCTTTATTGTTTCATTGTCACTATGAAGTGTTAGTCAATTTGATCATCATATGAGATGTAACATTTGTGAAATTACTCATCGTCACCTTTCTAACTTTCCTGGAGAGTTAATTAATTTCATTACTGAAGAAAACGTAAGTACTTCACAGGAAATTTATTACATTAAAGATCTTCAACTAAAATTCGTATCAGTGGCCTTTTTATATGAATTCGAATAGTGGAATTGACAATAGGAAAAAAAAAAAAAGAATTTAGAAATCTTTCTAAACTTGATGCTGTTATTATGGTGACCTGAATTCAATCATTTGACCTTGCTGAATCAGCAACATTTGCAACTCATCTATTACATCTAAAGCTTATAAGAAATTTACGACCTTTCGCCTGAATTTTTTGGTAAGCTATAAATTATAGTTTGAGATGCGTATAATTTTAGTTTGAATTTGAATTTGGAAAAATATATGCAATTTAGCAGGAGTGAAATTATAAACTTCTAATTTCAAAGTTGAGTTTGTATTTGAATTCTCGGATTTAAAGAAAAGAATTAAATTTTAAAAACTAATGAATTCGAATTTAGAAAAAAAATAAATAAAATTGATTTCTATTTTGAGTAACACTTTCTGAGTTTGCATAAACATAACCAAAATTTTTAGACCAATTTCCTTTTTTTTTTTTTTTTGAAAGACTTCTTCGTTGGAAGTTAAATCGATTCTGTGCGAAAACAACAAACAATATGCTTTCATTTCCAGCAAAAATTATTTCTGAAAGCGAAAAAACACAGCATTTAGCATAACTGACTTTTTGGCTTTGATTCATTCTAATAGACAGAATTCAATTATTTAATTTTTTCTTTTTTATTTTCACAAACATTTCGATAGTATTCAACCTGATTTCTCTTTCATGATATGCAACAAGAATGGTCATAACTTGATGATAGTAGTAAATTTGATAAAAATTAGACTGTTAAACTGAACATGAAACACTGATAATAAGCAAATTTGTTCCATCAAGTAATCGAATTTTGAATTGATATAAATTTTTTTCGAGAATTTTATAGGATAATACTATGAATGTTCCTAGAAAATCATACTATTTGTGGGTGATATCTTTTTTTCTGAAAAAAAATTTAAAATATATCCATTTCCTATATGTTTGCATTTCTGGACTGTTTGGATTATATTAATTCTTTTATAATCATCATTCTTCTTCCAATTCCTCAGATGATTAACGCTATTTGCATAATTAGCAAATTATCAATGATTATCAGGAATATCACTGATATAATGTAATAACACTTCAAATGAAACAATCGTTCTGTTTCATTCAACCGCTAATTGCTTTGTTGATAATGATTTTTACCTATAAACTGTTTTTCTAACAGTATGCTTATTTAAATCTTTTGAAATTTTCAGAGAAAAAAAAAATCATACTTTTCAAATAAATCTTTTTTCGAAATTTATTGTATAAACGATACAGGAAATTTAAAGTATGCTTTGCAGTAGAAATTTCCTAATTTCAAATCTGGCAATTTCACAATAAATGCAACGAAATAGTTTTTCTTTTTTCTTTTTTTTTTTTTCTTTTTTTTTGAGGGTGGATAATTTAACACTTAATTGGATCGTTACATTATGCAGAAGACCATTTTAAGGCAAGGAAAAGTTGAAATGACTAAAAGTTATTAGCATAATTTGTTTACCGACATTTTCTTCCTTTATTTTATCCATCAATTCATATTTCCTATCTCTAATTTAAAAAAAAAAAAAATAAAAAGACAATATGTTATCAATCAGAATGAATACACTTCCCTGAAATAGTAAAAAAAAAAAAGGAGTTGATCATATTTTATGGAAAAACTGATCATAACTTTAATTGCTTCATCTTCAAATTTATTTATCACAATCATTATCACATTGCTATGAAAAATGCTTTCTGGAAGATTGAAGCATAGTCAGAGAAAATTTGATTAAGCTTTTAGCCCTCAGATGAATGGAGACCCATGTTTCACTTCAATTTCTCAGCGAAATTCAAAACAGAAGTTAAATTCTGCATTCAATTAATTTTAGCTCACATTAGTAAGCTAAGTTTTCGAATTTCACTTTCGAATTAATTTAATAGTTCTGAGAGTTCCCATGTGAGATATCACAGCATTTATTTGTTACGCAAATGCGTTGAATACGTTAATCACTTGGGATGATGAATAAATTTAAAATTTTAACCATCCAGGAAAAGTTGTGGAACTTTTTTTTTTTTTTTTTTTCTTATAAAATGTTTATAATTAAAGTATTATATTTTGAATGAAAATATTGCCACATATGTTTAGAATTAAACTTTCTAACTTACTTTTGCTATAAATTCATCATTAATTAAGCCTTTTTTTTATTTGATTCAATCTCTGGAGGGTTTTTTTTTTTAGACATTATACTGCACTTTTTGTAAGATTAATTCTAACTTAAATTGGCAATGAGTAGTGTGGTAAGAGTAATTATTTTAAACTAGTTTTAATACAATTATACTTCTAGAAATCGGAAAATTTAGACCAGAATACCTCTCTACTTTCGTTTTTTTTTTTCCTTTCACAACTTAAAATTTAAATTTGAATTAATTGATTGCAAAAGCAAAATTTTACTTTATGATTCGAGATTCCTCAAGACATTTTAACAATTTTACAAAATAACCTACTTCTAGCGAAAAAGATTGTCTAACTTGAAATATATTTTATTATATTAGACTCATTTGCATCAAACAAGAGAAGTACTGGTCATAAAGCATGACATATGTACAATTTTTGAAATAAATTAAACTACTTTTTCAGGTAAGCTTATCTAGTGTGGCAAAAAGTTCGAAATACATTGAAATTTTAAAATTATTTTTCATTTTTTATTTAACATTAGGGAAATATCAAAAATGAAATATTATCTGTTATCATAAGTTTGATCTATTGACAAGTATCACTTAACCATATAAGGTAAACAATGATTATTGAGAACAATTATGAATGTTTAAATTTTCTTTATCGATTTCATCGGCTTCTCGTATTTCTAATTCAATCAACCATCGCACCATATATTAATTGTTCGATTTCAATTTGTTTAAAAATGAAATATTTGGAAAAGAATTGATAGAAGTGGATAAAAAATTGATGAATTGAATAGGAATTGATTCAATTTATCAATTGATAATCCATTCTGAACTATAGCATACTTTCCTCTATGTAAATGAAGCACTTTTGATGCATTCTGCAATGACGCAATCTGAATAATATCATTAAGACAAATTGTGAAGACTTTAGAGGAAAGATGTAAATAACTTTTTTAACTGATGAATGTATTTTCCAAAAATTCGTCGATAGCTAAATGAAAAATTGGTATCATCAGGAATGATTTTTTTTTTTTTTTTGGCCATCATATCCGGAATAATGGTCAACATTTCGATCTCTACCAGTTATTCCATTAATTCAATAATGATTTGCTACTTTAAAATAGTTCATCATTCTGTATCTGACAATAAAATTAAATTCACTTGTAATTCGTTTTTTTTTTTTTTTTTTTTTTCCTTTCACGCAATCATCTTTCACTGTGAAATTTCACTTTTCAAACATTTTTTCTTTTTCTCTCCTATAAAGACATTTATTCTGTTTTTTTTTTGTAATAAAATTACAAAAAATATTTCACGGAAAACGACAATGCTTAACAATTGAAAAATGTATCAAAATGTATTGAGCGAAATTCGAAATTTTAGATTCTGTGAAAAATTGTAAATATAAGTAGTTTGTATATCATAATATTAAATGTTAGTTTCCATTTTTAATTGATTATTTTTCCAGTTCATTTTTCAATTTTGTTTTTCATTTTTTTTGTTTCGAATTTTCCATGAATTTTCTTATTAAGTTATAAATTTTTATTTTAGAATTTGTTTCTGATCATAAAATGGATTAGTCGAGTAGTAAAATTCACGCACTTTTTTGTCACCAGAAAGAGAAAGATTGCATAGCATTAAATAATTGGGCAATTGTGATAATGAAAGTTGTAGCAAATATGGTGATGTTGAAATAATTAAGGTGTAAATGAGTTAATAGGTAAGGCAAAAAGGAGTAAATGAGTTAATTAATGTTAGTAGATGATGAATTAAATGACTTGATAGATAATTAAGGAGTAAATAAATAAATTTATGACTGACGAAATATGAAAGTGAATTAATTTGTAAGAATTACATATTTTAATGATTGAAACATTTTATAGCTTACTTAATAGAAAATAATTTCCCTGAAAACGTTTCTTTTTTTTCTTTAAACAAAATGGAATTTTTAGGTATGTGTTAAACTATGATAAAAAATGATAACTAATATTAGCAATATTAACAGACTGTGGTGATATCTTGATAGCTAATGGAATGAAACTTCTCATTTTATTAAATAAAATGAAATATCCGGAAGCAAAAAAAAAAAAAAACCACCAATGGCATTTTCCAAAGGATCATCCTGGCAAAACAAAACTTCCACTGATCGATTGGATCGATTTTGATTGATTTCAATCATTTTTCAAACACTTACTTCTATTCTATTTTACTGTTTCCTCAAAAAGTAAAACTTATTTACTTATTGCTTTTTTTCTTTTCACATACAAATATTAATCATTAATTTGTTGAAAAAAATTCGAAAGTTAGTTGAATTGAAATGTTTCAAAAAGATTTTAAAGAGAGGAGGAGGAGATGAATCGTTTAGGCCAGAAACTATTGGCTGATTATTTTTATTAGGCAAACATTTCATACATTTAATATATGTTAGGATAGTTTCTGATCATTATTCTCTAATATATTTTGCATATCACTATTTCATTCGATTAATTTTCTTTGATTTAACAAATTATTTGAAATGATTTAAAATAATTTCATACTAATTTATTTAATTTCAGTAACAGGTGTAAATTCCTATGAGACATAATTATGTATTCACTCATATCGTACTATTACGAATACTTTCGTATTCCAATACGATGGCTTATCGTAAATCAGATAATAATTTCAAATGGTTAGCACCGTTTGATAATCGAAATAAGCTAGCAACATTGTGTACTCAGGATAATCGAGAATTAATTATGCATCATTCTGGAATACCTTTGGTAGGTATTTTATCGGTTAATTGATAAATTTTAGTAAAGAAAAACAACAAGTTAATTCTAGAATTCTGAATGAAACAAAAAATTATTAATATTAAAAAGAATGAAATTACATCAATTTACTTAATCCTTTTAAATATGAAATTCCGCCAACCACCTTTCTACCTCCTCCAAGTGGATTTGCAGCGCATTTTTATACTAAAATGCGTGTAATAATTATTATATTATTCTTTTCAATGTTCACTTTATTCGTTTAAAACATCAAAAATTCATCATTAATTAGCATTCTTAGCTTAAATTTAAAGCATCTTTCAATAATTTAAATTATAATCAAAATTAAATGATGGAACTTTTTGCAGCTTAATCGTTTGTTTCAACATGATGCATTATGTTGGCATGAAATTGAGGATTATGTACCATCACGTCATACGGCTTTAATATGGTTTATGCAAGCATTACAATACTGTGAAGTGAATCACGTTTTAAATTGGCAGAAACCTGGAATTCAATATAATCGAACATTTCAAATATTAATTACACGAGCTGCTTTTGCTTTGGTATATATTTAGATGATTAAGTTTAAATATTAGGTGAAAAATGATTATTACTATTATTAAAAAAAAAAAAAAAAAAAAAAAAAATCGAAAACGTAGATAATGCTTAAATTACAACATAATTACAAATTTTCAAATCCATTTTAAATAGATTTTTCTTTAAGATTCAACAAATGTACCTTCCAAAAGATTGAAGTTTGAAATGATTTTTTCTTTGCAGGTGTTAATTTCAAAAAAAAAAAAAAAAAAAAATTAGCAAAAAAAGGCATTTGTAAATTCGCAAATTCATTTTCAATAAATCTGTTAGCTTTTGATTCCGATTTATCAACTGTACCAAATTTAAATTTTGAGGAAGTTTGTAAAATATTGAAAATGGAATTCTTCCAAAATGAAAATAGCTTATAATTAATTGGTTGATTAAGGTTTCATTATCGTTTCTTTTTTAGGTATGTCAACAAACTAACGATATAAACCTTTATGGATTAATGAAATATGCTGATTTGTTTAGAATGCTTTTCGAGGATAATAATACGGATCGCAGGTAATAATTGAAGTTAAAAATTACAGAAAAGAATTATCAATCATCGATCGAATTTGATGAATAATTTGCATACTGTAGTAATGATCTTACAATTTATTTTGAATCTTTCGTTAAATTTGCTAGTTTTTTTTTTTTTTATTTTTATAGATTAGTTATCTTTTCAATCATTATAATACAACTTTTATAATTACCATTTGAATCCCTTTTGACTGTTAGTTTCAGCTAAGTTTATAAAAGTTGATAATGGCTCTCATTGATGATAAATGTTAAGAGAAATTCAACTAACAAGTCCAATTATTTAAAGCACTATCTGTCAACAAATGCAGAATACAAACAAAGATTTATTTCAACGTTGTCTTGCAGATAAACCAGGTGATAAGCTAAATCTTCTCAATAAGGTATTTTAACTTCTCATTTTCTTCAATAATTTCATTTCATTAATTTTACAATACTTATGTAATCTATCATATTTATCATTTTCTCTTCTTTTGCATCAAAATAACATCAATATTAATCATTTCATTTTTCTCAATAATTTAAATAAAATTTAAATATTTTAAAAGAAATTCCAGATGTGTTCCGGACATTCAATGATACGATTAATTAGAATGAATACTATTTTTCAACGTTTTGCTAGAAATTGTCATACATTACATGATTTTACCATAAATATACTACCGAAATATTCATCATTTGGTGAAGCACTCTCTAATGACATATATTTTATGAATTTGTTAAGGTTAAAATTATGAATGATTTTTTTTCAATTAAACCAATTTACTACAAAATAATCGCTAGCATAACTTCTGCAAAATTTAATAATTGAAATTAAAAAAGTAATTAATTGAATACCTGTTAATATTTGCAAAAACTTGCTCTAACAAGCGCAATTTATAAAATAATCATAAAAAAAAACAATTTTTCAGTTATTTATCAATTATTTAGTATCAAAATTCTTCCAGCAATTATCTCATATCGGCAATTAATAGTGACAGCCGACTGTTGGAAATTGTTTTGAAGACACGTTTCCACCTTCAACTTTTCAGTATTACAGCCATTAAATTACAACGTCAACTCAACGAAGCTAACATGTTAGCATTAGTTATTAAGTAATTAGAAATTACTCATTTATCAACTTAAAATTTGATATAAAAATTTCTCAAAAAATAATTGAAAATTTAATGAATTTGCCTTTCTTTTCAAAGTTCATCTTTTATTTATTAAATCTCAACAAATTTTTTTAATTTTAATTTTATATTATTTAACTCATATAATGTCATGCAATATATGTATACAGAAAAAAAAGGCATAATGTGAGAAAATATATTTTTTTAAATATTGATTGATTATTATACGAAAAATTTTAGTGAGAAAATATCAATTTGAAGTCGGAATATTCAAAAAAATCGTTTATTTTTTAACAAATTAACGATCAAAATGAAATTATCTGATCAGGTGTGTTCGACAACAAGAACAACAACAATTCATTCTGGATAACAGTGAAAATGATGATAATGTCAACGTCAGTAACAGTAGAAATGATTTTGTTTATGATAATGATGAAAATGATAATGATAAATTCAATCATTGCTCATATGAAACAAATTTGTTCATTCATGCAAAAACAAGTGCAGAAATTAGGTAATCATTTATCGATATTTGAAATAATTTAAAAATTAATATGAAAATATATAACGGTGGTGATAAGAATTTTTTCTTGATAGCATATAATTGAATATTACAATGATAATTTAAAAAATGGAAATATTATGTTTAAAAGTAATATTAATTGATTCATCAACAAAATTTATCAATAATAATCTTAATTTTTTTTTTTTTTTAATTAATAAAATTACCATACTATTATTGCAACAAATATTAATCAATTTATCATTAAATTAGTTAGCATTAGAAAGTATATTATAATATTAGTTATAAAAATGAATGTTAATTTTTAATTTTAAAATGAAATTTTTCATTTTGCAGAAGTATAGCATGGTTTGCTGAAATTGGTCTTTATACAGAAACATTTCTTTTGTTATTGGTACTAATTATTACTGTAACTTTATTATTATTATTATGGAAATCACATAAACATTTATCAACAGCAATGGTGCTATTCATATTTAATATTGTTTTTTCCAATTCTTTATTTATCATATCATTTATTTTTCTACTTTTTCAAACAATCGATGATAAATCGTATGGAACACTGATTAATATGGTATTTTTTTATTTTTTATTTTTTAATTAATTATGTAAAAATCAAAATTTAAAAATAAATATAATATTGATAAAAAATATTTTTTTATCATTTGTAAAAAGAAAGAGGGAAAAAAAAAATAAATGAAAGAATAAATGATAGGGCAGGAAAATAAAAGATAAAAAAAGATAAAAAAAAAAAAAAAATATTGAAAGGCAAAAATGTAAATGATTTCAGTATTATTATTGGCTCAATTATCTCTTTTTTCAATTAACTTTCTTCTTTTTTTTTTTTTCAGTTATTTCAGCATAAAATTTTAAAATTTGCTTGCGAAAAATTTAAATGGTGTCTGCAAATTTGCTTTCGAGAAAAAAAAAGGAAAGAAAAAATAATTCTCAATTTAAAAATTTTCAATAAAATATGTTTAATATGAATTTTGATTTTTGAAATTAAAATCGCTATCAAATGAAAAAAAAAAATAAACTGCAATTGTTGTTAAGGAAATATAGCTAACAGTATCATTTGAAGGTAATATATTTGTACTTTAGTGAAGGTACATCGATCGATCTTTGATATATAAATTCTAATTTTATCTAAAATTGTGGTAGGAGAAAAAGTTATTCAAATGATTACTAAATAAAGTAAATCATTTGCGGTCAGAATTTTCCACTTCCATCAATTTTGCTCAATCCTCAATTAGTTGCATTGTTTGATATTATAAGTTAGGAAAAAAAAAAAAAGATAAAGCAATTGGAGTGTATTGAAGAGGAAATAATTTCAGCATAACTCAAAAAGTTAGGATTAAATAATGATTATGCTAAAGTACTTCTCTGAAAGTTTAGCCTGAGTTTTAGCAAATTGTCTTAAAATTGAAAAGAAAAAATAGCAAAAAAAAATTTTGGAAAATTTGCATGAATATGTTCACAAGTTACTTATAATTTCTATATTTAATTATTAATATAATTTGGTTTTTTTTTTTTTTTTTTTTTTTTAGAATTTTGATGGAACTCTTCCAGCATCGTTAGCTATAACTGAAGCGCTAAATGCAAATTTATTTGAAGCAAATAGATTTATTCAACAAATGATCCAGGAAACACTCTATTCATTGGCTCAAAATGGTTCCCTTCTTGGCCTTACTAATTTACTTGTCCTTGTATTGGTAAGTTTGTTTCTTATGATATCAAAAAAGAAAGTGAGGAGAAATTATGTATTTAAATAGGAATTAATTTTTTCCAAACATTTTATTTTCTAGAACTTCCTGAAATTCACATAACTGAGATAATCCGAAATATCATCATTAAGAATAATTATAGTTATCAAAAATAACAAAAACTATGATTGCTCTTGTTACAATATCATTATAAAAATTATGATGATTATAATTGTAATAATAAAATGTGATAACAGCAACAAAAAATTCATGATTTATTTAGGTTGTTATCAATCGTTCAATGGCCGGTGAATCAATACGATTGTCACGGAAGTGTGTAATTTCAATTTTTTCACTTGTTTGGATATTTTTATTTATGACACATCTCTTATTCGCCTCCCTCCAATTTACAGCAATTCATTTTATCGGTCAAATGTTCAGCACTTTGAAGACTCGTCGAAATAATGTTCAATGTAACGAAATAAGGTTTAATTTTTGAATGAAACAATAAGCTATCATAATTATGATTGGAATTATAACAATCATAATAATGATTCTGGAAAAGGATATAGTTCATTCATTAATATTATATTAGGCAAAATATCTTTAATGTGTCAGAAATTAGTTAGTAAACTATTAATCTTCAACTTAAAAATAACTACTTGATAACTTATTTGGATTGATTCTTTACTGAAGTTGTTTAGTATTATCGAAATAGTAACTCAAATAATACAAATAATAATCATATGATAAATTTTAATCGTCAAAAAAAAAAAAGTAGTAAATTATAAGCATTAGTTTTAGTTTGATGCTAGCAGATTACAATGTTTTTGGTGAACTTTGCGATCGAATTTCACCGTTTCATAATTTTGGCGTTTATTTGTTACGTGGTCATACACTTTTCACGCTAACATTTCTCGTAATAGCATTGGTGATATTTGTTGTAACGGTTTGCTATCATCGCAACGTACGTCGACAAAATAATGTACTGAGTGGCGAAACACGGTTCATTTAATATCAAATTATTTCAATAACAAAATAAGAGGATACTAATTTTTTTTTTTGTTATAAATTTTTTAATTTCGAATGCTAAACTGTTTTATCAATTTAAAGCAGTTTGTGTAAAGTCAGAAAAATTGCTACTTTTTTTTCAAGATTTTCATCAATTTTTTTTTTTAGGTATCGAAATCTAATTTGAATATTCTATATTCTTTTCTAATTACATTTCTAAACAAATGAAAATTTTACAATATTTTATTGGGAAAAAAAATTCTTTTTAAAATAACTATCAAATATTTTCAGTGAATGTAAACCACAACGACGTCGTGAAATGCTTTTCAACACTCTTTTACTATCCATTTGCGCCTATTTTATCTCAATTGCTGGACAATCATTTGTTGAAATAGCTGTTTTTTGGGCTGAAAATCGAGAAGATGCTACAGAATGGGCCCGATGGTTTCAATTGGCCAGAATTGCAGCATTTGTAGATCCTCTCTTCAATCCATTACTGGTAACATTGAGGATACCAACAATGAATTCTAAGGTGAATCTGATTTATTTAATTCGAAAATTTTTCATTTTTCAAACAGAGTCAAATAAATTAGCAAATAGGTTATAAGGCTTTTTTTTTTCGTAATTAATACATTTTCAACCTGAAATTTTGGTAAAAATTGTTGAGAAAAAAATTATGAATTATTTTTAATGCTGAATAATAAGAACTATTAAGCTGTTAAGCATCTTTCTTTCTCAGTTTTCCCTCTCCCTCTCTCTCACTCTCCCACCCTTTCGTATCATTTTTTCATTAAATTTCTGAGATTTTTTCCAAAAACATATTGTTTAACTTAACCAAAATATTACATTTCAGTTACGATGGATTGGACGTTGTATTACCAATGTAACATTGCTATTTTGTTGTTGTCGTAAAAGAGCCAAGAAAAGAAGGTCAAAACAAAAACAAATTTTGGCATCTGCTACTGGAATATCTTCAACTAGTCCAAATACTATACATTCCGATGATTTCTTTTCCAAGGTATATTTCCAAATGTTATTTATGCAAATTATTGTCTATCTAATATTTTTTACAACAACTGACATTAGACCAGTAATTCAGTCCTAAAATAAACGGACATAATGCTTCCATGTTTCCATCGCATTGTTTAAAAATTATTAAATAATTGCAATTTTGACAAATTGTTAGAAGCAAAAAATTTTCAAGTTTAAATATTTAGCAAATTAGCAGAAATTCTTTGAAATTTTACATTGAAATTTGCAGAAAATTTATTTCTCATTTTCATAATCTTTAACTTTTTGGTTCCTTAGATTACAATATTTTAAATTTAGAAAGTCTTTTGTAGACTTTAAAAGCTGAATATTTCTTTTTAAATTAAACCTTTTCTACTTAATTCTATCATTTCTTTTTTAATTTTTACTTATAGCTACTATGCCATCGAAATTTGCCGTCGAAATTCTCATCATCATATCGCCGAAGTCATAGTGGTGCTGTTTCTATTGGTAGTAAATTTCACATCAAAGCACTTAATTTTGTCCTTCAAGATCTGTGAATGAGTTATTAAATTTAAATTAAATTATCAAGTATTTTCATTTTGCTAATTGTTCATGAGTTCAGCTTTAACATTTAGCTTAATTTGCACAAAAAACTATTTTGAGAAATAGTTTATCTTAAGAATATCTGACCTATCTCAATTGATCAGCAAATGTTGTTATCTTTTAGCGGCATATCATACAGAATGATAACTTATTTTCTTTTTAAATATTCTTTGTTCATTATATTTTTTTAAAAATTACTTCCTTGTTTGCTAATGAACATTTAAATACTACTTGTTGAATCAACTATTTCAAAGTTTGATTAAACCTTTGCTACCTGATTTAATTTGAATAATTTCAATGCATTATTTCAAAAAAAAATTTAACAAAGTTTAATTAAATATGAAATGCCTTCATCATTTTATATCCTGAAATCAAACTGACAGGTTGTTATTTTCAAACACTGTCATGAATTGAGAACTTAATTAAATGTTATCATGAATTTGAGTTCTAAAATATGCCAATCCTCATTTAGATTTTGGCTTGCAAGAATTTATGGAATTCTTTATAAATAACAATGCAAATTAAATATATTCGTTAACTAATTTTAAAATGAATCCAGCCACCTGAAAGAGAATTTGACAAAATCATTATCATTGACAATTTTGATATCAATCTCTTCTCACATCAATGAAAATATTGCACAATGATCACCACAAATACCAAGCAATGATAAGAGGAGAAGTAAACAAAAATTTATTAGTTCAAAAAATTTTAACTTTTGAATTTCTTGCAGTGAGTCGAATGATATGCTGAGCTTCAATTCAAATTTATCTGAAATGAAAAGTACAATTGGAACTTCAAGTTTAAGCTCAGAGCTTACCATCGTATCCTTCACGGATATAACTGTTTCCAGTCAGGAATCTTTCGATAACGATAATATTGCTTTACCAATGAAAACTTATCCAAGAATCAGTAAATTTTCGTTGATTTTTTTAGCTTTTAAATTTCAAAGTTTTAAAAGATGCTTTTTCAAAAAAGTTAAAAAAACACTCTACGGATACTAATAGCTTCTTCATATAAATCTTTATCAAATAAGGACTTATCAACGAAAAAAAAAAGAAAAAGAAGGCTTATCGAATATACAGTCGAAAAAAAGACTCTAATTACAAAATTAGGAAGAGCAATCAAAATTTCAAATTAAACCAGTTTACGAAAAAAAAAAAAAACAATCAGATAGCCACCAATTGCACCTCGCGGAATGTTTTATTGCGCATTACATAAAATTGAAATTATTAAAATGTGCTTCCAAAAAGATAGCCGAAAAGTGTAAGCATCAATCAGTCTGTGCAACAATTTATGAAGTTATAATTGAACAAAAATCGGGTAGGTATTTATGCGTTCACCTTTTATTAAAGCGTTACAAGAAAACTAAGAAATCAAAAAGTTTAAATGAAATAAATTATGGAAATTACATGAAGTTAATAAAATTTAAAAAGTTCTAATTTTCTCTATATAGCTGTTTATCCGAGCTAACAATAATTTATCAAAAAATAACAATTACAAAATGTTATGATCGATTGATTCTTCATCTTCCAACATTCATAACATCCTCTTTTTAAATAATAGGAGGAAAATAGCTCAAGAATCAATCGGTAAAATATTTTTGAGTATGATTTACTCCTAGCATTACATTACCGTTCGAAATGGATTGAATTAATTTTGAATTCAATTCTACATTAAAAATTAATGAGAAAAAGCTTGATATTGCCAGCATCAATTAACTGTTGCAAAAGATCTATAAAATTAGAAAATTTTGTTTAAAAGAAAAAATTGAAAATTTCCAGCTAAATTTTTCTCAACAACGATTAATATTTCGCCCAAAAATATCGCTAATCTTACCTTATCACATATTCCGTTATCAACAGCAATTGGTGAAATTCAATTGTTTCCGGAAACAATAATGGATGAGCAAATTCAATGTGATTCAAAAACTGATGATTGCATCACAAAGAAAATTCAGTTAAATGAATAAGTTACTAAATATTTACCTAACTAAAATACCATATATTTCATTCAGTTAAAAAAAAAGTATATTAATTTAAATCATTTTGTATCACTTTTAAATAATCATCAAAGAGTTAGCTGTTTTCAATCATTGATTCAACAGTAATTAAGAAGAAAAAATTTGATAAAATTACATAATGCATCAGTTGTTATTACAAATCGTTTTCCTCCGACTTTTTTGTAATAAGTAAATTAAAAGATAAAAAGAGGAAATAAATTTTCAATATTTTGTTTGCATTGATACCTGGAAAAATCGATAATTTCAAAATTCAAACATAAAATTTAAAATAGAACCAAAAATTTCCAGATCAAAAAATGCTCTGAAAGGAGGAAGTTCAAAAAAACTGATACAAAAATATCATCAAACAATATCAAAAAAAATTTTCGTTTTTAACGCTTTTCCGGAAAGTTTCCGAAATAGAAACGACTATAATGATACAATCATTAGATGGTTGGAATATATGCAATCACAGATAATGATTGACAGGTATGTAAAATCATACTAAATGAAAATTTGCCGTAAAAAAAAAAGGATGATGGCTTAATCTGAAAATTGCAATTTCAGTTCTTATCATTAATTACTAAAATTAACTTTTAAAGTAGACAAAAATTGCTCAGTAAAAATAATTATATGATCTAAAAAAAAAAAAAAAAATTAATTAACGTTACAAATTGAGATCAGTAGTGTTATAAAAATCCTTTTTTACTACTATCGCTTTACTTCAGAGTTAATAATTTTGACAAAATGAATGAATCGATTGAATCGATTGAACAAGAAATCAGTGCAATCGAATCAATATGTTTGTCCAAAGAGTTAAATATAGGTACAAATTCGAATTACTATAAAACATCGTCAATTTTTTCGCATTGTACAATTCTTTCATATCACCACTCTAAACTTAATATCAATTTTAGGTAAAATAGCAAACTTGCAAATCGATGATGAAAATAGTATTGTAATTGATACAAAACAAATGTTTGATGAAACGCTACAAATACTCAATGATTTAATTGTTGATATCTATAAAAATTGCCGCTAATTTAAGAATTAATTTTAATTGATTATTAAAGTTGTGACATTCGGGAATAAGGTATAAAATGAGGTAAAGCGTAGTTTGTAAATGGAAATTATGTAAGCCACAGATAACGATACTTTTCCCGACGATAGTTACATTTAGTATTATTCTTGTCCATCGTAATTTGCATGATTGATGTATAGATAAGGAAATAATGATATGAAGAAATGATAGGAGGCTATTATTTGTTAATTGCTATATGAAAATTTGTCTTCAAAGATCGCCTTAAATTACTTTTTCAGTGTAATTCACTCATTAACTTCTCATTGTTATAAAATAAAGTGTTAGACTTGATATATTGCAGCATTTTTACAATTAATATTTCTTATTTTATTGTCAATTTTGTAAAAAATTTTTTAAAAATTTGTTTTACAAATATGTAATGAAACTGAGTGATAGTTTATTTTTATTATACAAATATAAATGATATGAAGCAAATAGGAGGAGAAAAAAAAAACTGTTGTGGCACTTGAGGAAAAAAAACGAAATCGAATAAATTGATAGAACAAATATATAATTATTCATTTATCAGTTTGCTAAGAGATGAGAAATTTTAATGGGAAAAATAAAAAATAAATTGAAATACAGAATTTTTATCTCAATCATTGTTGTACTCCTCTCCTATTTCTTCATTTTGAACATCTTGAAATTTCGATTGAATTCAAACATCCAATCGAAACTGTTGCAAATCGTCAAGTACATCACTGTTTGTTACATTTATGACGGCACTTCCACGTGTACTTCTTCCGGATCCGTCTTACCATTTATTTGATAATACATATCGACTACACGTTTCCAATCGATTATTGTTTCAATATTCCAATCATCACTTTTTCCCAATTCCTCATTCTGGCCATGTCGAACTTCTAAAGAATAAAAACTAAGAAGAAAAAAATTTTTTTTGGAAGTATTTCAATACAGAATTTTTAATATTTAAGCTTTTAAGCACTCCATTCTGTCAGAAAAATAAAATCTTCAGAATCCTAAATTTCAACTTAATTCTTATAATAATATATCTATTAACTGAAATATCAATGATAAGTTTAACAAATTTAACAAATCAACAAATTGACTAGCAAGGGAATTAAGAATGATTTAATATTAGCTCACATTGGCCTATCACTAAAAAAATGACGAGTCTAACTGATCCAAAGGACAAAATCAAAAACAAAAATTAAAAATTGGAAAAATCATTCAGGAGATTTTGATAAGTTTTTTGGGTATAAGTTTACTGGAAATTGACAAGAAAATGATACCTGCAGTATCATCATCAGCTAAAATTGCTGGACTAAAACGACCCGTATCACCACTCATCGAAAATGCATCAATATTCTCTTCATGCCTGAGATCTTGCTGAGCTTTTTGCGTGCACAATTTCACTAAAATAAAATGAATAATTAATTTAAAATTATACTCAAACTAATGAATTTAACTTCAGCAAATTGTATAGTTTTGAAACTATAGAAAGGTAAGGAATTACTAAATTCAAATACAATTCAAATTTGTTGAACCTTATTGCTGTCTAAACTGTTCATTTATTTGATCTTTTACTTGAAAAAAAAAAAAAAATATAGCTTACAGTTATTTCTATAAGCAACTTTAAGGACAACAATTAATTTCGTTAACATATTAATAGGAGCCGGAGTAGCAGAACGTTTATTCATCTGCCGGATAAGGATTGCACGACCGAATTTCCATTCCTTATCCGATTGTGCTTGAATCCGTTGATACGTATCAGACATCATTGCAATCAACAAATTTATTAAAACCTAAAAATTTTTCAACTCAAATTTCCATTATTCAAATTTAGATTTACGATCGAAATTTTTTTGCCAATTTTAAAATCTTGTCCTTTGCTAAGTTATCTGCTATTCATTCAGTATTAAAATTAAAATTACAGAATTTCAAAAATTACTTACAATTAAAGTAACCAACAAATAGATTCCAAAAATCATTTTTAAAATAATTTTGCCAAAATCGGGAACTAAATGAAGTGGTGGCATCGTATCCGGTTCCACTAATCCGAATAATGAGAAAAATAACATTTCAAGAGTTTGTTCCGGTGATGCAAGACGCATCCATTGCGCATCATCCGCATCCGCAGGTTGATATGCTGGCTACAACTTTCATCTCAATTATTTATGCATTTTTTTTTTTTTTTAAGATGAATTAGAGTTTTAAAGATGTGAGAATTAATGTGAAGATAAAAACTGTGTTTGAGGATAAATTTATCAATTGACTTTTAAATGACATTGTAATTTCAGATTTTTGATGATTTACACGATACTTTTTAATGGTCAGTCAATATGCGAAAATGGTTTTTGGTATATCCAAAAATGATAATATTCTATCTTCAACAAGAATATTAAAAAAAAAAATCCATCATATTTATTATTTTAATTACCTGAAATATAGAGGTGACATGTAGAGTAAAACCCGCTATGAAGAGTAATAATATAACGAGAAACCTGGAAAAAAGTAAGAGAAATGATTAAATGAATAGAATTAGACAAGTAATTAAAGTTAGATAAGTGAAAGGTAATTGAAATAATTGGCATTGAAGTTTTTGATTTATTTAATTGAATATTTCAGGGTCATGATGAAGCATACTTTTTTCGCTATCTTATCGATCGAAATATTCAATTTTAAATTTATTACCATCTTTTCTTTGTGTTCATCAAAGATGAAAAAATTTTCAACTATCAAATGAAAACAAAACAGAAATGAGTTCAAAAGACGATTAAACAGACGTATCAATATATTAAATGTAAATAAATAACTTATTGGAACAAAAAGGTTAACAATTCTTGATGAAATTATCTCAAAATAATTGATTTATAATATAATTACATCATTACTGGGGTAATCTGAAGTAGAAATTAAGTATTACACAATATATCGATTAATGCAATAATCTAAAATAGAACTAATGAAATAATTTAAAATAAGATCAATGAGATGATCTATAATAGAAAATAAAAGTACGAAAATTGTAAAGATCATACCTGAGAAGGTCATACATAAGGTCACGTATAATAATAGCCCATGGGCCGAACAAATGATGGACAGTGAGGAAGTCCAAAAATTCAACGAAGGAAAATAATAAGGCAAGCGCAAATAGTTGGTTCTTCAGATAAAGCATTGTTCGTACAAAATGCATCTTTTCGTCATCATTCAAATGATGCATAAACAAGATGGGTAACACGAATGCAAGAACGTGCACTGCTATTGCAACTGCACTAAGTACCAAAATTAGTACCTGAAATTTGCAGCTGCACCCGAAATAGACTAATTGCATTTGCATGCGACTTATAAGATAATTTTTTTTTTTCTTTTTTGTTGCAAAGCTTTGAATCTCATCGATGTAAGATTAGATAAATCGATCTCATGGCTGATATCATATTACTTTTTGTCTAATTGTATTTAATTAAATTAAACAACAACAGAAGATACTGATAAATACCATACACTGATTTATAAGATGTGCTAATTTACGCCAAACATAAAATGCATATATATGAATTAACAAGAATATGCAATTGAAATAAATTTGCATGCATTGGTTGCTTTTATGTATGCATAATGCGAATACTGGAAGTTAAATTTTCATTTTCTACTAATCGAAAGAAAGTTTCTTGAAGGCAGTTTTTGAATAAAACGATTTTTAAACGGCTAGCTCATTAATAATCTGCATATAGATGGAAATTAAATTTAAAAATCTAAAAATTTGATCTGACGTGATTAAAATCCAACCTTAACAATTCCAAGACCGGAACCACCACCTGCATTGGATAATTCGGAAACGAGATTCCCGGAAAGCCATAGAAGTAGTAACCACTCAACTGGATTCGGTACAATAGTTCGTACTTCGTAAATTTTATGTGTCAAACTGAGTACCACAATTGTCAGTAAAATTGTAAAGTAGATATGTGACACTGAAATGATTTTGGGAATTAAGTTCGAAAACTACAATCTCAACTAGACGTTATACATAAGCTTCAACTTGTCGAATGTACGAGGAAACTATGAAAATAGTAAAATGAAAATGGAAGGAATTTTTCATGAAATTAAAAATGATTTTAGTCTGTTAGTAATTGAAATTAAATTTAATATACCAATGTGACAAACGAATTTGATGATTGGAGCACGTCCAATACGTGTATCAAGCGGTAGCGAAAAATAAAACCAAGCTGGTGGACAAATAAGTACCATTAATGTGAATGCGACCGTTTTACCAAATGACCATTCCACACGTCCGGTCCAGATTTCCGTAAGATAACGCTGTACTGATGCATAGGAAACTACTTCTTTCTGGAAATGACACAAAAAAGAAAAAAAAAATCCAAAAACAAACATTGAACTTCTCAATATATGGCAACAAATTTATCTATTTAATTTCATTTTACTTCATATTTACCTACCTGTTCATTTTCAATCAATACATCCAAAAGTGGTCGTCCACGATTATCCTTTGCTTTCAGTAACAATGCCGGATTATATTCGCTTGCTGTTATGCCTAACAATTCAACGGCCATATCTTCCGCAAATTGTGAGACATTCAACAGATCTTTGGCTCGTTCCTGTGAGCAAATAATTTCACTAAACTAATTAACTTGATTCACAAGCAACTAGCCATTATAGTTATTACTTAGGTAAAATATGTCATCCGTACATCGCACGACATATATTTCAAACTGTCATTTTGGTACTTCACTTTACTCTTTAAGTCTTAAATGTACGGAAAAAAAAATCAAAATTGATGCGTTATCCTTAATTGTAGAAGTTTTTAGTTACCCAAATACAGAATTTCCTACCGTACACATAATCTGATTTCTTAATTCTGGTTTAACACAAATAACTTTGAACTATTAATATCAGTGTTAACATTGTACTAATATTGTCACTTTTCTTACTATGATTATAAGATTTTTTTTTTACATCTTCTTTATGATATATTATATTTAATTATTATCATCAATCAATATTGATCACACATCTTGTTAACAGTGAGATACTATCGCTGATTAAGCTTTTAACAAAAATAAAAAAAGAAAATATTAGAGTTTAAATGTATACTTATATCGACGTTACATGATTTTTTCCATTGCAATTTCTTTTTGTTTTTGAATTCTGAATAAGATTTTGATAAGTGCGAATTTAATGATAAAAAAATTTAGCTAACCTTTTCCTTTTCACTCATTTCATGATATAAAGCTGATAGCTTAACAGCAGTTTCAATTGGTGCTGGACTTTGTAAAATGAATTCTTTTAATGGTTCATTATCATTCGTTTTACCGCAAACCATTAGATCAAAAATGAACTGTAAAAATTAATGCTCGGAGTTAATGAATGGGCAACAAATTAATAATAACTTTTCATTTGTAAGGAAATTTTTATTTACAAGGAATTTTTATTGAGAAGTTAAATTAGTAAGCTATTAATAAATTACCTTTCGATCATCCATCAATGCATGCGTATCATGATTTTGTTTTAGTAGAAAACGTAAACAATCAACATGATTGTGTGCAGCAGCGAAACATAATGGTATCTAAATCAAACTGCAATCTATTATATCCTACCAGCATTAGTATTATATTTCAAAATCAAAATTGAAAATTCAAACTTACCTTTCCTTCTTTCGTTTCTGCCTGCGCATCAGCTGAACTCTTTACAAACAATTTGACGACATTCAAATGTCCTGCTTGAGTGGCATAATGCATCCCTGTCCATCCATTCTCGAAACATTTCAATTTTTAATTAATACTTTAGAAATCTATGGGAAAAAAAAACTTCGGTTTCGGAAAAATTTCGTTATTAATTAATTGTGAAATACCAAACATTCAAAACTTAGAAGATTATGCAAGCTTGAGTTGCTGTATTCATGTGTTGTCAAATCAGAAAATCGACAAAAAATTAAACTTAGGCTCTAAATATAAAACTAACCAAATTTAGGGAAGAAAACTCAACCTAGACTAAATGACCTATGAGCCTGAAATGAACCTGATCCATGACGTTGATATTCGATCCTTGAGCAATAAGTAATGAAACCATTTCGTAATGTCCATTCATTGAAGCCAAATGTAATGGTGTCCGTCCACGCCAATCTTTTGCATGCTGCTGTTGAGTTGACCGCGATAAAAGCATCCCGACTACCGCGATATGACCCTGTTGAGCTGCTAGATGAAGTGGTATAACACTCTAAATAAAAGATGCCAATAGCTAAAATGCATGAATAAAAGAGCACAAATACGATGAAAGACGTAAACAAAACGAAAGTGAAAATTTTTCGTCGAAAAGAAAATTTTCCAAAAAAAAGAAAAGAAAAAAAAAGAGAAGAGATGGGAAATTTAAACAAATTGATTATTGAATGCAAATTGAAATCTGAATTCATTCAACAATTAAATATACAGATGGATAGATTAGATTGAGAAGTAAAAAATGTGGACAAACTGATATCTTGCAATTTCAACATGCTAACCATCGTTGTTGAAGTTGCATCCACCTGAACTCCCTGATTCAATAACATTCGTACCAATGCATCATGTCCAGATTGTGCAGCCAAATGTAAAGGTGTAAATCCATACTATGAAAAAAAAAGAAAAAAGTGAAAATTCATTTTAAAAATAAAATATAATATAAGTACATTTAAAAATGAAATATAATATAAATTTTTTTTAAAAAATATTAAAGCAATAAATCAATAATAACTTTCCATTAATTTCTAACAAATAAATTAAAAAACAGATGATGAAAAATTTAAGATTAAATGTTAAAAATTGGGAGATTTTCTCCATTTTGTCAGATTTAATTTGAAATTTAATTTGAATTATGATTAATTTTTCGTTTTTTCTCCTTTTTCTTTGATGAGTTCAAATAAATCACTTGAGAGTATTTGTTATTGATGCAAAATAAAAGATAGGAATGAAAGGTTAGAAAGGTAAAAGTAACATTACTTTCTTACTTCGGTTGCAAATTCTTTCACAACATAATGATTGTAAATTGGTGGTTCGGATCGTAAATTTGCTGGTACATGCTTTAACATTTCCATTACAAAATCTGAATTCCCATAATATGCAGCTATATGAAGTGCATTCAAGCCGGTCTAAATTTATAGAAATGAATGAAATTTTTACATAAAGGAATACCCTTTTTTCCTAAACTTTTGTATAGATAAGCAATTAAAAATTACAAATTGAATTTTGCTTTTATTTATTTTTTTGTCTCCGACAAACGCTTCATTAACAATATTAAAATACCTTTTTTGAACATTTCTTCCATAATGATTGATCAAAAACATTAAGAATGGGAACAAAACCATTCTTAGCACCCAAATGAAGCGCAGTCATACCATGCTAAATGATTTTAAACAAATAATAAAATAAACTGAAATGAAAAATTGCAAAAATCAAATTGCAATATTTAAATCTTTTTTAGAAGGATATATTTTGTATGATTTTTAGTTTTATTTAACTTGGCTAAAAATTATTGGTGGAAAAAAAGTTGAGTATAAATTTTTTACGAAATATATGACTAACAGCATTTTCATTCTCAGCATTAGCACCATTTTCCAGTAAAATTTTAACAATTTTACTATGTCCACCAGCTGCTGCCATATGCAATGCTGTCGCTTCCATTGTTTTTGTTTTTGCCTTTAATTTATTCATCCAATTTAGATTGTTAATTTGCAAAGAAAAAAAAAGAAAAAAAATCAGTAAAAATTTCATTTCCATCATTTGTCTAACAATGAAAACGAAAAATTTCAATGTTGGCATATTTACAAAAAAAAAAATTCATAGCAAATATGAAGATTTTCATGTCAAATAACAGAACTTTTATTACTTTTTTTTCTTTACGAATTAATTTCGATCTATTGATTAGTTCATTGATATCAAAAAATGATATGAGGAAGACATACTTGAATAACCATAGCTTTATCAATCATCATCAATTCTTTAACAACTGCATATGATCCTTTTACTGCAGCAATATGTGCACATGTAAAACCATTCAAATCAATTGCTGTCAATACTGCTCGATTATTTTGTCTCATTTTTAAAAATAATTTGACTACATCTGGATAATCATTCTGAAAAAAATGAAAAAATGGAATTTGAAAATTATAAATTCAAATGTTAACATATTTTGATAAAATTAATCTTTTACTATGATTAATTATTTTGCATTTTTTTTTCTCTGTCTCAGTTTTTTTTTTTTATTTTCTTTGCTTTCTTTAATAAATAATATATTAAATTGAATTTGTCATACTTCAGCTGCTAAATGAAGCGGTGTTTGTCCTTTATCATCACGTGCATTTGGATTTGCACCAAGTGTAAGTAACGTTTGCGCTACAGCTAATTGTCCATATCGTGCAGCAAAATGTAATGCTGTTTGATTGTCTAATGTTATTGCTTCCAATAAAGCACCATGCTCTTCTACTAGGACACTGACCACTTTGACATGACCATTTTGTGCTGCTAGATGTAACGGTGCTTCACCAGTTTTCGATTTACTACAATATATAATAATATTAAGAATTTTTTTCTTCATTAAAATTAGATCTCCTAATAGAGGAAAAAAAAAAAGCTATTAAAATTAAACTCTCTAATATTGTTCGCTTAATACAACATTTAAGCATAGAGATTTTCCATGATTTAAGTCAATTTAAACTATTTTTTGTTTATTCCAGTAGAAAATTCCAGTGCAAAAAAAAAAAATAAAAATAGTTTGATTATTTTCTCATTGATATTTTCGAACAATACCTACAAAAATTACTATCAAAAATAATCCAATTGACAACAATTCGTAAAATTTTGCTATTATTTGAAAAAGAAAACATCTATTCAATATATAGTTGCACCTGTTAACAAATGCTTTACTGGTCAATAACAGATGTGTTAACTTGAGATGACCATTAGCAGCAGCTAAATGTAATGCTGTTCGACCATTTTCATCAAAAACATCAACTCGAGCATGATGTTGTAGGAGAATTCGAGCAACACCAAAATGACCAAGTGCACATGCTTCCATTAATGGTGACCAACCATTCTTAAAAGTGAGAGAATTCTCGCTATCTACCATTTAAATAATTAATTTCCTAGTTTAATCAATATAAATTACTGGAAATATTATGACAATACAATGATATAAGAGTAATTAGCAAAATCGCATTGCTTATTTAAATAATTTTTACTTTTGATTGCTTATTTTGAACAATTTGTACTGAACCAGCGCCAATTTTATCAACAATAGCAAGCAATGCAGCTTCATTACCCGATCGTGCGGCCAAATGCATTGCCGTTTCTTGCTCCTAAATAGCCAGAAAAGGCAAATTTTATTTCCAGCAAACTATCAACTAAATATTTGTTTAAATTTTAAAATTCAAAGATTTAAAATCTTTTTAACTTAATCCTACAGCGGTTTATTGCTTAAAAAAGTTGCAAATTTCAATATTTTTTCCAAAACAGTTTTTTCAAAAGATAGAAGCAATAACTATATAACATTTTTTCTTTTTTAAAAGTCAAAATTTTTTCAAAAAAAATTTCGAAGTCCTAACATGCCTAAAATTCGAATTGAAATTTGAAAATTTACCTTATATGTTTGTAATTCTGGTTGACCACTGTAATCAATAAGAGTTTTGATCAATTTTGCATCTTCACCCGGAAAATGTGCTTGATCTGGGGTAATCTGAGCAGCATAATGTACTGCTGTTAGACCATCCTAAAATTTTTACACTTTTTGAAAAATTGAATTCAAAATAAAAAAAGAGATCTAAGTGAAAATTGAAATAATTCAGTAAAATTTGAAATAGAAAATGCGAAAAGATAGTAAGTAAGAAATTTGTTTTTGTTTTTTTTTTAATAAGATGAAAATTTAAGTTTATTACCTGAGTAGTTCGAGCATTAACAAATTCCTTCATTTCTTCAGGTGACATCTGTTGAGAAAGATGTTCTAAGATAAGTGTTACTGCTTCACTATTACAACTTTTTGCTGCTACATGCAAAACACTTTCACTTTTCTATAATTACAGTATATTTATTAATTAATTAAAAATTTCTTAAAAAGAATAATATATAATTTATGAAAAATTTTTTCTACTATTATTCATTTCTAATTTTTTTTTTTTTTCATTTCATTCATTTAAAATTATTTTGCAATCTAAAATTTTATTCTAATAAAAATGAAAAAATAAATTTTTGAAAATTTATTTTAATCAATATGGTAATTAGTATTTATTAAAAAAATATTATACATTTATAATAATAATAATTATTATTATTATGTAATTAGAAATGGATTAAAAAAAAAAAAATTAATGTTTAATTTAACTAACATTAGAAGAAATTTTTGGATTAGCTCCTTCATTAAGTAGTAAACGTATCATTCCGGAAAGCGGATTTCGTGCAGCAATATGTAATGGTGTTTCACCATCATTACGTGTAACATTAACTTGTGCACCACTTTTTAATAACATTACTGCACAATCAATTGCATCTTCTGTTGTTAATGATGAAGCAATATGTAAAGCTGTTTCACCAATTGCACCACCATGAACATGAACATCTGCACCATATCCTAATAATGCTTCAACAACTGATGCTTTACCTGCTTGTACTGCAACGTGTAAAGCTGTATAATTATCCTGTAATTATATACAAAATATATTATTAATTAATCTTTTATTAATATTGAATAATTTAAAATTTCAAATTTATACATTCCATTATACAATGATTATTTAATTTCATGTTTTTTTTTTTTTTTTTTTAAATTTTTCAATGAATGTTATTTTAATTATCGTAATTTTTTAGATTGAAAATTTCTAATTAATTAAAATAAAATTAAATGTTGAAAAAATTTTTAATAAAATTTCAATTTTTCTAAATTTTTAGTGAAGAAAACAAAAAAAAAAAAAAAAAAAAAAAAAGGGTAGAAAGATATTACTCTAGTTTTAATATCAACATTTGTTCCTCGAGCAATTAATAATTGAACAACATCTGTAAAACCTGCAGCTGCTGCAGAATGCAAACCCAAAGCACCTGAAGTAATTAATTAAATTATACAATTTCTTTTTTTTTTTTTTTTTTTTAGTAGTTAAAATAAATTAACAATCGATTCGCTCCCCGAACAAATAGATAATATTTTAGTTCAGTATTTAATAAATTTATGCTAAGCTTTAAAAATTATATTTCATGAAATTTTAATGAATTAATTGATATATCTCTTATAAAAGATATTAATTAACATAAATTACAATTATTTATACCTCGTTTATTTGGCATACAAAGTGGTACGCCATGTTTTAGAAATGCTAATGCAGTTGAAGCATGTCCACTTAAGGCGGCAACATGTAGCAACGTACTACCGTCACGTGTACGTGCACGTACCGATCCTCCAAATTTCTCAATCAATAACTCAGCAATATTGGTATGTCCAGCAGCTGCTGCAATATGCAACGGTGTTCGATCTTCCTGAAAAAAAAAAAAAAATGAAATAAAAAGTCTTTTTAGAATTAAAAACAATAAAAAATTGTAAGTTTTCAAATAGCAAACAATTAGTAGTAGAAATTTTAGAAATTTAAAAATATCATAATTTTTAAATTCTTTAGCTTCAAAATTTAAATCACATTTTCTAAATTTTTAAAAATTTAATAAATTTAACCTTATCAAGTATGTTAGCATTAGCTCCTAATTTATGCAAAATTCTCAATAAAGATATATTTCCTTTCAATGCAGCTTCATGAAGTACAGTCCAACCGGCTGAATTTGTAGTATTTATATCAATTTGATCATAACTAATAAGAAATTGCAACATATCGCTGTTCTCTGAGCGACATGCAATATGCAGTAATGAATCACCGTTTCCATCAACCTAGAAAGAATTAATTATCATTTTTGTAGAATTTTTATTTAAAGTTATAATTTGAAATTTTTTTTTAGATAACTATTATTTATTGTAGGAATTTTGATAAAAAAGTTGAAATGTTTTTTTTTGTGATATTTAAAAAATTTACAAATCTGTTTTAAAATTGTGAAAATTTCCAAAAATTTGAAAAATATAAAAAAGACATCTTACATGCAACAATTGATTACTATCATATACTTCCAGTAGTAATTTAACCGTATCTATATTACCACATTGTACAGCATAATGTATTGGTAAACATTTTTGCAAATCTTCAACAAGACGACCTTCTTCCCAATACTTTAACAATAATTGTGTTACACGAAAACCACGCTTCGATGCACGACTGCATGCAAAATGCAAGGGAATTTGATTTGATTTCTGCAATATCAATCATATAAATCATTTTATAATCAGATAATTCTGTCTAATTAATTTCATTAATAGTCTAACTTACTTTTTCGCCTGTTTTGAAATCAAGTTTACAATCTAATAAATGTCGTATCATTCCCTCATTTGCATAAAATGCTGCAATATGTGTAATCGTTCGTCCATCCTAAAATTAATCTTATTGGCAATTATTTGTGATTTATTAATGTTAAAATAAAATAACTATTAGAAAATAACTAAGTAAGCAAATAATAAAAATAGATGAGCAAAATTTGAAATATTATTTTCCTTTTTAAAATTTTCAAATATCTTCGAACATTTTTTTTCTTCACTAATATTTCACTCAAACATTTTAAGCTGTCTTAATTTTTTTTTTTTTCTAATTTTATGAATTTTAATTTAAACACAAACTTTTGTTATTGTATCAAGGAGTGCTCCACGATTAACCAATTTATTGAAAATTGAAACATTACAACTTTTAACTGCATGTAGTAAAACTGTAAAACCAAGCTGAAATAATTGTATGAAATATAAAATTTATACTACGAATAATAGATAAGAAAACTAAAATTAATGAGAGGAATATTTCATCCTTTTTCGGAAACATTTTATATTTTTAAGTCTAAAAAAAAAGAATATTTTTTAAAAATTATCTTTCCTAAAAATTATATGTTTTTCTTTTTCTTTCTATTTAACCTTAATTCACACTTAATTTTTTTCTTTACTTTTAAAACTCATTTTTAATCAATGAATTCCATAAGTTTTGCGAAATTTTTTGCATGACAATAATTATAGAAAAAATTATATAATTAATGAAGTAACTTTCTTTTTTCCACTATGAAATGTTATTCTAAATGTGCTTTTTAATTCTCCGAAATATTGGAAATTTCGAAAATTTCAACAATTTAAATTTATTTCTTCTTTTTCATTTTTTACTTTAGCAATCGTTTCTGTTTTCTTAAGATAAATATACGTTTCGTACGGTTCGTAATAGCGAAATTTTTCAGGAAATGGAAGTATTTATTCTGAGGACAATTATATTGCAGGAAAAAAAAAAGTAAAGTAGTCGCAAAGCTGTCAATAAGATCAGTTAGGTGGAAAGGGACATAGAAAAAGCTTTTCTCAGAATGAATTTTTAAAAAAAAAAAAAAAAAGGAAAAATGAAGAAATGGGAGAAAAAGATGGAATACTACGATTATAACAATTTATAATATTTTAGGTGGAAAAAAATTAAATTTAATTTGGAAAATACTTCAATTAAGTGTTGTTTTCTTTGGTTTTTCACTAAATAATTTTATTTATTCAATAGATTATAGGAAGGAATCATAAATTTTAAATTTAAAATAACAAATTGAATAAGGATGTATATTTAATTTCTCTTACTAATTTATATTTTACATTTTGAACGGTAAATTTTACAAAGTTAAACTTACAGGATCTGTAATTGTGAGATCAAGATTTTCTTCATTATTTAAAATTTGTTCCACATTTATCCATTCATGCTTCATTGCGTGCAGCAAAAGCTAAAATTTCGAAAATTATTTAGCATGAAATTAGTTAATTAATTGAGAAATTAACTATAGGATTGATCAAAATTTTTTAATTTAAATAAATAACAAATAAGATCGGAAAATTTTTGAATCTATTATAAATTTCAACTTAATTATACCTTAACTGACAGATTTTTGCCACAATCATCATCAACAGTTAATAATCCTGTAGAGGTAGTGGAACTTTTAGAATCTTTTGATGTGCTATCTTGAATGGACCATTTCATATAATCCACTCTCCGATCTTTTTTCGTCCCATCTTTTCTTGAGAAAATACTTTGAATGGATCTCGGCGATGGATTAGCAGTGGTAACATCAAGATCTTCCAATGAGAAATGCTTATCATAATTTCTTTCCACATTTTGTAAATTTAATAGTGATCGATTTTTTCGTGATGTTCGAGGTTCTTTAGAAATTGAATATGATTCACTAATTGTAGGATCTGGACTTGATGAAAGACTATTTGTTGATTTACAAATTTGACCATTACGAAATTTTGTTTTCTTCTTTAGAAGTAATCCAAGTATTCCAGTACGTGGACTAACAACAACATTTGCAATTTCTTTTCTATTACTTAAATCAGGTGTTGATTCGGCTATATCATGTAACCATTTGCTAATCATTCCACCTTTACTTCCCTTATTTCGTCCGGTATATCGTGCTGATTGCAAAATGGAATCATTGGTACTAAGTGTACGATCAAATGAATTTATTGATGATTTATGGCCATTTAATAAAATAGGCTCTTTTGAGAGTGATTTATCAGGTGGTAAAATTTTGAAGGAAGTTCCAATATTTGTAAATGATTGTTGTTCATATTGTGATGGAATGTAACCATTTTCAGTAGTTGAAATTTCACGACGTAAAGCAGTACTTATTATACCAGAATAATTTGATCGAGGAGAATTGTAAACAGATATAAGTTGTGGAGTTACTTCTTTTGTACTCTTATCTATTGGAATTGATTTTGATCCAAAATCTGACAACGAATTTATTCCATTACCAGCATTGTAATGCGATGTGACATTACCATATTTTTGTAAATCAGCTAATGCTGAAGCTAGAATACCACCTTGATGACGTAGTGAAATTATGTCATCATTTGATTTTGCCATTAAAATATTGAAAATTTTCAGAAAAATATAGAAATCAAATGAAGCCAGCTGGAATATTTTGCTAAAATTAAATATATTTATAGATAATGCGAGAAATTGTTAACATTTTCGAATTGGTATTAAAATCAAGTACAATTTTTCATAGATTTTAGGAAAGTTTTATTTCATCGTAAATTTAAAAAAAAAAAAAAAGTACTTCTAACAATGGATAATTTTTTCGCATCCACGATACAATTCATTATATCGAATAAAAGCTTTTTCCAAACGAATGAAATATTTATAGGATTTCTTATTTATTTGTTTATTGATTATTTCAATTATTCGTATCATTTAACTGATTGATTAGTGATTGTTAAAAAAAGTTAAAAAAAAAAAAGCATACGATCATTTTTAATAACAACGATGATAATAATAATAATAATACGATGAAATAAAAAATTTCTTAAAAGCTATATTTAATAATTTGAAATCGAATAACTGAGATTGAAATTAAATAATTCCATTAGTTTAGTAATGTTATGAAATAGCAAGAGAGCATGAAATAAAAGAAATTATCGATTATATAAGCTATTACTATGCAAAATATATAATGGATATTTTGTCATAAGATATTGAAAAAATAAGAAAACAACAATACTTAACAAAGGTCGTAACAAAGAAAGTAATTTAAGGTAATTTATAGTTGAATTAAATTGATATTAAGGTAGTAAACAAGATAAGTGAAGGAAATAATAAAATATGAAAGCGAATTATTTTTCAACTAATAAAATAAACCAAAACTACAACAATACTATAAAATGCATCTTAATCAAATTAACTTGATAAAAACATATGAATACCGATGATAATAATAATAATAATAGTAATAAATTGATAGCAATAATAATTAATAATAATAATAATAATAGTAATGATAATAATAATTAATATAATAAGCTGATAATAGTAAGCAAATAATATAATCCTTCCATATATGACAAATAAAACATTAAAAACTATTTAAATAACAAGTATTAAATAATTCTCTATCATAAGATAAATGATTTTTGTTATAACTAATCAATATGATATCAAGAGAGCTAATAAAAATGATTCCAACAAATGAAATTCTTTTTAGAATAAAATACTTAATAGTGTGTGATTTCAATCGAATCAATCAATAAAACTTATTAACTTACAACGTATTACTTATTCTAATCAATATATTACTATACATTCTCTAATAATTTCAATAATTTTATTGTTATTAAATTAGTAATAAATGTAAAAAAAGAAAAAAGAGATAAAATTTTAACTTACAGACTTACTCTTAAAATTTATTCACTCATGTGACCCACATATTAACAATAATAATGATATGAAAGTGAAATCAATAAAAGACATCAAAAAAAAAGACATGCATTACTTTTCGAAGTGGAATATGGCCAAGGAAATGTCCGGTTTGAGTAGAATTATCCTAGAATATGTCTGCTATTTGCATTATTTGGCCTTAGATTATAAATATCTAGGCTTCTATTTGCGTATACTTTGATATATATATATATATATAGAAACATTTGGATATTCCGATAATTACAATGATTTGCTTATTTTCATTAACTTATTTTTTTTACTGTTTTAATCCGGAAGTTCTCAGAAAATACCTTCGCTAAAAGGAAACTTTATGAAATTACAGCAGAGATAAGCAAATATTCCATCCATTTGACAAAAAAAAAAAAAAAAAAAAAAAAAAAATTCATCATTATCACTCCGTTTATTAGATCTTTTCTTTTACAGAACATTATGGTTTAGAATTTCTAAATGTATCATTATTAACATAAGTTTGATTCCCTAAATGTTAACAGTTCCTTTAATGGATTTTTTTTTTTTTTTTTTTTTTTTTTTTAAATTCAAAATATTTTCAACTTATAGATTATTTATTGGAATTTTTTTTTTCATATTTTTTAATTTCAAAAAAAAAAAAAAGAGAAAAAAAAAAGAAACTTTTGACGTTGTTCAAATTAATATTTCATTGTGAATAAAGAAATGAAAAACATTATATAATAAAATGGATCACAATAATTTTGATATCACTGATAGGAAATTGGTTGATAATAACGAGTAATACCGAAATATATGAAATTTAATATATTTTAAGCAGAACTCCGAGCCAAAAAGCTAAGACTTTAAACAGAATGAAGCAGTTGTAATGACAACAAATCAGCAGCACTTTTATCTCTGATGTAGCAAAACGTAATAATTCTAGATATATAAAGGAATGTTTTAAATGCAGCATTACATGTGGTGTAGGATGAAGGCTTGTAGATTTAACTTATTTAAATCAATCAAAAAAAAAAAAAAAAAAAAAAAATGAACTGAAAGCCAAACAATTAAATTTTAATGTAAATTTATTTAACCTAGTGGAATGAAATGTCTTGATCATCAATTTCCATTAATTTATTCTTTTTCTAGGTAAATAAGCTTCGAAGATTAAAATCTAAAAATACAACAATTATTTCCAGGAACTATGCTTCCACATCAATCTATCTTTATCCATTTTTTCTTACTTTAATAATTTTCTTCACCCTAATTGCTATTAATTAACAAAGGACTTTAGTTTAAATAGATTCTAAATTTACTTTAAAATTAAATTCAATTCTCCAAAAAGACTACACATCTTTGAAATATGCTTATAATATAGTAACCAATAAAAAACATATATAAAGTAATGGTGTACATATAAAATACCATCATTTCATCACTAAAAGTACACATTATGTACATACAATAAAAATGTTATAAAAATATGGCAACGGTACATATCATACAAATGCAATTGAAGTTATTATGTCTGTTTTTCATACTTCTTGAAAATCGACACAATGGACGAATTCGAAAACTCAACAGTGAAATTCTCACATCATTGCTAAATTATTATCGAAACAAAAAATTCATATTCTTCATTATACCATTTCAAAAAAAGAAAAAATTCAATGTAAATTACAACAGTTTGAAGTAGTACACTTCAATAAACCAAAAAAGTAACATTTTTTCATCAAAAAAACAATTAAAGCACAACATATTTGTTACTTCAGAGGCCGCCATCGATATGGATTAAGGGAATAAAATGATACTCATCGGGTTTAGACTATACTAACACAATATCGGTAAGGAGGCGTGCTAACTGGATGTAATGGACAGCTTTGCTACCTCAGCCTGGAATTCAACTGAGAGTAAATAGAATAAGCCATCAATACATATATTATTTACTATTAAATAATCACCCACGAGTGTGATACCATAACGCTACAATGATATGATATGACAATTAATGCAAATGCATAAAAATTCGCAAAACAGTAACAAACTTCATTAAGTAAAATATTGTACAAACGCTTGTTAAAAAGAAAAGAAATAACAAAAAAAATAACAAGATGTTAAAAATTATTGTTATAGGAGAATAATAGAAAACATAGAATATAACGCCATTACCACATAAAAGTTATAGGAGAACAAAATTGTACATAACTGTAAGAATAAGAATGACTCAAAAGAAGTCATGCAGTGGAATCTTACTGAAAAAGAACTCTGTTTTGATTAAATTCAATTTTTACCCTAAATTTGAAAAGCTTGATTCAAAGTTCCAGCTAAGGTGTAAATTTAAGCGGTATCTTCAAAGCAAATTTCACCTAATTTACCGACGAGTGATGAATTCAATTTGCAAATATCGAATGACAGCAAATTATTGTCGGTAAGCAATAAACCCGATGGCAAAGTGGGACTGGATGATGTCGGAGTTAAGAGAGTATTTACAACTGCTAACATTTTATCTGGATCTTTTAGTGTCATCAACTTTTTCTGAAGCCGAACCAGAAAATCAAAACCATATTGTTTTTCGATCTAAAAAATATTAAGATTGATCAAAATATCAAATATTCTGTAAATTTTCGATTTTTGTAAATCATTCAATAATTTTCACAAATATTCATTCTTAGCTTACTTCTTAGTATAATTTATCAACAACAAAAAATAATATCAAAGTAGAAAGTTCCATTTATTAAAGTTGAATTGAACTGAAAAGTTATAAGAATGAAGCTAGGATGATCATTCAAACTAGGAAGAAAATGATGCAACACTAAATTATTGTGATCACTCTAATAATTTCTAATAAGTTTAGTAGTGGTGCTTACACACACGGTACGGACAATGATCTTATTTATATAGGCCCTACCAAGCAAAGAGTGAAATGTTTCTGCTTCGATTAAGAAAACTCTTGTTTAATTCCACAGCAAACCCAGTACCTCATTTTTTATACTCTTACACAAATTCCTACATATTTCACCAACCTATAAAGACTCCAGAAAATATAAAAACTCAAACCATGCATAATAATCTGTAAGGGTTGGGAGGCAATTGTCCTATAAATACCTTTGTCATCACCAGGCATAAAATGATACTTTTCAACAGTTCAATCTTTGTCATTATTCGTAAAAGCAGTTAAGAGGAAAGAAATCAACAATTTTGTTGATACAAACTACACAGCTGCAAACTGGCAAAACGCCCCTTCAACAATGGAAGGTGCTGTTACAACTATAATACAAAAGAAAAAGGGCAAAGCAATTGTAATATAAAAAATATAATTTTTATAGATAAAAGTAATACCATGCAGTCGCTTTCAATCGTAGGAGTCGCCGAAATGGTGCTTTCCGCACTGAACGTTGTGATTTTCGAAGTTTCCGAATCGGAACAATTTGATTCAGTTGATGTTGAGGGTTCCGAACTTATCGCCTCTGTTTGTTTCACTTCTGACAAGACAGCTGCTTTTGTTTCATTATTCGATGACGCTTTGGTTTCTGCGGGAACTATTGATTTAGGAATATTTGCAAGGTTTTCAGATGACGCAGACTAAAAGAATAGTCATATGATATATCGACTTGTCAGAATGGCATAACCCTTAAAGATATTTAGAGTATGTTTGGAAAATTCGAAGGAAATGTCCCGTAAAAATTAATTCTTAGTAGCTTTGAAAATAAAAAAGAACCAGAAATGTTCCACTTTAGAATCCTTTTAGAATATTTCTAATCTTCTAGAATCCTTTCCGCTCTATTGTTGCGGAAAGATGTCATCAAGTTTATTGATCTTCTACAACTTTATTAAACCTCAAAGAAGCAGGTTGGGGGCAACAATATTGTCCGAATTGAACTCTAACAACAAATCGAAATACTTGCTCTAGAATTCTTTTGCCTTTTTTCGCCATCAACAAGAGCGCGCGGAATTTTTAATTTACTTAAAGGTGGATTGCTTCCAGAACGGCCCTTCTCTTTCTCTTTCTCCCGCTTCGGAGCCGGTTCCTCCGACGAACTTGTTGTTCCTTTCCGTAATCGATGCTTTTCCTTTCGTTTATCAGGATCCTTCTTAGCCCCACCATATTTCAAAATTAATTCTCGAAACGATGATGATGGCTGTTTCATTTCGATAGTCTGCGTAATAAATTGCTCGTTGTATTTCTCTGTAATGGCATATTTTTGAAGACACACTTTTATTCAGAATTAAGTTGATATATTTTCTGAAAATGCAATAATCTAATTTACCAAAACTTCGATCTAATTTTCGCGAAGAACTAGAACCGACAAATCACGCATACCTAATACGAGATTCATGTCATATGTTAGCTTATAGATTTTGCTTGCGCCCGTAAAAGTGATGTGAATTGGAATCGAAAATCCGCCATAACCCAATTCGTTCACTTCAAAAGGAGGTTCTTTTACAACTCGTCGTGGAGACGAAAAATCGGGATGTAATTCAAACACAACCTATAAATACTGATTATTTAAAAAGCTTCGATGAAACATTAAAACATCATCAATTTTGAATTTTGATGACGTTTTCAACTAGGAAGCTCTGGATATTTGGATTTCTGAAGAGCAATTAACAAATTTTTATTTCCACAATGATATTCAGAAAGTTTTGTGTTTAAACAGTCTTTCAAAATAAAACTTTCCATGTTTGCTTAAAATGTAAACTGTTGATGTGGATACAAAAAAGCTATTTTTTTCTTTCTTTCAAAAAAGATTACTATAATGCTACCAGTACAACGCAATATATATATAGATATATATATATATATATATAAAATTTTCACGCAAAGCAAAATTCAACCTTTGAAATAAAACTGCGGTCCGTAAATGGCATTCCACTGAAAGAGTGTACAAATACTGTCCATCGATGAGTCATGCCAGTCGATGTTGGACGATCAAGCATTTCGGACCTGCAGGTGTTTTTTATAAGTGTTTGAGAATCAAACGGATGTTAAGTGATGGACAACTGTTTCAATCATTCAAACTAAAAAAATTATTCAGTAAAGTGTTTATTAGTGGTACGCCGCAGATAACAAGCTCAATCCAAAAGCGAAAGTAAATAACATAGGAATTTGCATATTCGATGTCATCAACTTTTACAGATGAAATATAAACTTCTATAAAGCAGATCCAGCTTTTCTATCGAAAATCGCTTAGTGAATGACGGAGTCATACGAGGTGGTATGTTTCACTTTGACATCTCACAACTGTTGCTACGTACGTCTCAACTTATTGAAAAGTCCCTTTATTGGTATACAGCAAAACAGTTCTGTTCCAAAAATTTGCACAAAAAGACAAGTTATTCTGCAAGGGAAACAACGCGATTATCCCTTTGCAGAGTTCGTTGAAAAACGCTCACATTTTCCAGTCCAGTAGTGGAATCAGACAGTTATGAAGTATTCAAATCCTAATGATTAAAACAACATTTTCGGTAGCATCTATATCTTATTTTTTGAAATCTAATTTTACCAAAAACTTTATAAAAATTCTTAATTTTCATAAGAATGACGAACTTACTTATGGCCGATCCGTAAACGAACAAAATATTTCGTATCGTTACTCATTTTTCATTGACCCAATCGGATCAAAGAAAAAAAATAAATACTGAAAAACCTGCAAATGGTTCACTGATCATTTCACATGCCAGAAAATTTTGAGAAAAAAGCTGAGCATTCCGAAAAAATAGGGAAGCAAGGAAGAGGAAAACTACTCTAGAACAGAATCTGAGCTAACGATTTTTCCATATTCTTTGCTTTAACAAGAACAACAAGACTATTAGAAAATTATTCTATTCCAAAACACCTATCCTAATATTATATCATTACGAAGAATAGCTAGGTTATTCATTGATGATACAAACGCATGGACAAATAAAGCCCTCAACAGCGTCATTATGAAACAATATCAATCTTTTATTGATCGGTGAAGTTCAATTAAACCATTAGGCAACTCATAATTATCTCCCCTTCTATCAATTCAAAAATTACACCACTACGAGAAATTACAATTTTTACCATTTCCAGTTGCTTTTAATTGATAGCTAGCAAATCTAAAATATTTTAACGATTGATAAAAACAACGAAAAGTTTAAAAATTAAAACGATAAAAAAAAAAAAAAAAAACACTACCAAAAAAGGAGATGAAAATAAAACAAGAATAGTATAAGATAACAGGTGTTGCTATAAGTTAATGGCGGAAATAATAGATTGAAAAGAATAAGATATGTTCAAAAAAATAATTTTATTTTACGAAAATAACAGTGAATAGGAAGGAAGAAAAAAAAAAAAAAGAAAAAAAGAAGAAGAAGAAGATTGAAAGGATGAAGAGAAATGACAGGAATAGGAAGTTGAAACAATTGATAACTATAAGTGAACATCAAAGGGCAAAATAAACTTCCTCCTCCCTATCTTACCATCATTTCCATTCATTAATTATCAATCATACATCGAGCAGAACTTTGAATTCATAAAAATGCTAATAAATAGCGGCAAATATGCGAAACTGTTAAATCTAATCAATCCTTGAAACGAAATTTAAGAAACGGCTAAATGAGATGATAAATGAATTTCAATCAGTTATTTTTATGGATAGTAATGAAAAGATTAATAGAATGATTAAATAAGCTAGGGAAAATTATTCAAAAGATAATTAAAGTCAAAAATAATGAATGATTATGTTAATTTACATTTGGCTATCTTTTGATGAATGCTTTCTTCCAAACAAAGAGGAAATCTTTGTAATGCTTTGTTTATCTTTAATTCCCACCCATTTATAAATAATATAGCAAAAGTTTTGATATCAAATTAATTTATAAGAAAAATCATAGCAAAAATTGCGTAAAAGTTTTTAATAAAATGAAATTCATCGAAAAAATTCGATATAAAATCTAAATTGGAAATAATTTCCATTATTATCACATGATATAATAATCAGCCTTCAGTTCACTAAAAATTTCTCCTCTGGTGATATATTATAAAATATGAATTGAGCAATGTTCGAATTAAAATATTAAGTGTTGGATGATTTACTCATATTTATGAACGAGGAAGTTAAATTTTAAAAGTTTCCGATTATGATTTTATACAATCCACCTTAAAATTAGCTAATTTGATGGATCTATCGATTAATAATTAATTAATTAACTAGATAGGCTAATTGAAAGATCATCATTAACTAATTGAGTTAGTAATGAAGATTGAACTCGTTAATGTTCCTAACAAGAAGTTACGATCATTCTCCTATGATTATTATCCCATGCTGTTATTGATGAATGAAAATTGAATCTGAAATTTTTATTTTCAATAAAATATTTTAATTTGTTATGCTACTGAAATTTAACAAATATTTAAGACAAAAAATGTCATCAACTTTTTACATTTCAATGATCTCTGCAAGTATATGAGCAAATACACAGTAATTAATTTCCAACAATTATTCCATACTACTGGGAATTCTACCTAGTAGTATGGAATAATTGTTGGAAACGATAACTGATATAGTATACGCCCTACGGAGGAAAGATTTATTGCTATTAGATGAGCCTATACTAGATTAGCTAACTAGTTAGCTGTTCTGAAAGAATGGTTAGCCACACCGAAACTGCGATACGGTTGAGACACCTACAGGAGAAAGCATTAATTGTACAACAGTTTTTTGAACTCATAGCTAACAACGATAACATTTCATTTGAGATACGATTCATTAGCATTATAAAATTGAAGTACTTCAACGGATTGACATTGCTTCAGATCATTTCTAAATTATGTTGTCAAATTGAGGAATGAAATGCAAGTAATTGATATAACCAATTTTGATAATTTTTAAGTTCCATAAAATTTCAATGACTGATTGGTAATAGTTGACAAACTTTGCTTATCACAAAATATCTTTCTACAATTATCTTGAGCAGTTGATTATATATCATTTATTTGCTTTAGGCAAAATTGTCAAAGTAAAAAAAAAAATAAATGGCAATTTTTGAGAAAAAAAAAGGCAAGGAAGAATTGATGCAATCATACTTCACAAACACAACAATATGAGATCTCAAAAGTTTTTCCCTAAATTTCATTAAATCATGAAATAAATGATAGAAAACATCACAAACCAGTTCCGTATCTAATTAAAAATTTGCTATTAGTAAAATGAATTTTTATAAAAAATATCAGTGAAAACTAAAATTAAGCTATTCATATTTTGAAGATACAATATTGAAAAACTGAAATAATTCCAGCAAAAATTCGACAATCTCCAATCACACTTATACAAGATCGAGTCAGAATTTAGATAGAATTATAAAACAATTCAGAAATTGTCTTAGTTGCAAAGAAAATCCCGCTGCAAAAATTACTCAGCGACCAGATGCACCGACATCACTTATTTACAAAGACTTTTTTCATCAGATTAATGAAACTCCTCAATTTTAAATTCACAACTGTTAATAGCATAAAAAAAAAATCTCCCACTTCACATTAAATCAGTAATTTGGATTTAAAATTACTGTTATCTTAGCTAAAAAAAACTAGAAGTAATTTTAGTATCGAAATTAATTAATCACTGTCGTATTTTTAACCATCTTGGCAGTCATCTATGCGTATTTAGAAAGTACGCGAAGCAAAAAAACACTTCAGCTATCCAAGTTTTTAACTTTTACAGGATATCTGATCTATTTAAATTGTTATTAAGCCAAAACTAAGCCCTTTGATTAGTCGCAGAAATTTCAACAATCATGGACAATTCATACAGTTGCTTACCAAACTTTTTAATACCGATCAACGATCTGAAATTCGTTAAAAAAAAGAAAAAAAACGCGAAGTGATCGAGCGCTAATTTCGTGAATCTCTTAAACTGCCACTAAATATATAAACTGCAACCATCTTACTCTTTTGCCACCGCTTTTATGAAACTATCATTTTTGGAAAAATAATGTAGTTATTTCAAAGAATTAGAAATGAGCCGAAAAAGTTTCATTGAAACAGTTATGGTTTCAAGTAGAATTCGAATTTCCCTCACAAAATAAAAAATCCAAACATTGAAAAGACACTGGAATAGAAAATATAGGATAGCACATGGCAAATTAATTTCATACATGGCAAAAGAATATATTGACTAAGTAGTTTAGTAAGCTGAGTTCGACTGAAATAGAGAATTTAACAGCAATGAAATAATTCGAGTATATAGATCGTTAAGTTCTAGATGGAGAATTTGATTCACTGCAAAATTTATCGTCAATTCCAATCTCATGCAACTTTAAAACAATGGAGAGCGAAACAAGCAATAAAGAATGCGTTGTTCTTAATACTGCTGTGAAAGTTGATAAAATTTAAATCTCGCTTATGAAGTTCTCTGTTATTTCTTCGTTGAGTTGTTTCAGCCTTCCCCTCTTATTCTGCTTGATCTACTCAAAAACAAAACGAAACACCAGATTCTTCGTCCTGTTCTTCTTCTGTTTCCTCCTCCTGAAAATCATCAGGAAGCAAATCTACAATTCTTAAAATAAAAAGTCGACTTTGAGAAAATCACTCTTAGAGGAACATGAATTCAAATCTTAATCAAATTTCAAATGAGTCAAGATAAAACAAAGTTCTGATAGGACACCGAAGTAACAGAAAATATGAAAATTTTTCCAATTCAAAATAAAGTGGTAAATATAAATCACTAAACATCATGCAGAAATGAATAACTGATCATAAAAATGATTGAAATGGCCTACTTCAAAATCGCTTCCATCCTCACTGTTCATCCTGCTTTTTTTCCGTGGTGCAATTTTCTGCGTATTATCTGGACGTTTGTTTACATTTTTATCTGCAAAGTGATTTTTATTCCAGAATCTCCTCACTTGATTAAGGTCAAAGTACCTGCTCACCTTCAGTATTAACTAATGTTCAAATATTAAGACATTAGTCTAGTTTCTATCCAACACTCTATAATGCCTCTTTATAATAATAGAAAGCGTATTTTGATAATTCAAATCAATTAAAAAATAGAACACAATCAGTTAAGATAAATTATATTTTACAGTCAATACATTAATTTCAAACTTGAAATTCACAAAGCTTGAAAGAAATTTTCAAAAACTTAATAGAGATAGTGCTGCCGGTTGCACTGTTCGCTCTCCGGTTAAAATAGTAGATGTAAGTGTGAATGCCTTTAGAAACGAGAATGCGACTAATAAGCCGCTCGATTGCATACCAACTAATATTTCGTTTATCATAACCAATTCGTGGCATATGAACACTTAAGACATTCGAGTTCAACGCATAAAATGCAAGCTTTTTGAGACATTTTGCCAAAACATCCTGGTCAATTATATCTATAAAATATTTCAAAGTATTTTAATTAGTCTGCGATTAATCAACGAACGTTTCAGTCAACAAAAAAATATAAGGAAATATTTAAAGGTGTGGAAAAAAAGAGTGAACGTATCGCAACAGTGAACAAAGGCAATAATATTTTCTTTCAAGAGATCGTAGATGAATAGAAAGTTTGAAAAAGTGAATTTCGCAAAAAATTGAACTTGAGATTCTCAAAAATATTGAATTTGACGAAAACGCTAAATTCATCACAAACAAACCTCTTCTACGACAGTGTTGTGCTACTAGTAATACCACGGAAACCTTCCTCTTAGAAGGAAAAGTTCTAGATGTGGATTGCTCAGTTTCATCAATACCGGTACTATCCCTTAATCCTTCACCTGAAAAAGAAAATATTAATATCAAATGTTTAAAGTTTAACGAAAATTTGGGAAAATACTCATAGTGACGGAAATGTTTCAATAGACTGATGAAATCTCTAATAATCATTTAAGCATCACATGGACAGAAGCCAAATTTAATTGGCAAAAGCAATTATATATAGAGAAAAAGCTTATTACATGCAACAGAATTAGAAAATAATTCACTTATCTTACTTTTCAAAGTGATTATCTTGCACAATACCGTCTAATTATATGAAAATTTTTAAACAGAAATAGTCACCAACAAAAGTGCTCTTGTCAATAAAAGCAATTGAGCAACTAACTACAAATTAAAAATTGAATCCAATACTGACTAATAAAAACCAACGAAAGACTTGTCACTGTTACTAATCTCAGAGAAAATACATCTTAAAAAGACCCAATCAAGAAAAGTAGCAAACGACTGTTTCTTATTCATTCATATATTTACTGTAAAGACAGTAAGTAATCAAACGATGCATATCTTGTCTGAGAAGAGTTATGGGCAACTCATCAGCAATATCTTCAATAAGATGTGCATCACCAAGATGCAAATCGTCCATCTTGCCTGCTAACTCGTACGTGTCTACTATTTGTTGATTCTTTTTTCTCAAAGCATCAAAAACACCTCCATGACCAAAGAGACCTGAAAACCAAGATAGGAAATTATGAAGAAGTATAAAACGACAAAAACTATTCGAACCAATTTAGAAACTTAAGTTTGAGTCTTAAAAAAAAAAAAACAATTAGGGAATTTACCACTATCATCCACAACATGAACGATAACCGCACGATCTGAATTGTCACTGGGAGTTTTTTGCGTATCCGTAACACTGCCGTAAACGAAATGAGGTCCGAAATCTGTGCTACTGTCATTCTGCTGAATTGCATGCAATTCTTGAAGTGGCAAGGAGCCACTTTTGTAATCTAAATTTCAAGGTAACAAATTTTCCATAAGTATTTTTATGATTAGAAAACATTAGCTGAAATGATGAAGCCAAAACAATTTTGCAAGACTACATCAAAATCAAAAAAGTTTCAAGAAAAACATTACTGATGAAGGCTTACTATTTTCATGCCATTTCATGGCTTTTCTCGTCTCTCGTTCCACTTTTTTCTTTTCAATTTTCTCTTCTTTCAACCTTTTTTTCCGTTCCAGCGTTTCCTTTCGTTTTTTGACTCTTTTCTCCATTTCCTCTTTCGATATTGGTCTACGTATTCGCCTTTCAACTGGTACAACTAACAAATGACTTATAAAAAGGTACATATAAAAACTTGTTGAACCAATATTGTTTCTTCAATAAACTTGTACAAAAGACAATATTCAATTATGCTGCGAGCATAGAGTACAAGTTATTCATATTTAAGATTTTCAAAATGCTCAGATACTCAATACATTGTCAGATTGTGAGTAACCACCCAAATGACCTCAAAACAATAACTATTCAATCATCCGCTGCAATCTATTTCTTATTGGGTCAGGTTCAAAGTCTTACTCTAACAACCAAACAGTCATTTCCGAAATTACAAATTCACAAATTAGAGCTAGAAATGAAGCATAAAGTGAAATCGCTCAATACTGTCGGATAGTCTTTTTCATTATGCCATCTGTCTAGGCCATAACTGCTCAATAAAGAGAACAGGAAAACAAGGAAATGTATTAACATAAAAGAAAAAATGGAAATAGGAAAAGAACCTCACGATGGTTTCAACACAATATCACAAGCTATTAAAAGTTTAAATTATCGCATTGAAAATTCGAAAATTTTCAGATACTTACCCTGCCCAACCGAAGTATCTCCAACTGATTCGATGGCTTTAGAATCACCTATAATATCATGCAAAACTGCAATATCCTGCTTATAATCATGCCCTTCGAAGATGTAGATATTTTCCAGTGTATCACCTTTTTCGTCCTTAGCTCCTGGTTTTTCAGAGTTCTGGAATGAATTCTTCGAAATTTTGGAAACTTCTGCATAGACATTGTCTTCTCATTTAGCTCAATCTACCTAAGCACTCATATACTTGATATATCTTTTTCGAACAAGTAAAAGATGCTTTAATTCTAAATTCTTGTTATCAAAAGCACAGTTCGACTATAGTTCTTACTTTGAAAAAATAAAATGGAAGCTTGAATTTCTATCTAAGGTGGTTTTCATAAAATTCATTTAAATTGAATTCTTCGAAGATGTTCTTTTTCAGAAAATTAGCAACATAGAGAATGGGAGTATCCTTATATTCCAGAATGAACGTTGGGCGAGAACTCAAACAATAACAGTTCTAATTTGTGAGAGATACTGTGCACCATGATTTTTGTTACAAATTCTTTTTTTTTTTACCAAATACTAACCACAACTTGTTCTTCTCCACCATGAATCCAGTGACCGTTTTCATCGGTTCTACCAACCAACTTTTCAATTTCTTCCATGTTCAATTCTTTGGAACCAATTTTCTCGTTATTCAACCGATTCAAGCCTTTTATTATAAGATTGGAAATTTCCGCAAATGTTAATTCTTTTCCTGAACAAAGGTCCATAAATTTATTGTAACTAATTTAAAATATTTCGCATTTTTACCATGGTTTAAGTTCACAGAAATTCGGCTGCAAAAACTGTCGACTTACTAGCATCACTGTTCTCCTCTAAAATCTCTCGAGTCATTTGAAGTTTCCGAGCTGCACGACACTGTATCATATCCTCCACCGTGTAACGCGCAACCAAACGTATTATTTTCACAGGCCTTCAAGGTGAATATCAATACATATAATTTTGAATGAAAATACGGAAGTGACTTTTTCATGATAAAAGACAGACATTTCTAGTAACTAACCAAAACACGAAAAAGAAAAAAAAAGCAGTTTTAATTAAGAAAAGTTTAATCAAAGCTAGCGGTTTACGTCTAAAATTCAGGGGATTTTTAGAATCTCAAACATTTTCAAAAGCAAACTTCGTCTGTCCAATTCGATGACACCTTGCTGCAGCCTGAATGTCATTCTGTGGATTGAAATCCGAATCCAGAAAAATCACCGTATCACCAGCGGTTAAATTTAAACCAAGACCTCCAGCTCTTGTTGACAACAGGAAACAGAATATGTCAGAATTAGTCTGGAAACGATTTACTGCAGCAAATCGCTCTTCGGCTCGTACGCTTCCATCCAAACGTCGATAGTTGTATCCTATGGAAGAAAAAAATTAAATAAATTTCTTTGAAAACCATTTTGTCCCTGAAAACCACACAAAATGAAATTCACTGAATGATTCTTAAATACTGCAATTTAATTTTTCGCAAGCAGAAAAAGAATTATAAGAATTTATTTTTCACCCGTAATTAGTCATACCACACTTGCCCTTCAAAATTCCCAGCCAATCTCGTTCGCTGATCATAAAAATGGAGCTTTTTACCTTTATAAACCAAATAATCCTGGGCGATATCAAGCAAACGAGTCATTTGCGAAAAAATAAGTACACGGTGACCCTTTGCAAACAAAAATGTCAGCAGACGATCCAGTAAAAAGAATTTCCCACTTACTTCAAACAAATGATCACCTTCTTTGAACGGTTCCTGTTCTATACCTGAAAAATGATTCATTTGATTTCTTTTATAAAATATCAAATGCTAATGTAGTAGCAACAATATAAATTGCATTAATTATGTAACGCTAATAAAATCATTCCCAAACAGATAAAAGAAAATTTTGTAGATGAATCATAAAGAACTTCACTAGTTTATGTCTCTTATTTCAAATCTAAATTAAAACATTCATTTGACAAACTGCTGAATTCACTACCAGTAGATTAACAGTTAAAAATGACCATCAAAAAGATAAGGATGTGCGACACATTTTCGTAGCTGCATTAACACATTAAGTAATGACATTCTGTTGCCAGCATGCTGAGTTTTCTTATCGTCCATATTCTCAAAGTATTCTGAAAATGAAATATTATACTAATCAGTACTTCTAGTCAAAAGGCAAATATTCATCTTTCATTAATGGACAACTTTCAAGCAAATATTACAACAGAAATTTGGTAAATTAATAAATTTTTTAAATTTCGAATTTTTCTCAATTCACACACATAGAAACAAAAAACAAATTTAACAATCCCGTAAACAAATTATACAAATGTAGCTGTACCTTAATGACGTATAAAAGTACTAATAGCTCAAACAATCTTCTCTAATGGCGTAATTTTAATTCAATGTCAAAGAAAGAAACGAAACTGATGAACATGCTAAGCTTTTATTACTGAGCTTGTTAAGGAAATTAACACACTATAATTTTTGCTCAGTATTGCACGATATATATTCTTCTGTATTTCAGTTATTCCATGGTATATTACAACTTCTGAACTATCCGGAATATTGATACGTAGCATTTGTTTTGTTCGACGAATAAGATAGTTGGAAAGCATGTGCTGAAGTTCCACGGCAGCTATAACAAAAATTCCTGTTTAATTTGAATAATAGGTTCAATTTATCTTTTGTTTTAAATATTTATCCTTAGAAGGTCTTGATAACTATCTGAAGAAGAATCAAATTCATTATGATGTATCATCTAAAGCAACAGATTGTTTTATCTTTATGTATACAGACATATAGGGAAGTGCAGCAAAAGAGGAAACACAAACTACAGCAAAGGCAAAGGATAGGGAATTCAACAAGGAAAATATCAGTGGAAATTTTATAAATGAAGTAAATCAATAATGAAAATCTGAAGTAAATCAATTAAATCAATTTAAAATCCTCCTTTTAATAATATCCTATCCAGGAATTCTCCGCTTAACATGCAGTTCGGAAAATTCGGAAAATTCCCGAATTCTGAGCACATTTTCAAAAAGCATTTTATTCAAAATTCATTACTGTCATGTGTGTTGCGATATTTTGCAACAAATTGCTCTTCGTCAAGAAGTGGAAACCTGTTCGCATCAATCAAGGTAAGTAATGAATACAGTTCATTAATATTATTTTGCACAGGTGTTCCGGTTATCAATACCATGAATTCCACAGACATCTAAAAAGAAAAAAGCTGCTGAATTAGAAATCTCTTTAGTCCACTAAAAATATGATAGAAAACCGATAAAGAAATACAAACTTTTCGAACAATTTGATGGAGAATAGATTTGTTTGACTTTAAACGATGTGCTTCATCGATAAATAATGAAGACCATGTCCAATGAAAATATTGCTCATCACTTATCACCATCTATGAAAAGCCATCCTCGTTAGATGATAAGACTCACATAAAAGAACACATTTTGATCTTCTATAGATAAGACAATGTATTACATGCATACCTCATAGGTTGTAAGTAAAACATTCCAATCTTTGGAATTTTGCAATTTTTTCCGAATCGCTATTCTTGAATCAGCATTTCCAATATATGTCACAACTTGAAGTTTTCCAAGACTAAATCTGAAACTTCTCATTGCGTCAATTAATTTTGTGTACAACTTGACAATCTAAGGGATCTGCGTAAGGTGATAAGCAAATATTGCAATTATGCATTTTTTAAAAAAAATTTTCCAGAAAACAAGTTTTCATTGTTGATTTTTACTTGAAACCTTTAGAAACTTTACTATTTAAGTTCGAAAAAATGAATCTCATTGAAATTGAAAGATTTTTTCATCAATAATAAAATCATTAGTGATTTTCAGTGGCACTAATTAAAATTACTATGTCACATTTGTCCATTACAATAACTACATCGCTTCACTATTTCTTACTAAATTAAAATACAAGAATATTCAGATAAAAACTTCAAATTTTGAAACAGACTATACGAAAATACACAGAACTTTCCCTTACTACAACAAGCAACACTTTGCAATGTATATGTCGAGCCAAATAAATAAAACACGGAAAAGTAATTTGAATAACAAAATTAACCTTAACAGTTCATTCTGCCAATGTTGGAGGACCGATAGCGGACAAATAACCATATGCCGTCCAGCTTTATTACCGTTAAGCAAGCAAACGATAGCACCAACTGCTTGGCAAGTTTTACCCAAACCCATTTCATCGGCAATAATTCCGCCATGTTTCTCATTGTACCATTGAAGGATATGTTTTATACCAAGAATTTGATGATCGTGTAAACTGAGACCTCAAATAATGTTATGTATTTCCAATTTGGTGTGTTGAAAATGGAATTTTTTAATTAACAATTTCTTAAACATAACACCAAGGATAAAAAAACATTTTGTTTTGTGACTTCAACCTAATTAGTAGCACGAGTGATTCAAATGAATCTGTATCGGAAATTAAAAGAGCTGAAAGGAGGAGTAATTAGATGCACAATATAGTAATATTTATTGCATAATTCGAAAGCAAGTTTTTAATTTAAAACACAAAATGAAGTTTTTAGTTATCTATATTGTAAATTAAATGCAATTAATGCAAATTAATTCAACAGTCATAATTTTAAAATCATTTTCATCTTTGTGTAGATGAAATGAATCAATTAATTGAGTACCTAATGCTGATTTTTTTAACTCTGTCGCATAATTTTCGTCCATTCTTTCCAATCTTTTACAAATTCCAACGTATCACACGCAATTGACGTGTCACATTGAATGAACTGTAAATCTAATCAATACTAATAAATCGAACATAATGTACTACATCATCCCGGAAATCATTATCTTCAACTTCAGTTATCCGATTTCCGTATTGTTTGACCTGTTAAAAAGAAAGGCTGAGATTTACACAGCCGTGCGTTATATCTCAACGTTCCGTTTAACAACGTTTACTTCACTAATTCAATACCTAATAAATGACAAAAAAAAAAAAATTAATTCCCATTATAGTCTATAATTCTGTTCTATCGCATCAAATTATGCGATAGCTAAATTATTATTGAATCAAATTTAAATGTTTTTTTTTTTTTTTTTTTGGAAGAATAAATTCATCTAACATTTATTTCAAAGCATAATATGAATTGAAATTTTCCTCTTGACGAATGTTTTTATAAAGAATTTTTTGCAAATAAAAGTATGAAATTTATGAAAAACAAAAAAAAAAAGTTTTTTTTTCGATGTATTTATTTTCTTTTGCAATAATTTGATAATATTCCAGAGGAATATTTACAATTAATGCGAAAAATTACAGTAGAACAGTATTCTTGATACAATCAAAAAAAAAAAAAAAGGAAAGAAAAGAGTTGAATTTTTCAATGAAATTAATAATAATGATAAGCAGTAATTAAATAATAGAATACAACTAATTCATTAGCATATATCAGAAATTATTTGAATTGTATACAGTTCTCAAGATAAAAAATTTTTAATGAATAAAAAGCAAGTAATAATTTGCTATTTTTTTTGTCATTGATTAAGCCAAAATGTATCATATAATTTTATATAATAAATTAAAACTAACAGACTACAGTAGTCACTTTTTTTTTTTACCATTCATAGGTATTGAATTAGGTTGAAAACAGTGATTTTTTTTGAGAAGATTTAGCGTATCATGTTTGATTTGAAGTATTAATTAAATTTACAGTTCGTACAATATGACACATCAACTGCATGCGATACGTTGGAATTTGTAAAAGATTGGGAAAAAATGGACGAAAATTATGCGACAGAGTTGAAAAAGTCAGTATTAGACACACCTAATTAATCGGTTCCATTTCATCTACACAAAGACAAAAAAAAAAAAAAAAAATTTTAAAATTTGGAAGTTTTAACTGTCGAATTAATTTGCACTAATTGCATTCAATTTACAGCATAGATAACTACAAATTTCATTTTGTGTTTTACAAAGTTGAAAATTAAAAACTTATTTTCGAGTTATCCAATAAATATTATTATTTTATGCATTTTATTACTTCACCATTCAGTTCTTTTAATTTCCAAGAAAGATACATTTAAAATTCTTTATGCTACTTGTATTAGCTATGTTGAAATCATAAAGCAAAATATTTTAAATCCTTGTTTTTATGTATAAGAAATTGGAAATTAGGAATTTTCAGTAGACATTCCAAATAATCTTATCATTAATTTCATTACAAATATCAGTAAATGATTGATGCATGTAATGAAATTAATGATAACATTATTTGAAATGTTTAATACATTTCTTCAGAAATAATTAGATAAATAAGCACCGACAACATTTTTTTTTTTTTTTTTTTGTAATTCTGCTCATTCATCCATGCATTTGCGCATGATGGTTTAATTGAAAATTATTAAATAGTAAAATAATGATTAAAAAAATATTGCCATCATTAAATATAATCAAGTTTTCCTTTTTTTTTTTTTTTGTTTGATTTTATATTTCATTCTTCAAATATGATAAGATTTTGAAATGCTTCAATGCTTTATGATTGGTTTTCTACCAACTATTAGCAGGTAACGAAATGTTCTTAAATGTTACTTTTTCTAACCAATCGTACTAATTTCAATTTTGTCCGTTATTGCCATTCTTTCACCCAACTTTTTTTTTTTTTTTTTTTCCTACATCTTGCCAAATAAATTGTTCGATCTCTTCAATCGCTAATTTTAATTCTGTAAATCAAACAAACAGGTTTTAGAAAATGAGTAAATGGTGTAAGGTGAAGTGAATTTTGTAGCAAAAATACCATACTTTCTGTACGCTAACTTTTCATCATTTTGCTGTTCAAATTTAAAATGTTTCAAAATTGCTCACTTCAAAAATTAGCATTCATTTTTGTACAACAACCACTTCATCTTTTTCAACTTGAATAAAGAAGTATCGTCCATTCTTACATATCATCCATCTTCTGATGTCTATTTCCTGATTGGTGATTCCATAATCGGTTAATGATAATGATAGTTTTGAAAAAGTTAAGTTAAAATTGTGAATTAATGTTTGACATTTATCAAATTTAATTGCGTTTCAAATCTAATTATATGATTGTATTATATATAATTAAATAATAATATTTAATTACATACAACTTATGACATTCTTAAATTATGCTCATACATTTTTTTTTTTTTTTTGACTGAGAAAATACGATTAGCAGTACTACTTTTCTTTTTTTAACTTAGCATAAATAAGTATTATACTTCAAAAAAAGCATTATTAAAAATTCGTATGAATTCTAGAAGATGTTGCACATATTTATCCGATATTTAAAAATAAATTAACAATTAATTGATAAATGAACATAATCGAAACGAAATATATCTTTCATATGTTTTAGCATCCTTTTCAAACATCAAAAATGATAAAGTATTTGAAAGAAAACTCTTGAATAAATTTAAATAAAAATCGAAGGAATTTAAATAAAAACAGCTTTTAAATGATCTGAATAAGAATTCTTGTGGAAAAAAAAAATAGCCTTTAAACAACAACAACAATCTTTGGATGCAATCAGTAAATTATGATATATTTTAAATTTCTGAAAAACTTATCAATATGAAACAATTACAAATATTTCGATAATGATGTATTTATAATTTCTCTTTTTATTTTTAATTTTTTATTTATCCGATTAGAATATTCCGTAAAATTGCAAAGTTGAAAGAATAGAATAATTATCATAAATTAGATATGCTAAATTAGGTGTAGAAGGTGAAACGATTGGGGAAAGGTGAGCAAATAAGAAAATCTGTAATGAATACTTATTGTTATAACAAAAGTAAAATTGAATTTTTAATACCTTTTTCACCACTTATTAATCATTTTATTAGCTAATAAATAATTAAATAATTGAAAATCCAACTATTAATGTCTTACTATATATCGGATATATTTGTATATTTAATTTATCTTATCTATAATTTCACGATTATTTCCTCTGACTATTTCATTTCATTATTACTTAACATATAAGATACGCGATTTAAAGAAAAAAAAAAAGTATTTCTTGTTTTTTGCCAATTGTTCAAATTTCGTATTTCATTTTCAGATCGATCATTACTATTGGACCGGATAAAAGGAAAAAAACGAAAATGATGAAGAAAATTCGCCACTTCATTGCATATATTTTGAATTATTGAAAATCTTCAATTTTGTCAATTTCCTGGAAATTTTAATAACATTTCAGAAATGCTTAAATTTTGATAAATTTTTCAAATAGTAATTGTTCAATGTCGTGTTGCATTTTTTTGGCTAAACTATATGAGGGAGGAGGGGAGGGGAAAAAAAAAAAAAAAAAACAGCCTAAAATTAAAATAATGCGTATTACAAATCTATCTTGCAGAATTATCCAGATTTTTTCGTAATCTGAAAATTTGCAATGCAATTTCTCCCCCTTTTCTTAATTATTCTTTTCTAAAAAACAAAATTTCCAATCGTACTATTTTGAATAGCATTTTTTTATGTGGAAAATACGATCAAAATGAATCTTTTTAACATTACACTAATATTTCCAGATTTTACTATCATTAGTCATTTCCAGTTCAACTTCTACTTCTTCCCTAACACTAATTGATACTGGAATTAAATTACATTTTTTTTTTCTGGAAATTTAAATTTGAGTAGATGGATGAAACGGTATGAAGAAAGAAAAAAAGAAAAACAGAATTTTAATTTTAATCATTATGAATTTAATACTTCTTATTTTTTCAACTACTTTCATTAATAATTACTTTCAAATAAGAGTAAATTTCAATTGATTTTTTTTTATACTTCAACACTTTCATTAATGCTGTTCGTACTAATATTTCCTCGTACGATTGCTTTTTCACGTTTCAATTTTTGATGGAGGTAAAAAAAAATCCCTTCAAAACTTGTTAACATTTAAGTTTTTTTAAAAAAGTTTTGCCAATTGCTGAAAATACTAAAAAATATATTACCTGTAAACCAGTCTTCAACCAAATGCTCTTTAAAATTCTTTTTATCGCAAAATTTGTGTGGCACTTTTATTTTCTTTTTATATTGTTAATCTCTTTTGTATTGATGAATTTTTGAAAAATTTAAAATAATCATGTTTTAATACCATGTTCAATCCATTACCTAATGTATGAACTTTTTGGAAAAACTTTACAACCTTAACTGTTCATTTAAGTCGGTTTTTCCGGCAACTTTTTTTTGTCTTCCCTTCTATTATGACTAATAATTTTCAACAAAAAGAAATTTTTCGAACCAATTTTATTGCCTGAATTTACACTAATAAATTTGTTAGAATTTCAAACACTTCTTTACTGAAATATTCAAAAATTGCTAAAAATTATGAATTTTAAGTTGAAAAAAAAGAAACATTTTTGTGGAGGAAATATTTTGTGCTACTCTTATTGTCATACCAGGTCTTATCATTTAATCGGATACCGATTCATTTTAGAACTTTCAGTCATTTCACCCTTTTCCCTCTTTTTTTTTTATCAATTTGTATAAAATTTTGTTAATTTTTCTTGAACCGGAACAACTTGAAGAATTGAAGACTAAGAATTAATAATAATTAACAAGATATCCAGTTAACATATTTCCTGATATTAATATTTCTTCAGTGTGCAGGTAAAATACTCGGCACAAAAATATTAACAACCGAAAATTCTTAAAAGAATATTTTGTTAATCACTTATTCATTATCAGAATACATTATGTTTCTACTTCTATTATCAATTAAAACACTTTGCTATCAACAATGATTTCAGGATTTCAGGAAGATGCTCCTATTGCAAGCACAATATTTCCGATATTTATTTTGGTATGGATTATTAAGTGTTTCGCTATCCTATTCAATTCGTAATTTTATCATCCATGAAACGCGTTCCGGAACTTTACTTGAAGTACGTTTGCTTCATTAAGTTACAGGATAACTTTGCTAATTCATTACATTTTTATATATTTATCTAAGGAGAGGAAAAACTTTTGATTTCTTTTTTATGCAATTAATTGAATATTTTTTTAATTTCTTTATGGAAATACAAATTGTTATAAATCATTGTTTCTTTATTTGAAGGATAAATTTGTCATATTATCAATTTTTGATTGTATTCCTGTTTTCTTGGATATTATTGGAAAAACAAATTATCTTCAACCGGATTTACATAGCAATGTTAATATTAAATAAAAGATATTTATCAAATAAATGAGAAGGAAATTTCATAATAAAACAATTAATCTTACATGAACAAAACGAATTTCGATTTTAAAAGAATTTTAAATTTATTCAACTTAATATAAAAAAAAATTTGCAGCTCGTACCGCTTAACAATGCATCAGTTTATACTGAAATCATAAATACAACATCACCGGTTACTGTTATATTACTTACCAATAATCCATCACAAAATTTCAGTGGACTTAAATCTTTGTTACCTGCTGAAGTATGGCATATTTTTGATAATATTAATTGCAAAAATGATATGTCTTTTTCAAAATTTGAATTTGTTGAAATTTATGAAATTCGATGCCAAATGTGTAATATGAGGATTTTTCAAGTTTCAAAATTATAAAAATTTTTAACGCATAAAATGATAAGATAAGCGTTATGATAAGTTTAATTATGATTTTGATATAAGTGCTTCAACAATGAAGAAGGAAGATTACAGATAAAATATATCAATGATCGAAGAGATGTATACAAAGTGAAAACACCTCAAATTCATGTGCTCATACAGCCAACACATTCTACTGTGCTACCTGGTTTCATCAAATTTATGACACCAATTAAAAAAGTAAGTTATTTTTAATTATTTTCAATTTATTAATCTTTATATGTTTTCATAAATTAACATTCTATTTATTTATTAAGTTTAAATTCCAAAAATTTCATGAATAAATTCAGATGAATGCAAGTGATATAGCAAAATTTGTCATGCTTTCGATAGAACTTGAAAAAGATATCATATCACCAAATATTGATAAAGTACTCTGTTTCCCGAATCAACAAGTGATACTTATGAATACCATATTAGGTTGGTTATATTAAAATTCGAAAATTTTTTAATTCAATAAATCAATGACAAAGTGATAAGAATAGCAATGATCAGGAAGGAAAAAATTCTTATTTTATATGATGATAATGTTAAAAATATTGTAGATATAAATTAATGCAATGTAGAAATATCGTAATTTTCGAAAATTAGCGAAAGTATGCAAACTCTTTGTTGCAGCTTTGTCAAAAAATTTTTTTTTCCGTTCTTACAACAAAATTACCACTAATTTTATAGTAGTAATATTAAATAAATAATGTTTTCTTTATAGGCAATTATCATTCGTTTACGATGTATGTAGTAAACTGGAATGAAACAAAAAATATGGGAAATTTAATTAATGAATTGAATAATAAAGACATGAACAACACTGATCATGGTGGTATGACACGAATGGTCGCCATGGAATTGCTAAATCCGATCCGTTGTGATTTGATGTTTCACGGCATAATCAATGTTGATGTTTAATTTTATTATCGATTATAGCTGCCATTTCGATCTTATTCATTGAGCAAAAGTAAATATGTGTTGCATACAAGAATATAATGTAACTAAAGCAAAAAAGAGAGAAATTAAATTAAAATTCAGTTCAAATTTGTGAGAAATTTTTTATATTAAAATCAAATTCATCATGAAGCAAATAGTTAAAATAAATGTGAAAAATCTTATTGTTTACTTGCTGTTTATGATAATCATTGCAAGTATTTCCAATGATAAATGGAAAGCTAAATTTTTTAGTCGTAAAATTTGTGAATTTATATGAAGATGAACAGTATTTTTCAAAAAGTTGAAAAAAGAAACAAATTTTATTTCAAAAAAAAAAAAAAAAAAAAGCACAGTATATTAAAATATCTCACACACAAACATGAAAAAGAATTGAAAGTAATAATAATATTAATATCACCAAAATTCCTCGCTAGAGAAAAAAGTATTCAAAACACTGAAGTTGCGGAAAGTTATTGAATTTAAATTCATTTATTGAATTTAAAGCTAAAATTAAAACTAATAAATTTACAATTTCGAATATTTCATATTACTATCGAATTTTCATTTATCGCTTTTTCAAATGTATGAAATATAGCATTCTTAATTCATGAACTACGATAAAGTATTACACCTAAAATGAAAATTTAAATAAAAGTATGGAAGACTAGAAGAAATTATCGCCTCATATATATAAATGTAGGTATGTATGTATGTATGTGTGTGTGTGTGTGTGTGTATGTATGTTTGTATGTTTTTGTACTTAGTCAGAAAATTTCTACCCTAAAATTCAACCTTCTAAGCTAATTTCCAAGCCAATGTAGTAGAAATAGTGCCATGAAGCTATCATTTCAAACGATCAGTATCATAAAATTAAACAAAAATTTGTAAAAATTTCAAGGAAATATAGATTTTAAATCAAAAAATTTTTGAAATTTTTTTTTTTTTTTTTGATTAAATAAAAATGAGGAGGGCAGCATCATTTCGAATTACATTGGCAAATAAGACAATTATGAAAATTTAAAAAATGAAAAGGAAAAAAAGAGGAAATTATGCATTTTATTATTTACACACACAATTTTGCAGAATCAAATATTATTTAAAAAAAAAAAAAAAAAAAGAGAAAAAAAAAGAGAGAAAAAAGCATTAACTATAAGGGATTCTTGAGCGTTGTAGCCAAATTCAACCCCGTTACCATTGCTGCTGCATCGCTAACATTTTGGAAAGGATTTTGCGGGATAGTTGTAGCACCGGTACCACCACCTAATGCAAATAGTACACCCTGATACATGGTACCATTAATTTCCATTGATACTACCAAGGAATTCTCTGAAACTAAATTGAAGAAGATTGGCAAATAGATTGCATTTCACTGATTTTATTTATAATTTTTTTTAATGTTAATTTTTTTTTTTTTAAGAAATGGCAACAATAATTGATAACATTAGAAGGTAAACCTAACAATTAATTGTGATGGAAGAAATAATATTAGTTTTGAAATCAGTAATTGCTAACAATTAGAACCACTGATATTGATAAGAATGAAAATACAATAATAATGATAGTTAAAATAACATCTATGTTGAATTCTGGATTCTTACTAGCAATAAATCATGCAATTTTATTGATAGTTAAAAATTAAGACCATTTCACAAAACTATTACTATTAAATGTTTGTAAATTTACTGATCTGCTAACTTTTTGGGAAATTTATTGAATTAAAAAATCGATCAATTTACCTCCTCGACTGGTAATTTTGAGATGTGCTGATGGAATACTACCAAATAAACGTTCCGTAGCCAAATTAGCCAATAAATTATTGCTGAGACCATTTTCATCGTTCATTGCTGCAGCCGCAACAGCGGCAACAGCTGCAGCATTAGTGGTATCAGCAGCCGTACCGGTAATCGAGGAATAAGTTCGAGCTCGTTTTGCAGGTGCTGCACCATCTGAATCCGCGGATGATGTTGATTCACGTCCCGACATATGCGAATGATGGCCACTACTACCACCACCACCACCACCGCTACTACCGCCATTATTGCCGTTAGTATTGTTTGTATTATTTTTGTTGCGTGTATGAGCTGAATGCCGAGTTACCGCTTCTACCGCGGCTCTGGAAGTTTTCTTCTTATTGAAAATTCCTCTTTTTAAAAAGGAAAAAAAATGAAATCATTACTACGTAAGGTTATTCAGAAAAAATTTTAGAAATTACGAAACTATCCAGTAAAAATGTAGTTTGAATTGCAATTTTTACCTTAAATTTCAATCTTATATTTTTGTCGAAATTAATTTTCCACCTATAAATCTATTAATAATTTACCGTTGTGCTCGTTCAAATTGCCTCTGTTGTGCTTCCAGAACAGCTAATTGTTCAACATGATAAGCAGCTACTAAAGCTGCTTGTTGTGAAGCTGGGCCCAAACCAGCATCATCATCTAAGCCTAAAAATTATTGAAAATTACAACTATTTCTACACTTACTAACTTATTAATCTAATTTTTTACTATATCTAGCATTAATTTTCTATTTAAAATAATTTTAAAATGAATTCTAAATTAAACGTACTCTTATTTGTTTATCATAAAAAACTCTCAAAAGTATCATTACATACTTACCATTTCGAAGACTTAATGTACCATTGAGATGTTTGTTAAGTAATGCCGTTGAGTTATGATGCGCTGCGGCAGCAGCAGCAGTTGCAGCAACCGAATATCCAACTTGCGGATAATTTGCAGATCCGGTCGATGCATTTCGTCTTCCTTCACGCCGATTTCCATCAATTGCTTGCTGTAAATCGGGTGCCGTACTGAGACCTTCTTTTTCACATTCATAATCATACAGATATTTTTGATATCTGAAATATTTATTGTGATAATATGATATTAAAATTCTCTTTCATGTGCTACGATACTATAATGTGTCACGACAAATTTAGGGGTTGAAATAAAATTCATGAATTTATCGTATTTATTATGAAATTTTCTAAGATTTAAAGTGTTAAAAGAAAAGATTTCGTAACTAATTTTTAGATTTTTTCTTAAAAACTATTAAGTATATTAGAATATGTATAATTGTTTAAAAAATTTGCCACAAATTAATTTGTTTCGTAATGATTAAGCAAAAAAAAAAAAGGAAAGAAAAAAACTGTTCGTTTCTTTCTCTTTCAAATATATTATTTTGCGTCCTCTTCTTTTTTTTTTTCTTTTCATTTTTTCATTATCATTTAAATCATTCATTGCAATGAACAAAAATTTTCCCAAAAGATGATGGGCGTAAGAAGTCTAATGAAAGATCTATCTGTTATTTGTTGGACTGATTCGAAATTGTCGTAATAAAACAGCTGGTTTCATCATTTACAAAAACTTGGAACATACGCTAAAAATGAAGGAAACGCAAACAAAAAATTTTGTCAAAATTTTTTTAAATTTTAAAATAAAAACCTGTTTAAAGTTCATTTTGTTTCCCTCATATTACGTCTTTATCCAAATCTTATGTTGCCAATCAATGTACCTGAGGTCAAAAAAAAAATCTTATATTTTTCCTCATCCTTTATTTCCTATCCCTCTCCTTCTTTTTTCTCCACTCTTTTCCATTTCTTCTTCATTTCATTAATATGTCATTTTAAGAGAAAAATGAAAAAAAAAAAAAATAAAACGAAAAATTTTGAAGAAAAAAAAAAAACACGAAATAGTATAATGTTGAAGTGAAGGATAAAGTATGAGAAAAAGCACAAAGTTTATAATCTTATTCTTTGCATTTAGCAGTAAAAATAGTTGATGAAATATTCATCAAAAAACAAAAAAAAAAAAAAAAGATATTTCACAATTTTTTGACGAAAAGAAAGTGAAAAGTGAAAAGTGAAAAGTGAAATTTGATCTAATGATCACCTTGCGATGCAAAATCCCTCTAACAGCAAAACAAAAAATTCATCCTATCATTATGAAATGTGTTTATCCGTGAATGAATCAATGGACTTAGATATTAGGCTCAAATGACGATATTACAACGATAGCTTATTGAAAATAACAAATAAACCTTTATCAATTGTAAAATATAAAACAATTAGAATGAAGTTAACTGTTATTACTGGCTTTAAAGTTAACTTAATAACTCATAACAGGAACAGATCAGAGTGAAATTAATTTGAATCTAAAGCTGATGATAACTTTTGAATTAAAAACAAGAAAAAGAAAAAACGATTTCATATATGGAGTAACGAATTTTATTCAATAAATGTTATATTGTACATCATTTATTCCTATTTGAATTAGATTTCAAATTTACTGCATTTTATTATTTGATAAATCAGAAGAAGCATTTCAAACAAAATTATCAGGAGGATACAATAAGAAATTCGAAATATTAAATATTTCGATAGCTGTATGGTTAGAAATATACTTTTAATAACTAATTGTTTTATAAAAACAGAAGTACTCAGAAAATTTAATTTTAATAATAAATAATAATAATAATAATTAATAATACTATTAGCAAAATTAATAATTCAATAAACTAATTCAATGTATTTGGATTGCTTTCTCCCTTACTTTACAATTTTATCAATTTTTATATTTTTGCCTTTCATAAAATTTACCAAACATACATACATATAACAACATATTGTTTCAATTATCAATTTTATATCATCGTCGATGTTTTGCGGAATATATTTCAAAGAAAAAACAGCGAAAAATATTTTCCAAATTAGTGGAAATTACATAATTCTCATAACATCTGGCATTCGAGCATTTCCTTTTTTTCTCGAATTTTTGCTTTTCAGATCCAATTGAGATAAATAAACCCATTAAATTTCCGTGTAAATCACTTTGTTTTATTAATTTCAAAACTTAATCCAATTTTACAATCTGTCCTTAATGGGAACTTTTACACTATTAAACTTAAATTTCAAATTTAAATTCGAGAATACATATTATGCTTAAATGTTTAGCATTGTATATCTTTTAATATCAATATATTCGTGTTAATTTTTGATATGTAACTTGAATTTAAAGTTAAATGAAATGCATTAAATTGTTTTGCATCAATCATTTAGCAACCCTAAATGCTAGAATTTTTATTATTTTTTTTTTCGAAATAGTTAAAAATTTCTTTTAATTAATTCAACTTATGTAAAACAGCTTATAGTTTGCATTACAGTATCATATAGTTTGCAACAATTTTTTTGAATAAACCAAGAAAAAAGAAACAAAGTATATGTCAAAAAAAACCAAATAAATGCAATAGCTTAGCTAATATAATGGATTAAATAAAACGTTTTTGTTGGCCAGACAATATATATCTTTTTTATGTGCCCAGTTTCCATGGCTCTATCTAACATATTGTTCTTTGTGAATTAAAAAAATTTGCAACACTAAGGTATCAAATAGTAATACAAAATTAATGAGTTTATCTTCAATGAAATTACACAAAAATTTAAATAAATAAATTTGAAATTCAAACTTTTCTATATTAAAGCATTTCTTGATATATATATATGTATATGTTGATCATTTAACTTTTATTGATAAATTGTAACAATTCAACTTATATCATCCCTAAATGTCATATTTTTGCTTTTTTTTAATTTGATCTAATCCAATTCCAATCCCTGTCTGCTTTCTTCTAATATCATCAATTTGTAGAAATTTAATATTTGGAATATCATATATCAATCGATCTATTGTGTCACATTTATCCTCCTCAATCTTTTCTGTTTTGCGGAGAAGTTTGATCGAATCTTTCTCATTCATTATCCATTTCTTTCTTCATACAATACAATGTATATCAATCAAGGCTAATAAATCTACGATTCGTATGTCTGCTCTTCCGATCCCCGTCAAATTTAACTTCCATTCCGTTTTCTTCACCAATTTCTCAATCTTTCCTAGTCTTCCCGCTCTTTTATCCTTCCATTCCATTATGATGAAGTCAGCTTTAAAATAAGATTTAATTAATTGTCCTGAAATTTCTAGCCACTAATTGACATTTTTATCGCTTCAAACGAACCCATAGAAATAGCATCGTTATGAACGATTAGATTTTGCTACAGCTGAGAAAGATAAAACCAAAAAAATAACAGAAAAATTAACTTAATATAACTTTTTTGATTTATTAAAATAGCAAAATTTTGAATTTAATTAATAGAAAAACAATATGGTCAGTTTAAAATTTTAATTATCTATTTTGATTACAAACTAATTATTCACTTGATATATTTATTAATGATAATGTTACCAACGATAGTTCACAATGCTAACCGCAAGTTGTTTCGCTTAATTAAAATTGTCAAAAAAAAAAAAAAAAAAAAAAGAAAAGGAAGATATTGAATGAGATAGCGTTAACTAATGGAATTAATAACTGATTAATTGATCAAATCATCAGATATCAAATTTTTCTTGAATTGCATCAATGTGAAAAATTTAAAAAAAAAAAAAAAAAAAGAGTGTGAGGAAAAAATATATTCAACATGATGGATAAGATTTTCTATGGCATTACTTCATCCAATTTTATGCCAATTATTAATAATTTTAATACTTTACAAATATACAACTTACTGTGTTCTTAACGTGAATGCAGCAGAGGTAATTGATGATGGTAAATTTAATCCTCTCGTTATTTCACGCCATAATTTTTTGTTGATAATTTCAACTAAACCACCATGTTGTACAACCAATCGATAAAGTTCATATAAGTCTAAGACTTGTTTAGCCATAATTGGTATTCGTGTAACCGGTTTTCCTGAAATTCCTCCATTTATGCTCAATGTATGATAGTGCTGAGAATATTTTAAGCAAGTTAAATTTACTTATTTATTTATAATTATTGCATTTTCGTGTTTAATTTCATATTAATTTGCATAATTTTTTAATTTTTTTTTTTTTTTTGCTAATTTAGCTATCGAATTGTATGAATTATTCAATCTATTCTTCCTATAAATATTGCTTCATAATTCTATTGCATCAAATAACATGTGAAGGAAAAAAGAGGAAATGAAATTAAAAAAAAAAAATCTAAAAAACATCTTCTGATGTCATCATTCTTGAAAAATTTATGAATTTAATCTTGCAAATTTCAATCAATCTTGATAACTGATCAAAGAATTTTCTAGTTACAATAAATTATCATTTGTGTTTGTCCGAATATGTTTACTCATGATTGATTCATGTCCGCAAGTAACAAAGCTTAATCTTTTAGCTTTCTCTTAAAATATGCCAAATTTCCAAATTTCATGAAATTTTTAAAATTTCTAATTAGGAATCGTATAAATTATAGATTTCAGATCAAAATAATGTTGTTTTATCAAAATAAAATTTCAAGTTTAATTAATAGCTATAATATAGTGCTATTTGTACTGCATCATCAGCATATCACAAACGTATTTATCATTTTATTTCAGTTTAATGATTGCTATAGAAGCTTAAAAGATTTATATATATATATATATATATTTATACCTTCAAGGTATTAAGTAATTCGATATGATATTAAAATCATAGCAACTTATTCTTTTCGTTATTTACCTTTTATTTGCAATCTGATTTTATAATTTAGAATTCAAAAAAATTAATTTAATTGTTTCATTATATTAGTAGCATGTTGCTCTTAATTTCAATCATTTATAGAATTGTGAAAATTTCACATTACTATTACCGCCACTTTGTTCCTTCTATCCTCTTCCCTTAATACAGAGAAATAAGAAAACTGATAATAGTAATGAGAATGATTATAATTATCATGGATCATTATCATTACTTATCATATTCAGGATGATAAATTATCCTGATAACAAAAGGGTGATAAAAATATTATCGATAACTGGTACTGATAAGGGAAATGGGTAAAAAAAATGAACGATACCTAATATTACTGTTAATGGAAACAATGATACAGTAACAGTTTATCATCAAAAGTTCATACAATAACAGAGTAAACTCAGCAATGATAAGAGTTGGCAGAGAGCGAGAGAAGCTGATGGACAGAGAAGCAGAGTAGATTGAAAAAAAAAAAAAAAAATGAAATGAAAACAAAACTAAAGAGAAATTGTTTTCAATGATAAGTTATCATTAGCAATAGTTTTTAGCATCGAAAACATCCTTAATCCCGCATATTAAACCACTCATAGATCCCGAGAGAATCCGCATATTCATTCACTTATAGATTTCGAGAGAACTAATCATTCAATTATTACCACTTCTCAATGAATCACCGTAACAGACATAAATGATCCATCTGCGGAACGGAAAGAAAATTAAACAAGCGCGGACAACCAATCCTCTGTCGGCTTGTTTCATGTACCATATCATGAAACGTTCCGCCAATCGTTTATCATTTATTTTTAGTTTTTTTTATTTTTTCTTTATTTTTTGTGCATCGATCTTAATGATAAAAGCATTATTTACCATCAATGTTATTAGCAAATTTAATTAATGTGAGATTAAATTCTAAAGTATTGATGAAATTTCGAGAATTTTCAATAATCTTTGAAGTAATAATAACTGATGCTTTATGAGTATTTCATTTTATTTTCACTACTTTTCGCCTCTTTTATGCTAATTTGACATGCGAGAAATAGTCGTTAATCAATAAAAAAGATTTTTGAAGAGTTCTTAAATAAATTTCGTAAAGTAGGATAAATTCTTACCTAAGCATATTTTATTTCATCTATTTCAATGCATATCATAATTTCTTCAACTGAAGTGCCATGATGAAATTAAGCAAAAATAAGAATCAAAAGCTATGAATTGGGATCGAGAAAGAAGGGATTGGCCTTCTAAAAATTTGAAGCCCTCATTTATTTATGCATTTCTTGTGAATTGTCCACAAAACAAAAAAAAAAAAAAAAAAAAACCATCAATTATTCATCATTATCAATGCTTACTAAGAAAAGATGCATCGTGAAAAATCTCACCGAATTCATTCAACCATAAATGTTCTTTTATAATTTTAGATTTAAATACGTTATTCGGTCAAATCTCAAATCTTCAAATATGTGATAATAACATTTCCAAATAAGGCTTACATTTTATGCATGTATGATAAATTTGTATTTATTCAAGCAGATTAATCATAGAATAAAATGCAAAATTTCTAAAATAAAAAAATTTTTTGCTCAAATTCTATAATTTCAGCAAAATTAAAATATATGAAAAGAGAGGAAAATTAAAATCATTTATATAATAAGTTTAAGATTGCTTAAATTTCTGCTACTTCATAAGCACATTTAATATATTACGTAAATTTCAAAAAAAAAAAAAAAATTTGAAATTAGGTCTTTTTTTAAAATTAATCATCTCTTTGTAATAATGATAAAACTTACCAATACGATGCATAAAACCAAGCCAATCGTCTAACCATTCTTTTCTTTTTACATCATCTGATAATTCATATAACTGAAAAACAATTCTTACCAATTAAAAATTATAGAGCATAAAAATCAGTAAGAAATTGAATTCAAATTTTTCATACTAAAATGATAATTTTGAAGATATGCAACAATTCAAGAAATTCTAACGATATTCAAACTTTCCTTACGTGGTTCAATCACTTTGATAATGATATTTTGTTGAAATACTGTACCATTTAAGCATTAATGGTTTATCATGATGACGATTAAGCTATCATGTTACTTATTGTTTTATTATCATATATTTGATTTCAAATATTCATTTGTACTAATCATTATCATATGAAATTCACAAAATCTTAGTTTTACAAATTTAAAACTAAAAATTTTGCGTAAAAAGCTTTAATGCATGCATGTATGTATATGTCGAAATTGCAATAAATAATTCGAATTAATTGGCTATATACGATATAAATAGTGCATTTGTAATTTCAACATAGCAACTGGAATTTTAGCAATTATTTAATTAAAATTGCAGTATTAATCACTTTATTCCACTTTATGAAACCGGCTTTATCTTCTTTCAATATTTATACTTGGAATACTCTAACAAGAGTTGCTTGTTAATTTCATCAGCACAACTTTTTTACGATAATTTTAGAATACATTGGTGGAACAAAAAACTAAGTAATAAATTCGAAGCATTAAATATGACAATAAAAATGAGCTAAATTATTTGAAGTTATTTATACCAAAAGCCAACCATTTGATTTTATGTTTGAGAAATTGATTTGCTAATAGGAATCCAATCATATATTAACAAAAACACATCCATCCTGAACTTTTCAAAGTTCTACTTGTCGGTTTAACTATTGTCAAGAGAAAAATTCTTAATTTAAAATTTATTATCTCTGATGATGTAAACAAAAAAAAAAAAAATGCTTTTTGATGACTTCAAGTTATTTGACTTCGTTTTTTTTTCTCATCTTCAAATGTAACCTAAAAGCTTTGTTCAAATGTAATCCTCATTTTTTCACCATTTATTTCTTATGCTTTTTGTTAAAAAAATATACTCATTATTTTAAGCATATTCTATCTAATAAACTTATATAATTCGTAAAATTTTTTAAGTTCTTAACAAAATGCCTCATTTTTGACAAAATAAATTTGATATTTCAAGTTTTAGTTATAGCTATACCAAATCATTTGTTTTTGATGATAATTAGAAAGAAATTTATTTATTTTTTTTTTTTTCTCCAAAAAATTATCCTCATTCATTCGTTTCTTTAACTGCTAATAATAACCAGAAATTTTCATCATTCCTTTTCATATTTGTTTTCTACAAAATTCGGAATAACAAATTGAATTGTCAGCATGAATAGTTAAAATATGTACAAAAAATATTACTACTCCTCCTGGATTGCTTGGATGAATTAAAAACTTAAAATGATGAAATTATCCAAATATGATCTAATTATTCAATTAAATTTAAAAATAATGAAAATTTGCAGGAACGGAATTCATTCCGTCTTGTTTCCTTGCAGTAGAAAAAAACAAGAATGCATTTTATAAAATTTCAAGCTATATCCCTAAATTGAAGTCAGAAATTTTTCCCACATTGTGACGATTTAAAATATAATAAAGAGTTTCGAAAATGAAAAATGTGCATAAACTGAAACTTTTCAAATCTAAAAATTTCGACTTTCTAAAAAAAAAAAAAAAAAAAAAAATGTATGAAGCTTATATACATTGGAAAAGCTCATGGGATAATTTATTTTAAAATCAGACAAAAATTGACACAACAAGTGTTATTTTATCAAATTTCATGTTGCATCCCTGAATTGAAATTAAAATTTTAAATCAATTCGATATATTTTCATGCTTTTATTTCAAATTCTTTAATTTACTGCGTTAAAATATCGGCATATTTTTGAACTTCGTCCATTACTCGTCATATGCATTTATTTATCCAATCCTTTCTTATCTTACATTCATATCTAAATCAATTCACAAGGGATTGAAATAGCAGTATTGAGACTTTTGAACTTCAATTCAGAACTTCTTGGGACTTATTCATAGGCAATTAATCTAGGACTATTTATAACTACTTTCGACCTATCCCCCCTCTTTTAACCTCTCTATCAATTCGCTTTTTAGCATATATTTCCTGAAACATCTTCTTACAATAATTATAATCCTCACTAATTTATCCTATGAAAATGGTTAACTAATTTAAATTTATCTTTTCAAATATTTTTAAATGTATCATCCTCTCTCAGTCATTCTTAGAACACTTTAACTGAATAGCTACCATATCACATTAGAAATTACAGTATATTACACATATTTTTGATATTTCTAATTTATAAAAAAGAAAATGATAGAGTAATTGCACTTTTTTTGATAAATTCTTTTCCGGAAAAGTAGGTATAAAGATTGGAATGATTGATGAACGGATAAAAATGGAGGTTATTGTGAAGCTTAATATACAATCATTTGCATAAGACGAACCAAAAAACTATTATGGGATTATAAATGATGGTTATGAACTTTTCTCTTGTCATTCTGATAGTTAATAGCTTATTTTATAAGTGTACGAAATCGATTATATTATCCATTTTAAATTAAAATTTTATAAATTTTTACTGCAATCAAATGCAATACAAATTATTTTAATATAGAAAAAAGGCAGATGCAGTGTGTTATTATTATTATCCGTCTAAAATAAGTTAGTCAATGATTTATGCTATGCAATTAAAATAAATTAATTTTGCTAGTGAAATTATCTTTGTAACATCTGGTTCTAATGAGCATACCACTATGATAAGTCGCATGCAAAAGTTTCGTATAATTCAGGAATTTATTTAGAATTTTGAAAAATTTCTTTAAAACACAAATAATAGCAATATAATGATGAGCATAATACAATAAAATGTTTTAATCAATTTTGGAAGTTAAAATTTAAGAATTTTTTTTTTTAAAATAAACGCTAAATTGAAAACATAAACAATTAGAATTATCAAACATTATTTTTGAAAATTTTGTAAAATTTTTAATATACGGAGGAATATAAACTTGATTGGAAGTGAAATCCCAAAAGTAATAACTAATTATTAAAATTAAAATTATTTAAGATGATAGGAATAGATAAAGGTGACATGTAAACATAGAGATAGGAATGGAGAGGAAAAAGACATCATGCCAGTCAACTTTATGTCATCCGTCCTTTTTTTTCTTTTTTTTTCTAGAAGAAAGCAAAATAAGTAATTATGAAAATAATTTTATTAGCAATGTCATGCGTATGATTAGAGGATATTTCTGGAATAAATCAAATAATTGTATATGTAGATTAAATTAATCTATTTGTAATTAATTAAATTTTACATTTTAATGATTTAATTTGAAAATTAATTTAATTAAATTTCCTATTAATTTCCAATAAATATGTTGAATGAATGAGCGCAAATGGTATATTTACGTGTTTTTGAGTACAGAACACGCACAGCCACGCCCATTTCATTCCATTCATTCATTCTGTTAAATGATACTGTATCGTTTTATTCAAATTTGAAATTAAAGGAAAAAAAAAAGATAAAATTTCATCATTTTTCTTTTCTTTTTTTTTTAGTAAGCACATCAATCATTGATAAATTTAAGTTAAAAAGATTTTATTTTTGATGAATTAAATTAAGGAAAAAGATAAGTGATATTGTTGAATACTATATTTGTAACAATAACTTTCATCATAACATTGTTAATATCAGAATTAGGAAGACCTTCGACCCTATCGTATGATCATAGTATTTATAGTATTTTCGAGAATGATAATTGATAAAATGTTAATCGTTTTTGTGTGAGAAGAATTTCTAAAATCTAACATTCTATCACAATTTTTTTCTATTTTTTATTTTTTATTTTTCGAAAAATTTTCAAATAGTCCTACAAACTATAATTTGTGTATCTGAAGAAATTAACTTTGGAACGGATTGTAATACAAAAATTAGTTCGAAAATGAAATTGAAACAGTTGTTGAGCGCTCGATTTATTTTTTTCCCAATACTCTTGTCAGGCATCTAATTTCATTGCAATGTTTCCATTCGATTAGCTGTTGTAGATTGGACAGGAAGAAATCGAAGGTTAAAATGAATGAAGAAAGAAAGAGAAAGAGAAAGAGAGAGAGAGAGAGAATTGGAATGATGATAAATGGTCTACATGATTTCCTTAGGCTTAGGCTTAGGCTCAAGTTTTAATCTCTACTTATTCAAATAGATCTCAATTTCTATCTTTCATTTAACCAATCTCCGTTCACATTTATCTGTCTGTCTGTTTGTCTATCCAATCCGGTTGTTCATATTACAAATCTTTTTTTTTTTTCTTTTTTTTTTTTTTTTTTTTTTTGTCTTTTGTTGAGACAAACAAAAATTTCGTTTTTCATCATTGACATCATCATCATCAATGGATTTTCGGTTTGAGTCAAGCTGACGGGATAAGAAGATTAATTTTTTCCTAGCAATTTTCTCCTACTTTTTGGCTGTAAATTTTGAAATAAACAAATTTTTTGAAATTTTATCTACTCTTTAGTTTAAAGAACAGCTATGTATGAGTAAGATGTGATGGAATGGTTTCAACTTTTCAACGAAATCTGACAGAGGTTTTATATATATATATATATATTTATATATATATATATACATATATATATATATATAATTTATATATAAATGTTTAAATAAAACAATTACATATATAAATTATACATTGAAAAAAATATATGTATATGAAAGTTTTTTAATTTGATTGGTCAGATGAATAGGATTTGAAGATAACCGATTGGATAAAATGAAAGGTAAATGAATTCTTAGATAAAAGGAAATTTAAATTTTTTTTTTAAATTTAGAAAAATATAATTAAGAGAAATCATATGTATATGTGTGTATGTGAAATTTCGAAGTTTATATAAATTATGTATATATATTAAGGAAGAAAAAAAAAAAAAAAAGTGGATCACATTTCATTTAAAGATAAGAATGCTTCATTTTTTTTTTTTTTTTTTTTGCTTTTTCCTTCCATATTGCTTAAACTGCTGCTAAATAATATAATGCACAACTGTTTAATCTAACAGGTACTGCCAGATGGACAGGCGGAAAGACAGACGAATAGATAAACTAAAAAGTGAATGGATTCCGACAAGATGAATACAAACCTCAACAATTTTAAATTTAAAAAAAAAAAAAAAAAAGAAAAAATTGTAAGTTTTAAGAAATTGAATACCTGAATTGCTAATCTATTCGTATTAAACATTTAGTCGATTGATTTGTCACTTTTAAACATATCATAAATGTGAATTCAAATGTAATATTTTAAAAGTATACATACAATATGATGATAAAATTTTTTTGGAAAACATACTTGTTTAAATTGTTCTTCATATGACCAATTTTGTTGTCCACTAGCATCCGAATCTGCATTATCATCACCGGTACTTCCACCAGCTCCCGTAATACATTCTTTTTTGTCTTTACGGAAGCTTAAAATTAACAAATTTCACATTTATCTTTGAGAAAATTTGTACACTTCCGAAAATTTTCACTTAAAAAAAATTTGGAAAAAATATGCAAAAAAAAAAAAAAAAAAACAAACGCAAAAAAAGGAAAAAAAAGAACGAAAATGTGACGAAAAAAGAGAAATTATTTCTTATATTACTGATTAGGTTAATTTTAACATAATTTATTCACATTTATTATCGAATTGAATGGGAAGAAAAAAAAGAAAAAATTGTAGTAAATTTTACTTAATAGTCAAATCTTCTGGCTCAGTACTTGCCAGTGCTTCATTTTCATCCTCATCATCAAGACCAGGTGATACACCGGAACTTCTCGGATTACTGCTAACTGCTGCGAATTGATTATGCAATGCTAAGGGATTTTGCTGAAGAGCAGCTAAAAATGGCGGAAAAACATTGATTGGAAATGTTGATCGAAATCTGAGATCTGCAAATATCAAAGTGATATGATTGCCATGTATAATTAACTTCTATAAGTTGAAAATATTTAGAAAAATGAAACAATCTCAAACAATGGAAGCTATTTTTACCATTAAATCTAAAGCAAATGAGAAATTAAGTTTTAAGAGAGAATTAAAAATCAACGGGATGTAAATTTATTTTGGAAATAGAGTAAATTAATTTAAATATGAAGTTACTCAAATTTAGTCGAATTTTAATGTTATTAAAAATTTTTCCACAAAATATAATTGAATCGTACCGTTTAATGAGGAAGTAAACCTTTGGAAGGCTTTTTGTTGAACTTCAAGCTCACGTTCTAACAACGAATTGGCATCATCATCAATTACAGGTGAATTTCCACTTTTAATCTAAACATCCTAGAAATTATAAAGAGAAAAAAAAAAAAAAATACCATAGAAAATTTACTCTTAATACTATGACTAAACTAAATGACGAAAAAGAAATTCAATTTTAGTTAGCAAATCATCGAAAGAACGTAAAATTTAGTAAATTAGAAGAATATTCAATGAAATAAAGAAGTTTAAAAATTTAATTTTAGAAGAAGCTTTAAGAAAGTTATAAAAGTTGAAAATACTCTTTCACTGAAAATGTTTCGATTAATCAAATTGATGCAAATTTGATAATAATAATTTTAAAACATCGTGTAGTTTCAGGATAGGCAAGCATCGTATTATTGTTTTGAAGTGAAATTATTTGGTAAGATATACGATGATATGAATATACGAGAAATCCTTTTGGTTTATAACAAAAACAAAATAGCATGAATAATTACATCATTATTTTTTGAAGCATTTAAAATAGTCGATAGATTGGTACTCAAGTCTGATTGTAGGACACCGGATTGCTCCGATATATTCTGTAATGGGGGAGTTGATGAGGCGCTGCAGGATAATTGCATTTGTAGTGCATGTTGCGATTGTTCCAAAGGCTTATCAGAATTTAAATCAGCTCCTGATGCTGAAGATACCGATACCGGTGTTGTTTCCATTGCTATCGACATATCGGAGCATTCAAATTATTCAACCTGAAAATTCTACAACATTTTAATCATTCAAATTTTGCAGTAATTCTTTCATCACAATTTTTGATATTCCAGAAAACTAAAGTATATTATGTAGTATTACAAATTAACAAAAAACAAATTGCTTAAGGTGTGTTATTTTAAAGCAGTAACTATTTTAATTTATTAATAGCTTTCATAGCTTTTCGAATATTTTTTTAAAATTAAATATAAATCCCAGAAATATTGGTAATACCGTATACCACAGTGATAAATCTCGTAAATTGGATAAAATGACCAGTATTTCAAATCTTTCACATTCCGAAAAGTAATCCAGAAAACCGGACTTTATCCCTAAACGATAGGAGTAATGATCGAGACTAGTGGTTGCAATGAAGGGGAGGGGGCAGAAGGATGAATGGATGGACCGATCAACGGATACAGCAGGAAGCATATGATTGGTCGGATAGAGAAATGACTCGGGGTGGAGCTTCGGCTTTCAGCAACTCTATAATAATCGTCAGATCGAACCACCAGCTGCCATAAATGTTTGCTATCAAAACTGTTGCAGCTGATGAATGAGGAGATGAAGATTATGATTATCACTGTGACCATGATTATGACCATTATTATTATCAATCGTAATAATGATGATTAAAACTATGGTGAAAACAGTTACAATTATTATAACAGTGATGATGATGATGACAATAATAATAATAATATGAATAATAACAATAATAATAATAATAATAATAATAATAATAATAATAATAATAATAATAATAATAATAATAATAATAATGGTAATAATAACAATAGTAATAATAATAATAATAATAGTAATAATAATAATAGTAATAATAATAATAATAATAATAATAATAATAATAATAATAATAATAATAATAATAATAATAATAATAATAATAATAATAATAAT
>JABVXV010000215.1:60835-110383 GCA_013365325.1 Dipetalonema caudispina | reverse complement strand
TAGTGGGAAGGTCCAAACAGAAAGCATAAAATAGAAGAGGTAGAAGTGAGTGAATCGTAGCTTTGATTGAGAATAAGGTGATTGAGTGAGCCCCATAAAGCCGTGACCTTTGTATATATATGTATATGTAATGGGAGTGTTCTACAGGAAGATTATTGTAATTCTAGCTTAAGCATATGAAACAAAGGACACGATGCTGCAATCTTATTTTAAGGATATGAACAAAGGACAGTGCGTTGCTGTCGGATATGATTTAAGCATATCGTAACCACAGACAGCAAAGACGTATTGTGTTGATGATATCTCACCTTAGACAAGATGAGTATAAGTTAAATGATTTGTGTTAACAATTTATAATGTGAATTACTATAATTACAAGAAATATATTATTCTTTCCTTCACGAAATTTATCTGATTTCGCAACAGTAATGAAGATTTTTATTAGAATTATTTGTTGTCAGAATTCATTTTATTTCAGTTTTAACAGAATTTATTGTGCATATCATTTATCACAGACAAAGTAGTTTCCACTCTTTGGTTATTTCACCCAAGTTCTGGAAAAGTTTATATCACTAGTTGTTAATTGCATTAAATTTCTTTGATTTAATTGGATCAATGTAATATTTTCGTTGGAATCCTGGTTTAAATTCTTATTTTCCTCCTTCCTCCTCTGACTAATTGAACTTTTTTCTCATTCATATTAATATTCTTTTGATTCGTTATTCATCACATTTATTTTACACAATTGAAAAACTAATTTCTTTCCTCCTAATTTATTATGATCATTTAATGAAATTTAAAATATTTTCTTTCTAATTTTTGCTTCATTTTCGTAACTTAGGTAAGTATTTGAAGATCGTACTGGTCAAAGTGATATGATTATACTGATAATTTTGGAATCAAACGCTGATGTAACGACAATATTGATTTTGGCTAATATAGTGTTATGTGATAAATGAGAAAAGTTATCAATGAACTGGCAGTTTCTTATCATTATCACCATTCATTGGTTTCTTTGAATTTGGTCTCGATTTACAAAGAATTGGCAAAAAACGAAAATTTTTGTATCTTAAGCTTTTTCAAGTGAGAAGATTCTGCAGTTATTCTGATTAATTAGTAATTTGAAACTTTTGACTGATAAAAAAACAAGTAAGCATGAATGTAAGAGTTAAATGAGATATGAAGTACTTCAAGTTAAGGCATTCAGTTTAAGCTAATAGCTATTACAAACTTCATTCTTCTTTGAAATAGGCTACAAATCTAGCTTAAGGTGAAAGTGTATCTGATCTATAGGGCCAAAATTTTGATTCTTCAGATAGCAAAAAAATGCCTGATAAATAATTCAAAAGTTTAAGGTTCCCATTCAAATCTTCACTGGGCTATTTCTCTGCTTCCAAACTTATGCCCACTGTCATTTACTTACCATTTAATTGCTGCTGGGATTCAATGTTTGCACTGTGCTCCCCGTTCTTTGGTGTTTTCATTTTATCAACCTGCAAGCGGGGGAGCGGGAGAGCAGGAGTGGGACATAAAAGGAGGGGAGGGTTAGGAGGTTAATGAGAGATGATTAAAAAGGTTGGTGGATTAGTAGTTGGAAGATGTAGGTTTACTTACAGATCAGGAGGTGGTGGGTGTGTTGGATGTGTTCATAAATCACATTGGTTAGGGATTCTCATGTGCCGATAATTACGTTTCTTGAAGGGCATTTCATCTCCATTCATAATTAATTTATTTTTTTTTTTTTTTTTCAGATGTATTAAACTTGCTGAAACTATATGTGAAGCAAATAGTTATTTTCCCGGCTCTAAGGGACAGATGCCAGCTGTGGTAAAAAACAGTGATCGTTTGCGTAAATTGGCTATCGGTGTCGGAATTGCGCTATGTGGATCAGCTGTTGGCATTTTGTATGACCGGGAACGATTCTTTCAACTTGGACCCTTCCGTGTCGTTCGTGCGGGCGTCACGGTATGGTAACTTTACGTAGTTTCACTTATTAAAAATTAAAGCCATTTTTCAAGATGATATTTCACTTCTTTATTATTGGATTAGTTACTGTATAATTATTAGTATGACTGATATATTATGATGATTACAAATGATACTGTAGTGCTTCCTGTTTTGATAATTTTCACCGAGAATAAGGATATGTCTGGATAAGTTAAATTTGCCGAAACAAGAATCGAATTTGATGCTGTTTAGCAGATGTGAACAAGGACTATAATTACAGGCTATACAGTTTATTTTAACCTTTTTCAGGTCCTTTGTATTGTAGCCGATTATAAATGGACTATGTGGACTTATCCGGATACGGACGTATTACATCATCAGAAATTAAGTGCAACACATGTTAGAAGTGCTGGAAAACTGCTTAAATTGGCTGAAAACAATGGTGGTGTCTATATTAAGGTAAGAGTTGAATTTAATAGACACTGGCTTCTCAAGGTAGCATTTTCTGGACTTATTCTCCCTTTATACTGGTAACTATGTGAAGCATATCTGATGATAGCAGAACCTAACATTGCAATATTTATAACCAAGCAGTCTATATATTAATTGTTTTTAATTGGTGGTAAAAAGTTTTTTCTTTAATATTGAGGATTTGAAAAGTATCCTGTAGCATACTATATGTTCAGGTCGGACAGCATTTGGCTGCTCTAGAATATCTTCTTCCGGTTGAGTACACGGATACTTTATGTGTTTTGCATTCAAGAGCACCCGAGAGTAGGCTGGGCGAAGTGCGGCAAGTTCTAGAAGAAGATTTGAATGCCAAGGTAGGTAGGGTGATCAAGATCTGAATAATAATGTTGTACTCCTTCAACTCATTTCTGTAGTTTTGGTGGGGTTGAAATGTGGACTGGTAGCGAGAATTTTTGTTTTCCATTACTGGATATTTGTATCCTATCAATTATTATTTACTTGTTATTTATGTATGGAGCCTATTGCTTATTGCATTAATATAGATATAATTACAGGAAGTACCTAGTAAGACTGATATATGTAATTATGCTCAGACAGTCTGCTATTTTCAGCTTGAAGATGTATTCGTAGAATTTAATGAAAATCCAAAAGGTTCTGCGTCGCTTGCACAAGTGTACCGAGCAGTTTTAAGGAAAAATAACGAAGAAGTTGCTGTGAAAGTACAGCATATCCATGTAAAACCAAGGAGTTGGGCTGATATTAAGACGATTGAGGCACGATTTTTTTCAGATAAAAAGGGTTTGTACAAGTAAAAAAAAAAGCAGCACTGAATATTAAATAATCTTACTGAGGGAAGGTGCGCTTCACTGTTTCTCTCTTTTTCTGGATATTCGTGAAATAGAATCCCGGATGACTGATTGATTCTAGTAGCTAGCGTCAAAGTATTGGATATAGGTTAAGGTGATCAAAGTAAAAGGATTTTTTTTCCAGGCCTTAACTAGGTTGGCATCAAGGCTCTTTCCCGACTTTCATTTTATTTGGTTGGTGGACGAAATGAAACGAAATTTGCCCAGAGAATTGGATTTTAGGGTTGAAGCAACAAACGCGAAAAAGTTGAAGGAAATGTTTTCACACCTTGACTACCTTAAGGTAATTTTTTGAATCTGAAATTTATTTGGAACTTGGTTATATATAGATGTAAAAGAAGGGTTATGATTGTGTAGTTAAATTTAATTTTTTCATGATTGTAAATATAAGAACGAATTATTTTAATGCGCCATATTATAAAGTGATGAAATGAGCTGGTTTTTCACCGCACTTATGAAATAATGTTGACATTGCTTTAATGTGGTTTGTCCCTGAACGATAAAGTATATTGCAGATTCCAAAGATATACGATGAATATACGACAGAACGTGTTCTCACCATGGAATACTGCGATGGTGCCCAAATAAATGATTGCAATTATTTTACGCAAAACAATATAAATCGTTATGATGTAAGTACAGGGATGTATTACAACAGCCAATGACTTCTATGATTTCGATTGTTTAATACTATTTTTATGCTTAATGTTGTTTTATTATTCAATTACGACCGTTTTATGATTTCATATCATTAAGTCTTTAACATTTTCATATTTTTAATGTCACATGGCAACCGTAGAATACGGTTAACTGGAAGTATTTTTTCATTTTTTCTTTTTTTTCAGATCAGAGCTTATCATTACTCTGTTAATGGAATTTATTAAATGAATATATTTTTACTATAGGTTTGTCGTAAACTGGGTGCGCTATTTAGTGAAATGATCTTTATTAATGGTTATGTTCATTGTGATCCACATCCTGGCAATGTTTTGGTGAATAAGGCAAAGGATGGACATGTGTCGATCGTTCTTTTGGATCACGGACTTTATTTGGTAGGTCTTTTTGTTGATAGTTTATTGATGTGAAATTTGAATATTACATCTGAATAGATTATTGGTTTGAACTTGAAACGTGAATTCTTACCGGGAATTGAAAGAGAGAAGTGAGTTGGAATGTGAATGACGGAAGATGATGAAAAGTCATGTAAATATATAAACGTTGAGTAATGTTTTCGAGAATTTTACCGCCATTGATAATGTTTCCAGGTTTCACGACTTGTAACTCTTCACAAATCTGCAAAAAATTTAGATTTTGTTATATGCTTATTGCAGACAATGGAATCTGATTTCCGAATAAAATATTCGAAGTTGTGGCTAGCACTATTAGAACCCGATTTAAATGAAGTTAAGGTTCGTGTAGTTCACCTCTTTAGTAAAGTTCGAACACTTAGCTTTGGTTTTCAATTTTTTTTCGCGTAACTTTCAGAAATGTGCACAATCGATGGGTGTGGGTGAGCTTTACGGTCTTTTTGCTTGCATGGTGACAAGTAGATCATGGGATGCAATTAGCCACGGAATTGACAAATCAGCTGCTACCTATGAGGAAGCAAGTTATTTTATGTCTAATTATAACCTATATAAACTATATAGATGTTATATATTATAACCTCTATAGATGTTATATATATAAGTGTAGCAGTTTGGTTCTATTTATTATATAAAAGTACTTATCATGAAAAATATTAAATAAAATAAAGAGTTATATATGGCGAAGTGTGAAGACAGACCTTTTGCGGTACAGACTAAAGAATTAGTCACCTTTTTAATTCGAAGGATTATAGCAACGAGAAATCAAATCATATGCTGCTACGTTGATACCCGAAATTTCACAAGTTTTGGAACGAATGCCACGCTCAATGCTACTGATTTTGAAAACGAATGATCTGTTGAGAAGTATAGAATATCGATTGGGGACACAAGGACGAGCTGATACTTTTGTTCAGGTGTCGTTGCTAATTTGATGATAATTATGTTTGTTGTGAACTTAAATCGAGAGCTATCCAAATATTAGAGAAAGTATAGCTTTGGCAAATTTCCGATGGGTCAAACATTTATTAATCCTATCAAAAAGCAACACTTCTTGCCGTTAGGCAGCTGAACCAAACATCACTTGTCTAACCAGCGCTTATGTTGACATAAATAACTGAACGACTATCACTTACAGCAAGAGTTTATGTTCGTTTTCAGATGGCTCGTTGCTGTGTTCGATCAGTTTACCAACGTTCTGCTGAGCGGACCAATTCATTGCTGATAAAAATTTGCGTTCATGTGCGCATGTACATTACACTATTCAAAATAACCGTTTTTGAGTATTATTTGATGTTTATGAATCCATTTTATGCCAAACCCATTGAATAGTTTGTGCCAATATGAGTATTTTTTTCTAATTTCACAGATATTTCTGGTTTCCTGCGATTGCGCTGCCTTTTTGTTTATAAGATTTTGTTTGTTTTATCTCTCTCTCTGCAAATTCATTTTTGTTGAAATTTTTTTCTTTTTTTGTTTTACAAGAACAGGCGTAAGATAAATGCTTGTATACTGGTTATTTGGATTCACTAATTTTGGCTTCAGTTGTTTGAATTTCGATTTTTCATCGTCCAATTTCTAATGTTATTTCTTTTCAATCATTTTTCAAGCTTTATTTATAGAAATTTTATCCAATTTTGTTGTCTGCATTTTGATAGTTCATCAGAAGATGTACTTCATCTTTCGTTTGCTCTACACTTCGGTGTATTTGAAATTTCTTCCTTTTTTGATTTTTTTTTTCAACTTTAAATTAATAGAAATAGAATATTTTCGAATTTATCATAAGCCAAAAAATAGGCTTAATCATCCAAAGGAATAAATGAGATATATTGAATTGATAACAATGTCGGTTAATCAGGAATATCATTAACCTAATTCATATTATAGGAATATCATTACTAAATTCGCATCAATATTTTTGCTTTCTTTCATGATAATGATACTGTCCTCTGTGTTATCCAAGTAAATACGGTTGATGATTACCTTTATTTTAATATCAAAATTCCCGAAATACCTGGTATTTCTGACTGATGTGTCTTATTGGTGGTACCTGTATATCGGATTAAATGAGCATGAAGCTTGAAGAAAGTTGGCGGTTATAGCAATGCACCAGTTTGATTCACCATGTTAATTCATCTGTAGTATACGTTCATTTTACAAAATGAATGTTAAATCCATGGAGTGGGTGACTGTTTCAGATGTTAAATTTTACGTAATTTCTGATTTAATTGTGTATTGATTAGGGAAGATATTGTAATGTAATCGTAATGCCTTAAGCGGTATTGTCGCACATTTAAAGGACAAGTCTTTTTTCTTTTTTTTTTTTTTGAAAGATAACTATTGAGGAACTCAACAGATAACTGTGCAATTGGTAGATTATCTGCGAGAAAATTTTAGAGTTGTCCAAGTATACAAAGTGTGGTGAATAGCTTCATATTATCTCAACATATGTTGCTATTTATGATGATAGATGTTTCATCAAAATGGATGGCATGATTTATTTTAGGGTTAATTGTAGATAGGACTAAATTCAAGTAAGCCTAACATTTCCTGTTTTTAGATGATTTGTAGAGGTATCCTTCAAGTATAAAGATACCCAGAAATGAGTTGATTGTCGTTCGCAAGGATTTATCCTGAAAAAAAAAGTGAGAACATTAGGTTTTAATTATCTTTTGCAGGTTTTAATGTTGTCATCAAAATTTGTACGTTACCGTTCCATAATACCAGTGGTTGATCGAGAACCAATTGAGAGTAGCTATTGCTGGGATGCATTTTTGGAAAAGCTGTTGGCAAAGCTTGATCGATCTGGTGATGTTAACTCACGTTGTCCTGCTTATGTTATTCCGGTAGAATGCTTTTATCAAGCACCATTCGCCGAATATATGAAGTATATTGATACAAGCGTTAAGGTAAGTTTTAATTTCAAGTTACTCGATAAATTTAAATTGTATTCTCGGTGGGATATATCTTTATGCTTTCATATTTGAATTGTGATAGTCGAGATAAGGGTAATTGTTTTACAAATAGAAATGCTTTGCTGATCGGAGTTGCTATTGACTTTCGTTGTAGTCCGAAAACACCGTTGTTTTCTAGACATATACTATAATTTGCTGAAATTCAAATTTGAATGAGATATAACATTACTGATATAAGGATTTAGATTATTTAAGGAAATGCAGAAAATGAATGTATTGAGTTGTATTTCTTTTTCAAACTTTTCAGTTTAAGGTTTTGTCGTGACCATTTCATAAACATTGCTCTTATTCTTTGAACTGTAGTTTTTTTTTTTTTTTTTTTTTTTTTTTTTCAGATCGAGGTGGCATTGTGCGGCGACTATGGTTGCAGCTCTGGACCTGTAAAGTTGTACTGGTTTGCTCGAGTGATGAAAGTTGGTAGTTGGTGATACAAGCATATAGACTTCAACCAAAAGTTGATAATACAATAGAAATTTGAAAGGTGTTTTTTAAAGCTTTTTTCTAATGTCCCGTTCGAGATAATGACACAATTCCAGGTTGCGGGTTACCGTTTATTGCTTCGATACGAGGGGATGGATGAAATAGGTGATAACGCTTATGATTTTTGGGTCAATATTGGTTCTGAAGATATTAGACCCGTCGGTAAATTACGTTACATTTTTTCAAGTTTTTCTCCTTGCTTGGTTATTTGTCTCCAACCGATCCATAAATTCATGTCTGCAAGAATGCAGCTCAAACCTTGATCAATTTTTATTTCCCTTTTTATCATATTTTTCGAATATACTAATTTTATCGCTTCCGTCATCCCAGTGGATAACCGCTTGTTGTCATCGTAATGTGCAGCCATCGTCTCATATGGGAAAATTCCTGCATAATAATTCAGTAAATAGGTAACGGTTTAAACTAAGCCCTTCATCCAGAGACCTCTTGCTTAGTTGGTTTTGTGTATATAGCAAAGGGGTGCTTCAGAAATATATATAAATATTTCGAATTTCCTAGATATCTGGGTAACTTCTGATTAATATCCATAATTTAAACCTAAGAGAAACAAATCATTATTTTGGGATACTGCTTTTAGAGAAACTGGTAATAGAATTTTCTAAAAACGGCACAATGTTGTCTACTTAATTCGTATGTACCAACTAATTACATGGATTACAGTCAGCCTTAAATGGCTATTTCTATTTGTTCGAATGATAATGTTCTTAACAAGCACTGTCTTATAGGCATTCCTTATTGTAAGCATAATTAAAGAAACATGTCCAGTAGCACAGGGATTGATGACTTCAAACTGATTTATTCAAATGTTGTATATACGAGAATTAAATCATTCGTATTTTTGTTCTTCAATTCGGAAAGTTTGAAATGTTTATCAATCTGTTTTTGAAGCATCCTTTGAATTTGATGAAAGTGCAAATGAGATATTGAATTTTTTTTTCCACTTAGAGATACAATTTAAGGAGTGCAGTAGAAGGTTTGATAAGCATAGTTTAATAATGGTTTAGTTTTATTGGATGGATGGAGGAAGAACATAATTTGGAGCAGTTGGATAGGGTAAAAAGTGAGCGATTGAAGATAGTAAGGGCAATAAAGAGAATTAGTATACTTTTTCATTTATCATTAAATAGTGGTGAGGACTTTATTACAATTCTCATATTTTTCAGGCTATTGCGCAGAAAACACTGAAACTCGAGCCTTGGTACCACCAGAAGCAATTCATAAGCGACAGTCGAATTGGCCGCAGTACATTCTTTGCCAAATACATGCTTACAGAACTATTGCCATCAACTGGCCGGAAATTCAAGTTCGAAAACTGAGTGTCTGTAAGTTCAAGGTATGTGAATGAAAGATTGGATTTAACGGAGAGGCGGTGAAAGAAGGATAGAAGCGTTCCATCAGGTCTCTTAATAATCAAATCCAATTTCAGTGATGTTAGCTTGACGTCACATGAGACTTTCCTCCGTAATTAATCATCGATAAAGAGAGATTGGATTTTTGTTAGCCAAAAATATTAATTGGATTTGTTGTCGTTACATGCGTAGTGAATTGTGCTTCCATATTTCAGCTCTGTATTGTTAAAAATGTTGGCTTTATTGATTAGGGAGAAAGTTTGTGATATTCGAAATGATCACATTTGGTCAGTTATATTCATCTAGCTAATATAAAAAAATTCTTTGCTTGATTCGGATTTTAATATTCCAGGAAGGAGATCACGTGGAACTGCTAGATTCAACGGTTTCTTCGAGAGTCCGTCCAGCGTGTGTAGAAAAAGTGATTGGTAGTCGAATACGGGTGCGTATAAGCCAAGTGTTTTTTGATCGATCTGCAACTGTTGGTGGCGACAGTCAAGTAAGGTGTCTACCTTGTGAAGGTGGATGGGATGTTGATAATAACGCATTGTAATTTGAGCAATTTCGCAATTTTTTTTTTTTTAATTTCTGAAATCATTACGAACGCTGGTACTATATTATAGATTGATGAAGGGGTATGGATGGATCAAGATTCGCCGCTAATCTTCCCTGTTGGATGGGCTCTGAAAGTTGGATATAATTTGGAAGCAAATGACTGTTATATCAAATATGCAAATGAAATTTCAGTTGCTTTAAAATCGGTATATTTTACCGAATTTATGTTGGTTTCATTATTCCTAAGAGTTATGACTGCACTCTTCCAAATTATTACTTTCCTCCCTAATGCTTAAACAAAATATCTTGTGCAATTCGAGTTTCGTTCACTCTGGCAGTGTCAACCATCTTTTGAAAAAGTTAAGTGATACTTTTTTACTTTTTCCTGCTGTAATCATTTTACGGCATATTGACGAAAGATAATCTCATTACATTGCTTGTTGAGTTTGTTGCCTGACATCATTTCAGATATCATTTGTTCTGTATATTCTTTAAAGAAAAACAAAATTCTTTGAATTGGATTGAAAAAGAAGTTATTTCCAAAAATATGTTGGAATTCTGCTTCATGTTTAAGGAATCAGCTAACAATCCATCTGGAAAACATAACGTTAATCCGTCTCTGTTCAAAACGTATATTGAAACAGAAGCGGAAGAAGATGACATCATATGGGAAAAAGGAATGAAGCTGGAAGTACTGGATCCACTGGATAACTGGAAGGAATTGCGAGTATCAACTATTATCGAGGTTATGAATGATGGTTTTCTCAAAGTTCGTGTTTTTTTTTTTTTTTCAACGTTTTCGTCTTTTAGTAATTATATGAGCAATAGATTCAGAGTGTTAGGAGCATTTTGGAGGTTTTTTTAGTTTTTTATTTTAATATTCACACGTTTGGTTTTAATTGCCTTATTGTGGAGATTTTTTGGAGTAAATTAAATCCCTCTTTATTTACTTATCTTATTTGACTTGTGCTCAATTTCCCAGATCGGTTTTGACGGTGAAGAAATGGAGAATGAGCCGGTGCCACTTCATTCCACCTCAGAGTTACTGTTCCCTGTCGGTTATGCGGAAAAATATGGAATAAGACTGAGGGGACCAAAAACTACAGGTATTTAACTTTTCTTGAGTTTGATATACAAATTTTTAGAACACAAGAAAAAATGGCATTGTTGAAGTAGTATTGCTCTTATTCTCCATGTATTGCCTGTTCTTGCTGTTGTATTATATTGGTTTTGCCAAACATTTCCGCTCTCTTTGAAATCTTCAATATTATGTCTCTTAACAGACAGTCGTATTATCGAAATTCGAAAAATTCGGTGGGAATACTACTGTTTTTTGAATATAATACTTTTGAGGATAAATTAGCATTGAGTAGTGTTTGGTGCAAGTTACACTATCAAACACTTTGGAATATATGATATGAAAACATTTTTGAAATGGAATCTTTTCAGAATTATAATTTTTAATTCCATTGCCTTCGAAGTTTTTTTTCAAAATAGAGTTCTTCAGGATTTTTTGACTGGAATGTTTATTTGAGGCAATGCAATGCTATTGCTGCACCTGAAGAGCTTTTCAATACATTCAACGATGATGTTTTAAGCAATTTCAAGGTTTCCTTTTATTAGTGGTTCAGAGCCTGAGGAGACTGTAGTAGTGTTTTTCGGGATTGTTGGCTTTTAGGATTTTTAAAAGTCTATTTTTGTCGAAGTCCTTATAAATGTATCCCGTAATAAGGAGCTTAATTTCTGTCAAAATGCGAGATGCCACAAAACATCTTCACTTCACTTTACTGAAATATATATCAAATTTACAAAAGATTGGAGCAAAACTGGAAGCAACTGATATGTGCGAACCATATTTGATATGTCCAGCGACGATAGTAGGTCACCATGGACGACTTCTACGAATCGAGTATGATGGTTGGGGTAACAGCTACGACCAGTTGTTCGATTATAGGTACAGTCTTCTATTTAAAGATTAAGACTTATCAGTAGATTTTCATACTTGAATAATAAGGGAATTTCGGTTTTAGGTTCAGTTCATTCTATCAGGCCTTTACGCAAAATTTCATATTTGCATTTTATCATGGTTCAAAACGGTATTATTTACTAGTAGATTTTCATACTTGAATAATAAGGGAATTTCGGTTTTAGGTTCAGTTCATTCTATCAGGCCTTTACGCAAAATTTCATATTTGCATTTTATCATGGTTCAAAACGGTATTATTTACTATCTTAGGTCGTAGTGGGACATGTTTTAAGAAAGTTGCAGCTAACTTGAAATGTTGGCCGGTGAAGAATAATTAATAGCATTATCAACATGATGTATATTATATATGTGATACTGGCAGTAAAAATAGCTATTTAGAGAGTCTGTTTGAATCAGAAGATTGTTAACCCTTGTTTATAGGCCTTCTATAATTATCTTTTTAAATGGATATATTTTCAGGTCAGCAAACATTTTTCCCCTTGGCTGGTGTGAAATGCATGGTTATAAACTGGAAGCACCGAAGATTTCGCATGTCTCGAAGAAAAAAAGGAAGAAAGAACGCGGGCATAACTTTGAAGCAAATATCGCCTGATCTTGTTTTTCCCTAATCCTAACAATTTTTTAACATAAAATCTGCTTTTCTCGCTTGTTATATTTATGATGTGCTTTCAAAATTCAGGTCAATTTTGATCTGTTGGGTCATTTTAGTTTATTTTCTGCTTCTTGAGATCTATCAAGATTTACGAAGGTTTACATTTGCAATAACCTAGAAGCACCATTTGCTTAAAAAAAGTTGTGATAAATTTATGAAAATTCTGTAAAATTCAATTATTGTCATGCTTCATGTAAACCAAATTGATTAGCTGATATTGTACATTTGTTTATCTTGTTTGTTCCTCGAAATATTACAGTTGGTTGAAACACAAATGAAGTGAAATGTTTCTCTTATTAATCAAGGAAACGTGATTTATTCAGCAGTGTAATTCTCTACATTATCATGGTTCAAGTTATATGCAGAAGTGAGAACAACAGAAGATTTATTGATAGAACTGATATCAGGGATGTAAAAATGGAAAAGGATAGACTTTAACTAAAAATCTTAACTAATTATGATAGCGATATGAAATTCGAAATTGGCAGCTTGCAGTTTAATGGAAACATGATTAAATTAGCATTCAGATTGACTGAATATTTTTTATCTAGACAACAGATTTAAACAGAAATTTAGCTTACTGATACTTTACATTACACCTTATTCGAGGATTTTTCTTTTGTTTGTTTATTGCGATTTTTATACCGGTCCTTACGTCTGGGTGTCATTGATTTTATCAATTTCTGGAATTGTTCCTTTGAAGTTAACCCTGAAGATACGCTACGAATAGTCGATTTCGGTAGCCTACTTCGTCTGTGCCGTTTTCCGAATTCTTCTGATAATGTTGGTCGTATAGCTGAGGATTTCTGTTTCTTTATTTCCATATCCTGTTTGTAGATCTGTACCGAAAAGAATTTACAACGACTTACTCAATTTTTTTTTTTTTCAAATCTCGCTACTGCTTAACAATTTCGATATTATCTGAGGTATGTAATTATAGGTTAGATAATATGACATTACCTCATGCATCATAGTATCATCATCTTTCAGAGATTCATCCTCTCAGGTAAACTAACTACTATCTTCTTCCATTCTTAATTCATTGGAAACTAAGAGAAAATGTAAAAAGCATACAAAAATAATATACCTGTAAAGTAGGAGCTGATGCACGAATTTCACCTCTAGTTAATGTCGTACTTGTATCTTCAGTTGTTTCTGCTAGCTTCTGTGTTATTTTCTGAATTTAAAAATTACCTTTTTTTTTTCTTTTTTTTTGTTTATTTTAGGAAAAGAATAATTCAAGTATTCTGCGAGAAAGCAATAATATCTCAATAATGGATTCAATAATTACAACAATAATTTCTATCTTATTTCTCTCTATGCATAGATATAGTAATAAATTTATCAAGTGGACAAAGGTCAATTTTGATCGGTATTTTTGTTTGAAAATTATCCTACTCTCTTCTCTGTATTGCTAAATAACAATATGAATGTAACGATAAATTTTGATAGGTCAAAAAAAAAAAGAAAGAAAAAAAAAGGATATTTTGAATTTTTCAACAAAATGAAAAGGTTTCAATTGCTCGATATTGAACTATTTGCTCATTGAAGAAAGATTATCTCACATCATCTATTTCACGCTGTTTTGATAGCACACTATCTGGTGAATTCTCCTCCAAATTGATTGAATTTTTCGATGAATCAATTCCTTCCAGTATACTTACAATGCGATCTTCTCTTGTAGGTAACTAAAAAAATCTCGTCCATTTCAAATTTTTCTAAAGATAAAAATAAAAAATTACGGAGAGCAAAAGAGAGAGCGAGAGAAGGAATAACTTAATTTGAATTATTAATTTTCATCTTGTTAAATATTCTACTTTGGATGCATCGTAATGGAATTTTATTTGGATAGCACACGTCTATGACGTTTATGACGTTAACCTGAAGAGTGGTATATCGATTGCCTTTTTAAGTTGAGAAATTCTTTCTACGGAAAACACGTCATACCGATAATATGCGCTATCATCTTGGCATAAGTAATTGCTCTATGTAGATTTGCATATCATCGTTTACATTAGAATCAAAATGAATTGCTCGTTGATAAAAGAAGAAGTTAAAATGATATTTTTACAAAATTTCTATCAAACTATCTGTCAATTTAATTGTGTGATAAAAGCTAATAATCATGTCTTTGCTCTAACTTTTTTCCGGGATTTCCTAATTTCATTTCTTACTTTCTCACTTGCTTTTTTTAAATACTCATGTCTCCTCTCTTTCCGGAAGTGCAAACTAAATGATACGGATAGAGATAGCTTATTGCGATATGCTTAAAATCAAAAAACAGTACTGATTGATGGAATTAAAGGTATAGTTTGATTGAAAATCACTTTACTTAATTTCTGATATTACAGAGAAACGAATAATTGTAACCTTTTGTGATTGTAGCACTGTACGAAGCCTTTTTACAATTTCAATAAAATCAGGCCTCTGCACGGCTTTCCGTTTCCAACATTGTCGCATAATCTGCAAATTATCCGAGAAATTTGAATAATAGCAAAAATTAAAATATACATTGAATGGACATATTTAGCCAGATATGAATTACAGTTCATATTCATTAAGATAGTCAATTAGTTCATCATATTTTAGGACGATAAGTGAAGTCTTATTGCACCTACCTATAGCATCTTAGCATCTACATTAGCAGGAGAAGCCTTTGAAAGCTTACATTATCTAGACCATGATTTTCAAGATATTGAACATTTTATTGAAGATTGTTGAAATGGGAAATACAAAACCTCCTCGACATTTTTGTCATTTAGTAATGATGGTGTGGCCATAATTTTTCCCTTTCTCACAAGTGGTATTATATCTTGAACCATAGCAATATCAGGCCATGGCTCACCACCACACGAATAGACCTAAAATTACTTCGATCTACTACACACACATTTAATTGTTTTAAATTGAAAGAAAGCACAAATAGAAGGAATGAAAAAAGAAAAAACTGCGGAAAATTGCATTCTTTCGAAGTTACAAAAAAGATTCAAACTTGGGCCTACTTATTTAGCCTTCAATATTTAGATATTCTGCTTAATTTATCTATCATTATCATTTTTTAACATTTTTTCAATTTCTTTATTTGACTTTTCGGAATAGTTTCCTTGATGATAATAATTTAATTGATAAAAGGTGAAATTCGGTTACCTCATAAATTAAAATTCCAAATGCGTAGACGTCACTTTTTGTTGTAAATTTTGGCCTTTTTGATAGCGTCTCCGGTGCCATCCATGGTATTGGCCAAGCGATATTCTCATTATCACTGGAAAGCTCTCTGAAAAAGAATTAATTAGCGGATAAAATGTTAATCTGATTGGTTGCTACAGTTTTGCACACCTTTTTAGAATCGCCATATTTCAGATCTTAATTTTAATTAAATGCATATGTTCCATATGAATTTCAATAATAAGTAATACTCAAAGATTAGATAAAGATTAGATATTCAAGGTATTCGAAATTATAATTCACAGTACTCATTTATCACTTCTCACATACTTTAGTTATTCATTACATGAAAAAGTAAATTTGCAATTAAATTTTTTGTTTTTTTTAATACAATTTTTATTTAATGATTGTAATGTAATTACTTACTTCAAATCCTCCAAACGTCTGCTTAAACCAAAATCGGATAGTTTCAGTGAACCATTAATTCCAATCAAACAATTCCTTGCAGCAACATCCCTGAAAAATCATTACGATCCTATGGAATATTTAGGAAAACAGTAGTATCCCTAATAATAATATCATATATATCATGATTATTTCTTCACTCAATTTACTAATGAAGTTATTCCAATTGATTCTAATTTGTTATCTGAAAAATAGGTAACTTCTTACCACCTGTGAATACATTTTTTGAATTGAAGATGTCGTAGTGCTTTAGCTGCTTCAAATAAAAATATATTTCGTTCCTCATTTTTGATTGTTTCTTTATGTTTGATAAGCAAATTTTTCAACGAACCACCAGGACAATATTCCATTACAACCTATACAGATGCATGTTTCACGTCAGAAATGTAATAATAATTTAGATGGAATATATGAGAAGAATTTGAAAGTCTTAAAGAAGTTGTCCCAAAATTCTTGAACACAGAACAGAAATGATAAAGTAAAATTCTCGAGAAAAATGAAAAATGAATAGTGTATTACATGTAGGATCATGCAACTGAAAATTGAATTAATTAATTAATTCATACATTTTTAACGCACATCAGATGCTTATCCAATTTTTTCCTCTTCGTACGGCATCGATGAAACTATTTGAGAAATAAATTGTTGTCCATTTTACCTTATCTAAGTTAATCAAAGATTAGTTACCTTAACAGGTGCAGAATTACAAGCTACCCCATAGATCTTGATGATATTTTCATGCATGAAGTTGCAAACTAATCGAGCTTCGGCAATCATTTGCGATTTCGCAAGCTTTATTTTGATGATATCGTTGGTGGATCGTTTATCAGTAATGCTAACTTTATCGACTTGCAAACAGCGTTTCACTGCAACGCTAATTTCTTCTGCTGAAGAATTAGTAACCATATTAGGACAACGATTACGATCAGATTAATTCATTTGCAGTTCTTAGTGGATTACATCGAAGCTTTCAAGAATCGATCACATTTGTCTGTTACCTGCCGTTCTAACATTACAGAAGTTAACGATAACTACTGCTCCACTTTTGTTTGCAAATCGATTTCGGTTAACAGGTTGAACAGAAAAGTGAAATTATAAAAGTGAAATTTGATAATAGAATTATTCCACGTAACATTAAAAGATCGGAGAAGAAGGAAAACTTTAATTGATTCAAATATTCTTCACAGAGAACATTTTCCAATCTGCTTAAACTTAGTTCAATTGAGTAATTTTTCCTTCTATAATATTTCTGCTAATAAATGAAGGGTAATGGGTTGTTGATCGAATTAAGATTTGATTATGTAAGCTATGATTCTGTAAATACTATAAAGTTAAATAAGGAAATTTCATTTTAAAATTGAATCCTTTTCAGGAAATGCATATGAATAGTATTGTTTTTATGTAATTCAAGTGTAATTGTCTATGAAATTGATTATTACTAACCGCCCACTTTTAATGTTCCTTTAAATACTTCCGCATAATGTCCCTCGCCTAATTTGATATCTGTCATCTTCAAATTTTCATCATCTAAGAGATAATTGGGTCGATCAATTGGATTTCGTAGATTCATCTAAACGATGGAGTTCAAGAAGTTTGGCAAATAATTGGGTCGATTAATTGGATTTCGTGAGGATAGGAAGTCAGTAGTAGGATTATTATTTAATCCTTGTAAGATAAGCTTTAAATACATTCCGGACAGCAGAAATACCATCGACCGGCCAGAAATCATAAAAGCTGTAAACCATATTTGTCTGTGCTTGATAACCACATTTATTCTTTCATTTACCGATTATTTGATACTTGAAATTCAAAAATCTCACCATATTGGAAGTACTCTTGTCATATTCAACCCATTATTACGACAACATGATAATGATTATGAAGTAAATATGATTTAACTCTAATTTGTTCGATTTTTTTTTTCATCTTATCAAATAATTCTTTGTCAAATAATGCCGAAATTATATAAAAATGATAGAGGAAAAAAAAGAGAAACTTTTTGACAGAAACTCGATTCAGTGGATAAAAGTTCAAGGATTGATCCGTATATGATCAATTCATCATTTGTATTCGTATCCTTCATATCGACCAATGTCCATCCTGCAATTAATTGATTATCCTTAGAATTTATTTTCATCATTATGGCTATTCTGGAAATTCCATTCAATTCATCTTACTCACAAATTTATCAAATTTACATATTTGATAATCATTGTTTCATAGCTAGCTACCATTATCTTCTTAAGGTTTATAATCTTTTCGGACTTTGTCATTTGTATAAGTAATGCATTCATTTATATTCGTATCGTTAAGTTATTTCAAATTTTCATTTTTCTCATTTTGTAAAATAATACCTTTTAAATTTTCTTTGTAAACAAGTTTTAATTCTCGCACATTTTCTTCATCCACTTTTGTCACGACAATTAGCAAACGGTTTGCATTAGTACCCGAACTACGGACACACCAATCACCCGGTTTTAATAAATGTGATACAATGTGATCTCTGCAAAAATGAATCTGATAGAAATGGTTATCCTTTAATTCTAACTCCTAACAATCATCAGATTAGCTTTATATATATATATATTTTTTTTCTGGAACCGTAGAAAGATCAGAATTGTTTTTTCAATTGATGACTTTTAAATCTTTGGAAATTGCTATTACAACACATTATGCTAAATTTCCCAAAATTTTTCTGCATATATAACATTACTTATACTAAGCATAGTTGTCGTTTACCTCGTTAGAAATCCCATATACCACGGTTGCATTTCAATTTTTTCCATCATAAATATTATTAAAACATACAAGATTAAAAATTCGCATAACAAATGGCAACCGATTAATTCCATTGGGTTTTTTGTACTGTTATTTATGTAAATGTGTGTCATCTACTTGTAATTTATGCATATTACGGTAAATTTAATGTAAAAGAAAAAAAAAAAAAACTTATCACTTAGGGTGTGAAATGATATTACAGATTATATGAAATGTTATCATCATTTGGAAACAGATTTTACATCCTCAATGCAGTAGAAAAGAACGACTACAGATAAAGTTGTACTTAATTATTTGTTAATCTAAAGATAAAGTAACAGTAATACATTTAAATCATACTGTAAAAAAAATATCTTGGAGGTATACTGTAACAGTACAACAATAATATAATGGTATGAATAATTTAACAAAATATTTCAAAATTAAATATTGTACACACTGAATTCCATCATTCATTTCACCAAACAATTTGAAAGAGAAGAAATAGAGCAAGAAAAATTTGGATCAATTATAATCAATCATAATTACTTATTAGAAAAAATCGAAATATGCAAATGTTACCTATCATGCATTCCATTGCAGTGCATAGGCAAACATAGTGCATGTTTACCGTATTATATAAAACATCGAAACAATGATAGTAATGATACAGTTGGCAGATATTAATATTGTGACGGTAATGATACAGTTGGCAGAAGGACAAATAAGTCTAATTAGCGACGTAACGTAATACGTAATTTGCTACTCAATCAAAACTGTAATGGAAATTGATCACGGAAATTTGAGCTAAGTCTATGATATGAAACATGTGGTAATTGTATACTCAATTTTTGATTCATTAAACATTTTAAATTTGCATTTCTATCACACATCTCAAATCTACATTTTTATATGTTGTAATATCTATTGTTTCGAAATGTACATATATGTTATACTGTCATAGTTAAATTTTTTTCTTTTTTAAATACAAAAAAAAAAAAAAAAAATGTTTATTTTTGTAAATTAATTGACTTACAAGATGATGCAGTAGTTTGATAGATAGAAAATTTTGAATATTAGCATCTAGTTTTGAGTAGTTTAATTTAATCGTGTATATATTCCATAATTTCGATAAATTAAGAATAAGGAACCAGAAGATAATAGATCTGTTCAGGGAAACTTAACCTCGTTACATTGGCAATTCGAATTGTTCAGATTATTAGAAGAGAAATTGAACTGCAGAAGATGAATATCCCTTCTATGATTATGATTACAATTTAAATTGTATTAATTTTTTTTCATTTAAATTATTGTTTATTAATTGAATGTACTAGTAGCATTGATGAGGGATGAAATAAAAAGCAGACAAAAGACAAACGAAGTATGGAGATTTCGAAGCAATTTCGACTGCCATTTTCAAAGTTTGTGTATGTAGAAGTAGATTGACAGTATCCGTAGCATTCAAAAGTCGATTTCAAGTAACCGAGTGTAAATCAGCATTTCCTTTCTTTTTGCCTATTCTATTTGTTCCACAGTTCTTTTACACCAAATTGATCACAACGAACATATTCGGTACATATATCCGGACAACTTACTAAATTTCATCGCAATCCTAGTATTGCCTGAACCAGTTCAAATACTGTCTCTCAGCAAGTTTTCATAGCTACTTGGTTATTTCTAATCATATCTCGATGTTTTCTGCGATCTGTTGACAGTAAAAATTTATTCTGCTCATAACAAACGATAAGATTAATCAACATTTCTCTTCATTGTTCCATACAAATGAAATTACATTATTTACAGTAGAAAGTGTTTCCATTTTGGTCCAGAATTGCCAAACACAATCTAACCATTTATTCCAGTAAACCTGAAATATAACATTTCCACTTTAATATTACTTCAAACTAAGCAGTTTAAAATCTCTAATTGATCTCCACCTGAAATTGTAAAGTTCTTTACGTAGTGCAACATTTACAACTCTTTGTCTACAAAACTGATTGTTATTTAATATTACCATTGTATACGAGCCAATATTTTATTGCTATGAAATGTCCAGTTGATTTGGATGGATACACTTTTAATAGCAGTGACAACCTTTCCTACTCTCATAACCGCCGGTTTGGTTAAGAAAAAGATTTTTAAGCAGTGTAGAATGAAACTACAGTATTACGATTAAAACATTCAATCAAATTACTATCAATAACTGAAATAAATCCTACAACGAAATATAACATCCTCAGAGTGTACCATGTAAATTTCTAAGTATCCTAATAATACTACCATCACTATTATTGGAACTTAATTAACAATGACAAAAAGGTACAACAATTGTAATTAAAAAACTTGCAATGCTACTAGCGATTTATTTGTAATGCATAAAAAGGCATAATAAACATACTTCTAGATGGGATGAATTCATTTCTACAACATCTGCTACTGAACCATTTTCCTTTGCTACAACAATTGCACCGTACCGAATCTAAAAATGAAGATAAAATTTAAAAAAAAAACCAATTTTGGATATGTTGCGCTCTAAATCACGATAAAACAATTGCAGAATTCCGAAATTTACTCTAAGCTTCATAAGAAAAGTTGAATTTTTTCAATGCCGAAATCTCTGCTAACAACCAAAATTTTGCACCGGCTTTTTTCATAAAATATAATGCTATTTAACAAATCTCGTAATCCTTTAACAGTGAATAGTAAACTACCAACTATTTCAATAACTGAGTAGTGCTAAAATTCCACAATGTCTACGTATACAGATCACTGAAATGAATACCTTCGTAAACTCTAATGAGAGTAATTTGCTTTAAAAAAAAGTCAGGAAAAAGAAAAGAAAAAGCTGAAAAGGGAAAAAAGGAAAAAAAATTTAAAATATTTCCAATTTTCCAAACACAGGCACTTGGAACACAATGCCTTCGTCTAATTAATTACTCAACTACCTTTTAGCAAAACATTAACAACTTTCTTTTCCAATTTTTGTTTAGTCAGGATGAGTGTAGAATTTTAATTTTTTATTTACACTTAATTATGCTAGATTTATTACTTTTGAAACTTATTTTTTGAAATACTAAGCTTCATTTAACTTTTTAAGTTGCGGCATATTATACACGACAAGGAAATAGAAAATTTCGTTTTTCTGATGCTAAGGATTGATTAGTGAAGAAGAAGATGAAGCCATCATCACTAAAAGATTCTCGATAAATCAGAGTAAAATTTCCATCTACTTCGAACAAGTCCTCTTCTCCATAAAAATAAAAAGTAATATTAACTTCTGGCAACATCCTGAAATTTGGATCTGAATTGACAGCGCCAACATAAGCGGCTACTTGTACTGGATCGTTATACATCTTTTCAATTTCCTTGCAGGTATCTTTCGATGAACCTGATGAAGCCGTTTTCCAATCCATCAAGAACAGAGCATCTCTAAACATAATGGCATCTAAATATCTAAATACCACTTAACAAAGCTTTCTTAGCTAAAAAAAATGTTGCTGAACATTTGCATAAACCCTTGTATCAAACCAACTGATAAACTTACAAAGCATTTTTGTCAATGAAACTGAGAATTATGTTTACATTTCTTTATTCTACAAAATCTCCAAATTTAATCAACAAACAGTCTGAACATTCACGTGATACCGTATTTTGAGTGTGGTTGTTCATCACTGGTGGGCAACGGTAATATATAAATGAAAGGTCTGCTTAATCAAGAGTTAGATTGTAACAAACTTGTAGGTGACAGCAGCATCGAACCGTCCGCTATAGCAAAGACCATGATGGCTTGTAGGTCTTTCCAGTTCCATGTTTTTATTACCAATCATACGCAAAACAGGGAGTACACTACTTAAATAGCTTGCAACAGAGCTGTCGACCTGAAAATTTCTATCATGTAAAAGAAAGAAAAAAAAAATTAACATTAGCGCCATGAAATCACCAATTGTAAAAACTCTACTTCGGAAGTTATTTGCTCAGCAACATCATCGGGAAAACTTCCTCGCTTTTGAAGCTCTCCCAAAATTCTTTGTATGCAGCTGTGGTACTGCGTCCCTGATTGCATGCGAACTGAAAACAGCTACATGAAAATAAGAAATGATAAGAACAAAATGCAGCATTTCTCTGGAGATCCGATTAACAAATATTCGGCTAACTTAATTAATCACCCTAAAATCCAAGTCACTGTTCGCGAAGTACATACTGTTTGAAATGACTATGACGGGAACTTCCTATTTTTTAAATATTAAATAATTGAATAATTTCTAATGTTAGCAAAATATACAATCCTTTAGGAGCAGTAGTGGTTGCTTGAAAAATCGATAATCAACTGACATACTTATTTTTAAACTAAGTTAGTTTTAATGGGTTTAAATTTTTTTCTCGAAAAATTCATACCGAGATAAGATGTTTACTCATACTAATATTCTTTCAAAATGAATCATATTTCATGCTGATTTCACTACGTTCCCAATCAAAGGTTGGAAGATATCATCTCCCGAATGGCAAAAAGATTAACCTCGCATATATTTTTTGAAGGCACCTAAACCACCCAACTGCTTGATCATTTTCAATTGCCATTGATAGAGCAAACGCTGTGAAGTTGTACATCCTAGAACAGTTGAAACCGATGGATAACGACCATTTTTCACATCTGCTATATTTTCTGGAAATTGATTGGTTTTCTGAAAAATAGAAAATTTATTTGAAACCATGACAAAATATAAACTCTTTTCTGACCAAAAGCTAAGCTGATAATTTCAAACTCTTCATTTGAAGAATATTTGGGAAGTTGGACTCCTGACTTACTGATCTTACAGCTGAATACTTATTGTTATCCACAATAAAAAAAAACTCATAACTTGGTGAAATTTGAAATGAAGCATATTAAGTCATCTATAAGAAGGATAAAAACGTACAAATCAATTAGTTTTAATGTTACAGTCGAAACTTTTCACATGAAAAAAGAAAACTAACAAGGTATGATAATTTTTGCTGCGTATCTAATAATGATGGAGGAGAAATAAGAAATTCTCTCTTCGGTAAAGCTCCAAGGACATCTTTAACAACAGATGGCATGATTACCGTACCATAGTGAACTGTTTTTACACCAACTTTGGCTACCATACTGCAGTGCAATCTTTTTAAAAATATAAATCAAAAAATGCAACATATAAGGATGGAAATAAGAAGAAATGTTCTAATTGTAAAAAAAAAAATGAAGTTCAATTCCAGCAATGAAACTTTGCGGATAATCCCTTAATGAATTTCAAAAAAAAAAAAGAATACCACTTTACTCTGTTAATATAATATAAAGATTAACTAGCAAAAGGATGTAATAGACTTAATTTGTTATTATTCATACGAAGCAGCACTCAGATATCATCATATCGAGAAACCCTAGCACATATATCCCATCCAACTTCGAAGAGAATATTTTTCTAATTTGACAGAATTATAATATCCGTGCAGATTTTATGATGTATTGACTTGATCACTGTGAAATTAGTCAAATTACGACCAAATTCATTATCATCATTATGAAGAACAACAGGCCAACAATTCATTGAACATGCTTAACAAATCCTGGATGGTACTGTAACAACAGAGAGTTCAACGTCCGTATAAAAAGTATAAAAAATGGCTTCCTATCAACCTCTACAAACGAAGAACGTTTATTTAACTATGATCTGATGAAACCGAAAGCTTAATAAGTGAATGGATTGAAATATATGGTTCGAAAACTGATATCGTACGCTTTTTCGGAGTAACGCAACTGATTAGTGGATGAGCCGATTATCAGCAATATAGCGAAAATAAAAAACAATTAAAAAAAAGAATAAAAAAGTGACAGAAACAATCACTTTTACATTTTCGAAAAGCATATCGCAGATTATGTTAGCTATTCGTACTAAGTCATAAAAGACTTTTATGATATACATACTTGACCAAAATTTGTACAATGATTTAAGTCTACGATGAAACAAAGTTAGGTATAAATGGTGGAGGTGGCATATTGACTTGCGGCGCAAGCATAAGTTTTTCTTCTTTCATCTGCTCTACATATAACCAACACGGTGTTACTTGATAATCCGAGGACGGCGGTTTGTAAGTTGGCTTGTTGTAGGGTGGAGCTGCTCGAAGACCCCATCTTTTGTACATCGGATCGTTTGTATCATAGGTTATTCGATCACTACCCCATAACTGTGGAGGTGGCACTACTTGTTGCGCTACTACGGTTGCTTGTTGAGCTGCTTGCTGATATGCACCTAAAATGATTGGAAACAGTATAACAACTATGGAATGTATATCGCATGATGCTCATGTTTAACTTGGACTTTTTGAAAAGCATTCAGTTCATTAAATTAACTCAAGTATTCTGAAATTCAAATAATAAAGCAAAACATAAACATATTACGAAAATCATAAAGGATTGAAAAAAAGCATAGCGAAAAAATTCAATAATTACTATCTCGTTGGTCACCCATAACCATTTGGGCGACTTGTGCCATATGTTTCATCATCTCAGCGACGTGTGTTGGATCTAAGGCTTCTGCAATTTTAACATGATAAAAAATACACATTTCGTTTTTCGACCTATTTTGATTGAAGCGCTTTCCAACTAAAATTCAACCGAAACTTATTGGGAAAAACATAACGCAAATATTTTGGCAATTCTCGGTTTTCCTCTAATCTGTACAGCTATGGCAAGTTTTTGCTTCCTTTACATATCTAAAAGCATTTACTGAACATCCATCACCGAAAATCGGAACATGAACGGCAAATACTAAGTTCCAAGCAAGTAATAAGTTGAAACGAACAAACAATAATTTATACAAAAAATTAAATTGGAATATAAAGGAGTTAATGTTACCATCAACACTTTTCGATTCTGTTGTATGTACCGATACGGCTTCTTGTGAACCTGCTACAGCTGCCTGATGCATTTGCTGCTCGAGCTGCATCGCAGACTGATGATGTGCAAGATATGATTGTTGATGTTGTGCATAAGCTACTGCTTGTGCAGCTGTTTCAGCTATTCAAGAAAAAAGAAACAGATTCAGAAATCAATAATATTAAAGAAATCAATGATTTAAATTAGATATACAAAACTGAATTGTTTTATCTGAACGATTTCCTAAATATACATCACCTATCTATGCATTAACAATACTGAAATATATAGAAATTAATAGTAATGGAATCTGTTTTATATCTGTAAGTAAAGTTAAGATTCACAATAACTTTTATAAGTAAAATCGCCATCAAATTTGTCTATTTGATATGGAGGTGGAAGTTACCTTCTAGTTGCTGCTTTTTCCGTTCTTCCTCAGCTTCTTGCTCTTTCTTCAATTTTGCTTCAGCTGCTGCTTTTGCTTTAGCCTGTGCGGCAGCCTAAAGATTTTAACGAATAGAATATCCACTTGACATTATTTAAGCATTATTCTAACTACTCTGTAACGAAGTTTATATTTGCAGAAGAATGTAAGTATTTAACAATGTTAATGAAAATTTTGCCCCAAACTACTGAATATATTAATTCCATGAAAATTCCGATCAGATACCTGTGCCTCTTGGGCATCGATTTCTGCCTTAGCACGTATCATTTCACGTCGCTGATCAACGTCACGTTCCCAAGCCTCAAACTGCTTCACATATGCGTCGTAAGCTTCTGTACCAACAGAATTCCTAGAAAGTAAATGTTTAAATATAACAACTAATCATGATGGTCAATATACAACAAAATGAACTATTGATCTGCAGATATATGTATACCTCGCAGTTATCCATTTTTACCTTTCCCTAATGCATCCTACAGGTAAATAAATAAACTAATTAATTTCAGATATAAGACAGATGAATAACGAACATATAATACTCAACAAATAAAAAACTTTATTACTAAGTAAAAGTTAAATATAAAAATAAAAAAAAAAAAAAAAAATACAGTTTGAAAGAGTAAATATTTAATAACCAAATAACAAATACAAAGAAAACAAACTTATTCTTTTCTTTCCATTGCTCAAATTGTGCTTTATAATCCCGATATTGTTTTTCTAATTCTTCCTCTGGAGTTAACTGCACCATATTTTTCTATAATATATTCAACACATTCATGAAAGTACTCGAAAAGTGATCTATATCAGTTAATTGATCTAATAAACAATCCCTACACGTAAATTGTCACACGTAAATGCGTAAAAGTTCGTGATACAAATCATCACCATCCATAAAAATATCCGCCATACGAATGATACGGTTCACGACTGACTTGCTACGTTAAAGTGTCGTGTCACGATATGATAACAGTTTCGATATCCATATTTATGATCGGAAGGGCTGTAAAGAAATTTTATTTTATAGTATACGCAAGTAAGTAAAAAATAGCACAGAGATTTTAATTATTTATCAAATTTCTCAGTGATAGAAATTTCTCATTTAGAAAATGGTGGAGTGATTTAGAAATGAATTAAGCTATTAGCTCTATGTTCTCTTTAATATCTTTTAAGCTTTTCAATCTTTGAAATATTTAGAAGAGTAGCAGTGTTAATTGATAATTTAATGATAATTTGTATATATCACAAACAAGAAGTAAACAAAATAACTAAATGCTTCTTCCATCGAATGATACTACAAAGATGAAATTTTGTTTGTACCCAATTCTCACATTCACAATATTCACTTCTATCAAAAGGTATCAATGAATTTTGAATATTTCTCAAGCATATAGCAATTAATGATGGATTGAAATGATCAAAACTATCATTTAGAAAAGATATCATTCAAGTTTGATTCAATGATCAGAAATTATGGAGGAGTAAAATTTGAAAAATTTGAAAATCTTTCATTAATGTTGATTGAAATTTTCAATCATAATTACAACTTTTCTCAATTTATGGCAATCCTTTTTTTTTTTTTATCTTTACTTTCCTTTTTAGTTTGATAACAAATGTCTGGTTGAGAAGGAAAGAATCAGAATCTTCATGATTGAAGAACTGCTTGAATTTAGAATTATCATTGGCTTTTAGCTATTATGAATGATTTTTTTAACTATCATAGAATGAAATTAGCATTAATTTTGCTGTTTAATTTTGTTTACATTTATTTAAACTTGAAAAATTTAATCTCGCATATGAACTTCTTTTGAACTCTGAAGCAGTCATCATTAGTGACACGTTCATCTGATAGAAGTTTATTCTTAAGTTTAATCTCTAATTGATTCAAAAGTGACAGTATAGTAATCCGATCAGAGTTCAAAAAAATTATTTTGTCTAGCTTGTATCAGATTAGAATGTTGAATTGAACTAGTAAATATATTCAAAATTTTCCTTATAAGTTAATCGGATCATTGATAAAAGCGATTGTCAAGCAAAATTATTGCTACGTTTTGAAGTTTCAGAGCTTTATTTGTTTCTGAATTATTAAAGATAATAGTATATAGGAATAATGATAGTTCGGGTAGAAGATCTAAATCAGTACCGATTCAAAATTTAGATTAATTGATCATTGATGGAAATATGATTTTTTAAAATTGCCAGAATACAAGGCCATTAAATCGGAATTGAATTTTGTGTAGCTTTGTTTGGATTTGTAATTAAATTTCCTGAATTGAAAGGAAGCATTTATTGAAACGAATCCTTTTGTGTAATTTTCAGTTGGATAAAATTTTTGAAAGTTCAAACACATCCATGATTGGATAAAAATCAATATGCAATTTTAAGTTTCTACAATTCGATTTAATGATTCAGGTTAAAACCGGATGACAGCAACAGAAGATTTATCAGTGTTATGTTAAACACAATGTAATCGACTGTATTCGGAAATTAACTAATTGAAAATGTTGATATTAATTGATTTTATTTCCGATTTTGTTATGAAAAAAAAAAAAAAAAAAAAACTATACGGCATCTTTTCGGCGATGATAATCGTATATATACAAGAAATCATTTGAAATGATTTTCAATAAGTGATACAAATTGGAAATGCTAGAAGTTACAGTTTACTATAGTTTAAGAAGAAATTAGTAAGAATGAGTAGTAGAAATTGGAACATGAATTGCTCAAATATCATATAGGTCACGGATAACGTGATATTATTGACGTACTTTTTCGATAGATACATATTAACTCATAATAATAGCTTACGGATAACATTCAGTTCTTTGGTATTAACAGTTCCTTTTGAATGAAAATACTACGTCGGATATTTTTTTTTTCCGATAGTTTTGAAGATCAGTTTATGAAATTAATTATTATAGTGGAAGATAATAACTCCATTATTGAATGTAATTAATGAAAGCATTTCTTCTCAGATACTAAAGTTTAATTCATTCATTACTGTAGTAGAGATAAATTTGAAAAATATTCTTGTGGAAAATTTAACATAATATGTTACGAATCTTTTTGTAACCTCAAAGATACTGTATGAAGAAGCATACGATAAGTCAAGAAAGCACTAAATGTTTATTTAAAATCAGATAAACAACTATTATTGTGAATAAATGAAAGGATAAACTGAAAGAATAATTTTGCATATTTGATAGAAAATAATATGTGGAAAAAAAAAAATTATTAATCAAAACTTCCCAAACGATCGATTTTAACTTAATTCTATTTTACATACTACTATTACTATTTTAATCTTTTCATAGTCTCTTTTTTTTCTTTCTTTCTTTTTTTTTTGGGTTAAATATAACAAAATATGAATATCAAAAATTTCTCACTTCTTTTTTTGGCGTAAAATTGAAATTGAATTCTTTTAGGGAAGTATTTTTTTTTGCTTGGTTTTAATATTTGCATTATGAGCATTGTATTGTGACATAATGTTATTTAACTTTTATCACTTCTATGAAACTTATGGGTTTTAAGTTGGAAATGATATTGATGTAATGATATTTTTGGGTTAGTACTTTTCTCGATCGGTATCATATATTCCATTTATGTTTTACTTAAATTTTTAAACGTTTAAATTCAATCAAAATGTGACAGAGAGAAATCATATTTGAATGTATTTATTATGAAATAATTTCGTATACAATAAAGTATTACTACTTTGTTGATCTTTTTTATAAACTAATTGAATTTAAATGTATGCATAGATGTGATATTTCTTATATTAGTAATATTCGCAAATTCTACGATTCATACACTTATGTTTTTCTTTTATTTTGTGTTTTCATGTATTCTTTGCTTTCCAGGTTTCTTTGTTGTGAACTGTTGAAATTATCCTAGGTGAAAGGTGAAAATAAACCAAAATAATGACCGATGAACGTTCTCGTCGAGGCCTAAATCCAAATGCTCAAACATTCATACCAAATCCATCTGCTCGTCCATTCATTCCTGGACAACCATATGTTTTTACGGCACAACCTCCGCCAATATACCAACATCCACCACCGTCTGTCATTCAGGAATCTCATCCGTTGTACCAACAGTACGGTCAAATGGGATTAGCTAATGTAGCGCAGCATATGTCACCATCATCGATTACTACTCCAATGTACCATCAACCGGTTGCTACAACTGCCACTCCTTTGGTAGAGATGCAACCAAGTGCACCATCCACAGAGCGCTCGTCACCTTTACAACAGCAGCAACAACAAACCCTTGTTGATGGTTAGCTTGACCGATTTAAAAATTTGCTAAACTGGACACTTAGCATCATATCGTGAAGGAGTCTTCTGTATACTTTACTCTTTCTCCCCTCCATTCCTTCCGCTATTGTTATGTGATGGCTGAAGTGTTTAGAACATTAGTCTGCTAGAATCAGCTGATATGATTAAAAAGGAACATCAATTGTCACAACGTCCGTTCAGAAATAAGCTTAAGCCACTGCTTCAACAAACAATTAGACAAGAAACATATTATTCTTTAATTGGTTACTGTTGGATGTTTTTTTACAGCTTGGGATGACGAAGTAGATGACAAGGAAGAAGTGATAGAAACAACGGAAGAACTGGTAAAGGAGGAAGTGATAAAAAATGATTCTTCACCCACAGAGGCAATTTTTCTTTTTGTTCTTTCTATACTATGCATCTTTACCTTTTGGCATTTTTCCATCATTTTCAGATCAAATCTGGTTGTAAAAAAAATCTTCCTCTTCCCGTTTTATTGTGGGAAAAGTTCAGCTAGATTGGCTTAAAATATCTGCTTCCTAATGATTTTATTTACTGATCATAAAGTAGTAATATTTGCAGGAAGAGCATAAACCGGTTAAACCCACAGATTTGGAAACCGTAAAATCAGAAAATACCGGAGGCAAAGCAAATAATTTATTGGTTGCTAGGGAAATGGATGATGAAGATGCAGCATTACCTGTGAAGTTCAAGCAAACTGTTTACATCGATGGTTTGTAAATATTTCTTCGTATTAACAAATTAATGGGGTAGATAAGGATTTGAGTTAACTAAATAAAAAGTCGCAATGGATTTTTTTCTCTATTTGTAGATAACAATCGAAAGGAGCACGTCAATATGGTTTTCATTGGGCATGTTGATGCTGGTAAATCTACAATTGGTGGACATCTAATGTATCTTACGGGAATGGTAGATAAGCGTACACTGGAAAAATATGAACGAGAAGCGAAGGATAAGGGAAGAGAGTCATGGTTTGTCCTTAATGACTGGTTATTGTTAAGCTTTTGGTGAGATTTCTCGGATATCTACTTTTTCCATCTCATAACTTATCCTATACTAAGTTTGCACAAACAAGATTTATATTCGGTGTTAATTACCGAGATTATTCTGTGGTTCATTGTGACACCTCTGATGATGGCATAATATAACTGAACATAACCATTTACGAATATTCTAAAAAAAAGATGCATAATTGGAAGTTTGAATAAGGAACTTTATAACGTGGTGTATGCTCTAAAAGCAAATTGAGTCTGTAGTGAGATTAATTCATCTTCATCTTATTTTCGGTATTTGTCGTGGGCACTGGACACAAATGATGAGGAGCGTGAAAAAGGTAAGACTGTTGAGTGTGGGCGTGCATTTTTTGAAACTGAGAAGAAACATTTTACAATTCTGGATGCACCTGGGCACAAATCATTTGTTCCGAATATGATCAGCGGAGCGACACAAGCAGACCTGGCTGTGCTGGTTAGTTGTTGTTGAGGATTTGCTTTTTTTTTTTCGGTAAGGAAGGTAGGGAAGCAAAAACATAGCTTAAGAAATTCAGATTTGTCGTGTCCGTTGGGTAACGAAATAAAACGCTCCAGATTTTTTCTCTTGCTCCATCGATATGACCTTTTCATCGTTCTCAATTGAACTGGTTGCACTGTTTAGAGATCTACATCTCTTTCATCTCATTTGACCCATTCAATGTTCATTTCATTAAAAGAAGCATTTTTTAGGTCATCAGCGCCCGAAAAGGCGAATTTGAAACTGGTTTCGATCGAGGTGGCCAAACGCGTGAACATGCGATGTTGGTCAAAACTACTGGTGTAAAGTACCTTGTTGTGCTGGTCAATAAAATGGATGACCCTACTGTCAATTGGGACGAGGAAAGGTGTTCTCAATCTCTTATTTCTCGCAAAGAAATGTTGCTTATAAAATGATGCAAATTTTTTGCAAAAATTTAAAATTATCGAGAAACAATATTTCTAAAAAAAACGAAAGACAAAAAACAATCGTTATATTTTTATGTTTAAATCTTGAGAGTATAAATTTTTTAAATGCAGGTACAAGGAAATTCAGAACAAACTTACACCTTATTTACGGAAATGTGGTTTCAATCCGAAAACAGATATTATATACATCCCAGTTTCTGGGCTCACGGGAGCATTTCTGAAGGAGCGTCCAAATTCTGAATTCGGTTCTTGGTACACGTAAGTTGTATTCAAAAGTTATGCTCAATTTATGTAATATGTAAGTCTTCTGAGCACATTTGACATTGTACGACTAATAAATATTTAAAAATTTTCACTGCTTTTAATATTATTGCGAGATTTTTGTCTCAGTCGTAGTTTGGTGGTTTTTCATAGGGAAGCTATTTTCTGTACAATGTTACTGTGTTACTTTTAAAACTCGTTACTTGAGTGTTATTGATTATAGTGGTCCGTGCTTCATTGAGTATATCGACACCATGTTGCCATCAATTAGTCGTGATTATGAAGGACCAATACGCGTTATCATTGCCGATAAATACAGTGTAGGTGTATCCCTGCTCATTATTTATTTATTTTTTTCACATCCATTAGTTGGAATTTTGTTTTTCAAGATTGGTATCGAGTGTGTTTTATAGAATTGAGAATCAAGAATTATCAGTAGAACATTCATTATTTCAGGATATGGGCACCATAATTATCGGAAAAATGGAATCAGGTGTTGTAGCAAAAGGCCAAACATTAACAGTTATGCCAAATAGGGTTAGTTTGCTTGACGGAAGTTTTGATATGTTTCGTTTGTAGACATTCAAGCGACTGGCATTTTTTACCTTTTGAAAAATGAAAGTTCGATGGGTTTTGCAGTTAGCTATGGATGAAAATTTTCAGACAAGCATTCAAGTAATTCAACTGTGGTCAGATGACGTGGAAGTTGACAAAGTGGTTTCTGGTGATAACGTAAAGCTGAAGTTGAAAGGGATCGAAGATAATGACATTTTACCTGGTTTTGTGCTGTGTTCTCCGGATGCGCTATGTCATGTGGGGAGAGTTTTTGATGCTGAAGTAAGACTTTTTTTCATTTCATGGAACAAATCCCGTAGGTTTTTTCAGTGATGGGTTTTTCTCAATATTTATGAAATGTTTTTCTCTCGTTTTTTTCTTTTTCAAGAGAAGTAAACGTCATTGTCTGATTCATACGAAACTGATGGTACTTACCTCGTTTTTTTTAGGTAGTTATTCTGGATCACAAATCAATAATCGCGTCTGGTTATTCTTGTGTGTTACACATCCAGTCAGCAACCGAAGAAGTTATCGTGAAGGTATGTTTCATTGGTATAGCCATTTAAATTACTTGAGAATTTTTATGCTAGGAAAATTGTGAACGTTTTGTGGTGTGCATCAGAAGGTGCAGTTTATACTGTAGAATGTACTTCTCAAGAGGAATTGCTAGAGCCTTTATACATTTCTGTTGATAATTTCTTTGATAACCCATTTTATTTTTAGGCAGTAATTTGCACAATTGACAAGAAAACGGGAAATAAGGTGAGAGCACGATTTGTGAAGCAAGATGAAAAGTGTATAATGCGGTTGGAAAGTTCGGAATCGTTTTGTCTTGAAGCATTCAAAAACTTCCCACAAATGGGACGTTTTACATTACGCGATGAAGGCAAAACAATAGCTATTGGCAAAGTGCTCAAGGTTGTGGAATGATCTTGCAGTGACAGTTAATTCATTTCGGTTTCCAATGTTGATTTATTTTTTCTGCATACGATGGGAGAATTTCTAGGGTTATTTTTCACTTCCAATTTTCAGACAATATCGATAGTAACGAATCCAAAGACTTTGTTAGAGAAAGTAGTGTTTTAATTTGAATTCAACATCTCTTTGCATTGTCTCTTCGGAGAATGCAAGCATCTCTCTCCTTCACAAGGTGAAGTTAAATATGTGGGAAGCTCATCTTTTTGTAAACTTTTGACTGCTTTTTAGTTCCGATAATTTTATTATTTAAGTCTATTCTCACTAACTCTATTGTTTGTGTAGCAAGTGCTCTTGTAAGGTGTTGAGCTCAAGCACTAGTTTTGTACATCTTTAAACTCCAGCTCCTTCAGCCTGGTTTTTGAATATGTAAGCAAGTTGTAAATTAAATTAGCTTCAACTGCAAATTTGGTAAATTTCCAATGATTTCCATGAAATCATTTGATCTTTACAATATATCCTTCAAAAACATGAGAGCGATATGAATTAATCATATAGCTTTGGAAGGAGCTTTACTGCTTCTCATCCGTTTTAATCGATGAATGAGGAGATCATAAATAGTTCCAATCGGTAAAATACTGATAACGGTCGGAACTTGCTAAGAACGAAATGCTCCTGTAGCTGAAGAATTGTTGATGAATGCAAGAAAATTCAAAGAGCGCTTCCTCATCAATTGTTAATTGTTCTTTTTGTTATATCTATTTTTCTTTACGTGGTCGAACTTATACTAATGAAGGAACTCTTTCTCGCATTAAAGGAATTTCATGGAGAAAAGATTATTCAGCTGTGTGAAAACAATCTCAACTCACCTGGCTTATAAAAATATTAAATTTTGTGAGTCGATAATTCCCTTAGAATTTTTTTTAAAGCTTCTCTGTCCACATCATTGCTGTACGAAATGTAGGTTGGAACACATGCCGAACATGAGTGAAAAGGCAAATGCGTTATATATATTTTGATAGCAATATTATCGGGAATACTATACGAAACAAATCTGCACAGAAAGTTTGTGGAGATTGTAAGAGATTATACTCTGTTAAGCTTCAACTGTAGATGACGGAACCTCAGGACTATCGACTTTCACAGATTCTGATTCCTTCTTCTTTTTCTTCGTTCGTTTTTCGATCTAAAAAGAGGATAGCAAATAATCGAAGTTGCAATGAAAACCAGCTTTAAAATTTGAATTCGAGGAGAACAGAGCCACTCACTCTTTCGATTTCTTGTTCTGTTGGGATCGGCAAAAATGGCTTAATATCAAGAGCGAAATGAGCATCACCAGGTATAACCATGAGCAATGCCCGATTGATAAATGGCCCTGAAAAGAGCAGATGGTTGATGTATGCGGAAGATATGAATAATGCAACTGCGGAGTTATCATTATTCTTGAAAGATGGATTAAACTGATTATTACTGTACTACTAAATGATATAATGATGCTATGAATCGAAGTCAACTAATATCAACAGTACTTATACGACTTTATTTGGCTACAACTCCTCTTGAATGAAAAATGTTGAAGCATTAAATCAAGTTGAAAACAATACTCAAAGCATAATGTGTTTACTTACCTAGAGCAGGATTTCGATGTTTACATAAAGCTCCAATTACAGCTGCAATATTTGCCTCCAATTCTTCATCATTCATTGTTAACTGAAAATGATAAAGTGACTCCATAAGATTTATCTTCTGTTGGAAGTCTGTTGTTTGAACAAGTAAAAATTAAGTCAGCACTCCCATTTTATTATTTTAAAAGTCGTCCTTAGTGGATGTCACTCGAATTGTTTTAAAGTTCAGCAGTGCTGAATAATGTATTTTGTACAAAATTTTAACTTACTCGTCCTACGACAGTATCACAAAGACCCCAAATAGGCATGATTGGATCACCTCGAATCTTTAATTTTACACCATTCTTGAATTTTCCGATAATCTCTTGGAAGTTATCACCAAGGCCGCCTAAGAAAAGGTATTCTGTATATCATATCAGATGAAATGAAGAATAAAGTTAATAGTTATTTGAATGCCCTGAATCAGGTAACAAGAATGTATTCAGCCTTGTCAGTTATAAAAAGTAAAATTCATAGAAATGAAAGTGGTCAATTATAGTCCTTTGATTAACAGCTAGGACAATCTTAATTCCAAACAAGATCACATACCATTGATTTTATTTGGAAAACGTGATCTCAAAATTCCTCGTAAGGGAAGAATACTGGAAGCCATATCAATGTGTGCAACGCAGAAATCATAGTCATCAATTCGGAACATCCCTTTAATAATCTGAAATTCATCAGTTTCAAAATAAACAAACTTAAACGTTTAAAGACATTACAGCAAAGAAAAAAACTCAATAGTCATACTGAAACTCAATTCTTCCTTCAGAATGTTAAATTTCTTATCCTTTGCTGTGGATAAATCTTGTGTCCTAGACTGTACTTGTACTTCAGCGTACAAAGACATTATATGTGCTCGATTGGTATCATAAATAGTGTCGTTTCTTTTACAAATTATAGCGCACACCAGTGGTGAGCAAATAAATAAATGCATAAGAATAAAATTCGAATACAAATTTTTTATGTTTTCAATTTTTAATTAATGATCTCAAGTTCTATTGATCCTACTACTTAAAATTATCCCTTTTATGTTATTCCCATAGCAACTGCAACCAATACTATACTTTTATTCCAAACCTTTTTAATCATATCAGGACCGAGTGCGATTTCAGCACCAGCCTCAACGGCTGCATCCCGATTATGTTGTTCATACGCAAATGCCAATATTGTTCTCTTCTCGTTATGCTTGAATGGATAAGGAATTGGTACCAATTCTTCGGAATCAGCTACCATTTTGGTCTTGAAAAGAAAAACTTGAAATACCACTCGGAATGAGAAAAAGCGATATAGCTATGACAAAATATGCATATTAGTATTCAAAATAGACCTTCCTTTCCGTTGTCATATTAAGTTCCATACGAAGACGAACACGCGCATTCGGATTGTTGTAAATAGATGGTTGCTGCATTTCCCTGTCAATTTATCAAAAAATTGATTTAACTTTGAAAGAAAATATGCATTCTGAATATTTTATCTAAACCTCTATGCTCTAGAACGGCTAATGGATTAGGACCTTGGAAAGACAAACACAAGTAGTTAAAAGGTTCCTCAGTACCAACGTAATACCCAAAGAAAATGAGTTAAGTACCTTTTGATTCTAATTATCTAACCATTATATGGAAGCTTTAATCATTTAAATTGTTCTAAATTGTGGACAGCCTAAAACTTAAGCAAAAGCAATTATAATGACGGGAAAATGGATCTGAAAATCACAACTCAATGATTAATAAACTATGATTAAGGTAAGTTGATTGGGTGTATTTTTTCGACCTGTGCATTCGTAATGCTTCTGAAATTGAATGAAATTGAGTTTTGTAGGCACTTCGAATGAAAACATTTGTGGTCGGCTTATCCGGCAAATGTGCTTCTTTTGCTGGATTCAAACGACCAGGAAACTGCTCCGAAATGGAGGTCCTGAAAAGAACAACCAAGCATAGCTTTTCTACAATTTTTCAGCTCTCTTCTATTCAGATCCAATTACTTTCAAAGAAAACTAAAAAAAGAAAAACAAAAAAAAAAAAAAAACAGGAAACTTCGTAAAATACACTCACATATGTCTCATTCGTGAGATTTGAATCCTTTGCATGAAGGTGTACTTTTTTCTTTCCGCTTCTTTTGCTTCCCGTTTCAAACGTCTTTCCTGGCGTTCTTGTTTGGTGAGCGAACGTTTCAGATTACGCTTTCGCCCTAGGAATCGGAAGATAAAGTGGTATTGAAATCCACAGCAATCAATGTACAGATGAATTAGCTATGATTGTCATTAAATATTATAGTTTAAGAAAAATTACCCATATTATTTTTCCAAATCTTTCATTAAGAATCAATGAGCATGAGTGAAAAAGATGAAGTGAAATTTAATCAAAGTATATGTGTTACTTCAAAAAAAATTTAAAAGTTATACCATATATAAAAATAAATGAAATTAAAAAATTCCGAAATTTTTTCAGTTCCAAAAAAGTATCTTCCTTTCTATTCATTTGATCATCTAAAACAATAATAATTCTCATCTTACCTCGATATTGCTGTGAGTTATAGATCGATGGAAGTAATAAACGTTCCATTATTGCTTTATTGCTACTACATGCAACCCATATCATTCCATTACATATCGATGAAAACATTACTTATGCAATAATATGTCTGAAATTATGCATTTATTATCAGAGGATTATTAATTTTACATTTCCAAACAGATCATTCATTCTATTTTCATCTATCTGATAGTATTATTGATCAGGTAAGCAGTGAAAGTTAATATTAATCATGAAGATCATCTGAAATAAGTTACACTGTCTTAGGTATAGAATATGACAATGATTCAGATCTCTCACATCCTTTCCAGAAATAATCAATAGATAGAATCCATTTTAGTACTACATCCTTCAAAAAAAAAAAAAAATTTTTTTCTTAATGAAACTAGAAAATTCTTTCAGGATTCAAATAAATTTGAATAATTTGAACTTATCTAGATAAGGAATCCAGCAATAAGCATTATTAAAAAATTAAGCATATAGCTGATACCGCTAAATGCTTCCATGTATACATTACATTTACTGAAGTTCCATTTGTATTTTATTGATTGACATTAATTTATCTGAGTAGCTTAGCGTTGGATCAGTAATAATCGTTTATTGTTTCAGAACCACAAGTAATTTTTTTTTGCCAGAAAATAATTTCGTTCAAATATTTTATTAATCGATATGGCCAATGATATCAATAAAACATACACAGCTTACAACAAAGAAACAAGAAATGATAGAAATGGAACGACTTCTCCGATACAAAAAGGCATACCCGTCATAAACGGTCTATCTTTAATTTTAAGTACCAATTACAAAGTATTAAAGATTAAAGCCTTCGTCATAGCAAGGGGGAAAAGTCGTTCCTTCCTCCATTCTGCCACAAACAAGATCTTCATTCTTCGGTGAATTTCCAATATCAACCTGCTCAGTTAAAAAAATCCTAAAATTATTCAAAATGATCTTTCAGAATTACCAGTTCTTTTAGCTTCATTATTATCATTCTTACTACTGAGATATACCAAAGCATTTCTTCATCCTCCTTTCAACATAGCCTGATGTCTCACAAATGTTTTGTAACTTACATAATACATTGAAGCATAAATCAGCTAAAATGCAGTAATAATTAAAATTGATAAAAGAAACAATGAATTATTAGCAGCACACCACTTTCAACAAGCATTAAATAGAACTTGCAATACAGAACTGCAAGAATTGATTGCAACTCAAACCATTTGCCTGGAAAGAAAAATAATGAAAAAAAAAAAAAGAAAATTATGTTTCAATCCAGGATGGTATGAGATAGAAATGAAGTCACGACATGATGCTATATCTCTGTATCAATTTTCGAAAAAAAAAAATTATAACCTTTAAAATTTCACATCCCAATTCTCATCTATTTCATCATTTCTTCGATAATTTCAAGTAAGAAAATAAAGAGTGATAGATTCCATACATAATTAGATAAGCCAAAGAGAAAACAGGAAGGTTTGTTGAACTTATTTGTCTTAGATATAGAAATTTATAAACGTTCACTCTGCATTTTTTTTTTTTTTTTTTTTTTTGCAAATTAAAGAATTTGGAATTACAAACATTCATTCTGTATTTTTTCAAAATAAAGAATTCAAAAAAAAAGTACCGAGTGAAAGTTCATAAATTTTTGAAACCACTGCTGAATTTATGATCCAAATCTGGCATGTCTTTTTTCAATGATGTGAGTGTGAAATCTGGAAAATCAAAAGGACTACTATGCTATATCATAGAATAGTTCATTCAAAACATAATAAGGAGAACAATGAATTCTAAAATGCAATGTCCGAATGCATTACTATGAATAAAAAAGCATGAAGTGGTACTTTCGAGGACGAAAGGCTCTAAACTTTTAAATAGATGTCAAATTCAAGGCGTTCAATCAATCATAAGACAGCTTGAGAATAGCAATGATAACACTGGCAGGATGAATTTTGCGTAAGTTGCAAGAAGAATGCGCATCCAACCCCAATGCAACTTTCGACGATGGCGAGGCAAGAAAGGTTATTAAACATCAAAAGTGAAATACTAGTAAGCCAAGCCATAAGATATTTTAGATATTGCATAATATTAATGAAACTCATGTAAGATGCTTTACGTTAGGCATGCGAAGTCACGTGAATCTACTTCAAACAAACAGAAACTAATCGAAAGCTAATCTGATCTATCCTAGTTAACTACATAATTTCTAGGTTTGTTTTATCCAGGGAACTTTGCACATTGCAAGTACAAGAATTCAAGTCCTCAAATTTACCTAAAATAAAATGAAAAAGAATTCACCTAGAAACATGTTATACCATCAATTCCATTCTGCAACATGCGCTAACTTAAATCACAAACAAATAAGAAATTTGGAAAGCAAATATTTTCGTCTTAAAAGCTCAATAATCACCACGGAACAGAGGAAAAGTTACAGCTCTTTTTTTTTTAACAACAACAAAGAGGAAGAGCTGCTAGGATGAAAGAGGAATACAGTGAAAGAGAAACGAAAGTATTGCCTTGAATCAAAGGAAAACCCGGGAAAAGTGTAGTCTTTTTTTATTAAAATGAATTTAAAAAAAAAAGGAAAAGTCACGAAATGCTGTTATCAGCAAAAATGAAAGCAACGTTACGTACGTCATGTGTTTTGATGGTATCAGATAAGGGGTGGACAGAGGAGAAACTAGACAAATGTATGACGGAGAAGAACAACGACCCACCATGAATTATTAAATGGTAGTGGGTGAATCGCTAAGATATTCTTTTAATCACTACTATGTAAGTCTTGGATATCTTGATAAAAAATACCTTGCCATTCATCTCATTTAGCAAATTTCTCTCTTCGACCTTAATTCAAAACTCTTTTTTTGATTCTATTAGTTTCTCATCAAAACACATAGGAATTTGTGTTATCACCAGGATTTTATGCTATTCTTCCTTTATATTGCTAATTTAAAGTACTTAAGATTAATTTACCCGTTTTAAATAAGTAGCAAGAAGTGCAGTAAAACGAAAAGAAATATATATGAGGTTCCTCAGGACTTTTAGTGGGTGGGAATGAGAAAACATATTGTGTGCAAAACTCAGTAGAACGGCTACCGATAAAGAAGTTTTTCTTGGATTCCAAAATGTCTGCCACGCTGTGCAACGTCATGAATCTAAATGTTAGCAACAATTTAACTAACTAGATTGCTTGGAAAAAGTAATTTGATAGATGACATAGTAAACTCCTTCTGAATGATCCATATGAGGTCTTATCCGCACTTGATCACCACATTAGCGGAAGATGGGTTACATCGAATGACCGCACAGACCTGACTGGCACCTAAATTTTCACGACTGCTTCATTCGTAAGAGCACCAGACCATTACGGAATGATTGGTAAATTAATTACTGATTAAAAAGATACAAATTAATAAAAAAGCAATAATGGTAATAAAATAAGTAATTCAAAGTAAGGAGTGCAATGATGAATGACTGGAAGAAAGGAAGAGAGAAAGAGAAGGAGTAATTTACAGCACTATACAACATCCCTGATTCTGTTTGATGCGCGCATTTTGAACATAATTCATTTCGCGTACAATTTCAGCGAATACAGTATTCACGTTATGTGCACTCTTTGCTGAGCATTCCGTGAATGGACACGACCAGTATTCTGCCAAGCCAAGACCATCTTCCGTTCGCACCTGAAAAGCGGAATCGCAAAATGCGGAAAAGTGACATGTGCAAGATAACAGGCCATTTTATACCATTTCAAACCTAATTTTGGCTGCAGAAAAATATGCAAAAAGCAAGTGAACTTGTGAAAAAGACTGTACATAAAACTGGCGAAATAATTCGTGGGTAAGTTGTCTGGTTTTCGGAATAAAGCTAGATTACTATTATATTACCATTACATCACCACTATTATTTAATGGTCTTTCAAGTTAATATTTCAATTCACGAGAAATATTTACCTGTCGCTGATGAATTAGGTCACACTTGTTACCAACCAATAGGATAGGCACTTGATCGGTACCCTAAAACGAATTTTTTAAATCATTTCGTTCATTTATTACCACTCCGTAGCCTTCGTTATTGATGATGTTTGTATAAGTTATTTATCCTCCAAAAGGCTCTTGTCTTGAAATAAATTTCCTGTTATTGCATCCTATTAACTTCAGGACAGCAGTGAGTAATGCATGAATGCGAAAAAATTCGGATAGTAGCTTAAACTTAGTAAGAAAAAACTGCTAGGTTCATCGGTCAGCGCTAAACGACGCTACGTAGAGCCAAGATTAATTTTCATATTTTGTTTTAATTATCCAAAGGCTCACCTTAACCCTAACAATCTGTTCACGCATTGTTTTGATGTCGTGAAATGTTTGTTGACTTGTTATTGAGTAAACCACCACAAAACCTTGTCCATTTTTGATATATAGGTCACGCATCGATGCAAACTGTTCTGTGCCAGCGGTATCTAGAATTTCCAGCACACATGGCTGACCATCTACCTGGAATTCACTATTTTCATAGACAAATAAATATCGCTGGTTTTCATCAATGATTTGATGTCAATACCCAACAGCATCGTTTGGCAAATCATAAGCTATTTGAATTTTACATTTCACTTCAATACCTGGTATGCTTTTTCTGAATAACAGAACACTTTCTTTTAGCTCACAACAACCTGTAAGATATTTGATTTGGTTTATGTGTGACCAGTTAATTATATGTAAACGAATGACAATGAAGTAACATTAGTACTAAATATCATTGAATTTTCGAGAATCCTAAATGTGACTTTCCGGTTATGATTTTAAACACTCTGTATCACGATATCCTCCAGAGATCAGGATAAAACCTTCAGTGCAACACAAAGATCAGAAAAAATGTTGCGGTCTAATTTTCTTCCATCTTTACTTCGTTCAAAAATTAAAAAAAAAAGAAAAACACTGAATATACCTCAATTTCTTTCCGATAAAAGTCTTCAATTGTCGGATCATATTTTTCGATAAATGTATTCGAAACGAACTGAACGGTTAGAGCTGATTTACCAACACCTCCGCTTCCGAGTACCACTACCTGAAAATAATTGTCATACCATAGTATACTATTATAATGCTACAATTGCATACTAAATAATAACTTGTTAACTTTAAAATAAAAATGCTAACATTACGATACTATTGATAACTGATAATTTTATTCTCATCTTTTTCCATGATGAGTTTTGTTACCTTTTTCTAATCTCATTTTAAAATTCGAAATAATTCAAAAAATCGTCACCTTGAACTCGCGCATACTCCGGTAGGATGGCGAAACAGAGTGGGACAGATCTCATTCAACGTGGCTCGACAATATCTGTCTCTGTAATCGTCATATGACTTATTTTTTTTTTTTTTTTTTTTTTTTTTTACAAGAATTTAAAAGGGCGCTGTACAGTTGATAAATAAGGTAGTTTAGATAAATATACAATTTTCGAGAAAACAAATTCTTTGAATATAGTGTTTTAATGAATAAATAAATTAATTAATTTGGGGGAGAAGAAAAAAAGCGAAGATTTGAAAATACAACATATGAATAAAAATGGTTAATGTTAATAGTTTACTAATTTCGAATGTTCGGATAATTTCGAAATTTGTTAGCAATTTGGAAAAGAAATAATTGCTTCATTAATCTATAAATAATAGCTATTCAGTAATAATACAAAATCAATTTATTTCATTCTCTCCTAGTGTGAAGGTTAAATAGCATAATTTATTTATTCACAAATTATTAATATACTCAAAATCGATATAATCTATTGATAGTAAAGCCAGACTAAAATATATGATTCAGTATCATTATAGCATTATTTCTCATATGAAAAGATACAAAGAACTGTAAAGATTATTCATACAACGAGATATGTAAATTAAGAAATAACAAATTCCGATAGAGTTAGGTGAATAATTGTGATGAAGAAAAGAGAGAGAGAGAGAAAAAAAAGAAAACGTTTGGTTCTATGAAATTTTTTAAAAGAATCATTCATATACATATATATGTAAATTGAGAAATAATTAATTCTGATGATGAGAATAAGCGAATATTTATAATGAATGAAAAAAAAAAAAAAAGAAAAAAAAGAAATTTGGTTTCTTAAGAAATTTTTTAAAGTAAAATCGTTAAAATTGCTGATTGTATGAAATTAATTTTTGAACTAAAATTTCAACTATTTCAAATGCTACGCTAATTCAACGTTTCAAGCAAATTCTTTAAGTAACACAATATAATGGACAGACAGATCAACATTTGTTAAGATGTACGAGAAAACTTAAATCTAAAAGATTGAGAGTAGTAAGGATAGAGTGAATGTTTGAAAGAGAGATATGAACTGTTGAAGAATAATGAAGTTTGATGAAATAGTATCTGATTAGAAGTCGAGAAGAATTCTAGGGAATAAATATCTTGTAATGATGGCAGTGATTGAGAGTATGAGAGAGACGAAGTAGAATAATGAAGAGAGGAATGGAAAGGAAGGAAGAGACACAAATGCTGGAGAAGGAATGTGCTTCAATGTGCTAAAATGTAGAGTGTGCAGCTACTTAAGATGGGTTAATGCGCAAGTTGCGATAAAATTTTGGAACTGTAAGAAGGCTGGCGTCCATTATTCTCATCCGCTGGCCAAATTATAATGAGTAGTAGCGATATGCCTTTAAAATCTAGGCCTGATAGGGAGATATATGATAAGATCGCGTCCGATTTTCCCAATCCTTTGGCGAAGTCATAACGAGTAGTTGCGACATGCCTTTTTAAAATCTAGGCCTAACGGGGAGATATGTGATAAGATCGCATCCAATTTTCCCCATCCTCTGGCCAAGTCATAACGAATAGTAGCGGTATGCCTTTAAAATCTAGGCCAAACAGGGAGATTATATGGTGAGAGAGAAAGAGAGACAGGCAATACAATGAACAATGACCAATTATTTTATTTCCAAATATTTTTATGTGAGTTGAGGAGGGAAAAAAAAAAAAAAAAAAACGCTTTCTTGGCTATATAATGGATGATGAATAGTAGAAAGAGAGAGGGAGAGAGAGAGAGAGAAAGAGAAAGAGAAAGAAGGTACCATGCAATTGAATGATTGATATTTGATATAGTCCAAGCTTATTGTTAAATGAAAATTATTGGTGGAAGTTAGTAGAGAATGTTGATATGAAATGAGCGGTCGAGCAGGGAAATGTAATAATTAAAGAAAAATTTTTTGATTCAAAAGAAAAAAAAAATGATGGAGTGGTATAAAAAAAAAAAAAAAAAAAAAGGGGAACAGATGGGGGGTTGTTTAATTAATTTTTTTCCCCCCCCCCCCCCGCGATAGATATGGATGGTATCCGTAGTGATGACAGACAGCTGTTACACCCCATCAACTACTACAATCTTCTCGAATAACGGGCAGCTGATAGTTGATTTTTATAGGATTTAATTTTAAACTATCATAAAATGCCCATATTTAGACATTTTCCATTCTTTCCTTCTCTTCTAATATTATGTTAATGGAGTATTTAAGAAATATAAATAAAATATAAATTGAAACTATAAGATAAAAAAAAAAAAAAAAATTCATTGTTGATATTGCATGAAAATGAATGTAATTTAAATAGAGCTATTTAAGCTGAAATAAAAAAAAAGAATAATTGCTGTAGTAGAATGTGAACAGAGAGAAATTGATCGTTTTAATGATTGATTGTAAAAAGTATCGGAAGAAATTACAAAATTTCATTAAACATATCATAAACAAGCAAATAATAAAGAATCAGAATTTTTCATTGAAATATATATTGGTATTAATTGAGGAATACAAATAGTTATAACATTTATTATTCTATCAATTATTTCATCACGTGAAATTTTCACGCATTTCAAAAATTTGTTTAATTAGACGTAATTTTATAAAGTTAAGAATTGTTGAAAAATAAAAAATACACTATGTTAGCTAATCTTACCGTATTTATGTAACCATTTAGCATTTAATGATGATAACGATCATATTAAAGTAACGTTAATATATTAGCCAAAATTAGGCTACTATTAGTTAATATTTAAGTTTAGATATGCAAGAAATTTGATAAGGAAATATGATGTTTTTATTTAGAGCTCTTTCAATTTCAATGCGGATAGATAAAAGAAGAAGAAGCATGGATTAAATAATCTATTTCGATCTAAAATCACCAAGTTATTTTTGACCTTATAGACCATAGAGAAAATATTGCATCACCGATTTTCTATTTTTCTATAAAGGTTAATCTCGATTCTATCTTTATTTATTTCCCAAATGTTCTGCGAAATTCAGAATCTAGTTCAAAAGATAGTTTCTGAATTCTTTCAACATTCTGGAAATGTCAAATGTCTTTCTGCTTTCCTTCTACGATTTTTTTTTTTCATTTTCTTTGTCATCCGATTGTTTAGCTCAATAATCCGAGATATTTCCGGTTCACCTGTTTTTTTTTTTTTCTTTTGCTATTGGATATTAGTTTTATAAATGTCTAATGTTTAGGTAATAGCAACTTTTCAAGATGAAGTTAAAATTCTATATTTTCTAATGTTTTTTTTCTTTTCCTGGAATATTCCGGAATACAATTATTCTCTAATCCGTGAATTTTAACTATGCTGATGATTTTCTCCATCGTCTTGTGCAAAAACCTTTAGATTGTTAGTTCTCCTAATTCAGGGAATAGCTTGCATTCAATACTAACAAAATATAAGCTCTCACGAAATACGGTATTCCGGAAAAATATGATAAACTATTGCTTTCAATCATTAAGGTAATGATGTATGATGAAACAAAAAGATTGTAACGGCAAAGCAAATAAAAAAAAAAAAAAAAAAAAAAAAAAAAACAGTTAAATTTTCTACTTTATCGTTTACTAATTAATTACCTTCTAATCAAAAAAGGATAAGGTTAAGATTAATGTTAATGTTCTATGGATCAACCTATCAGTTATCTGCTATGTAGTGTCGAAATGTTAACAGTTTAAAATGGAGTAAAATTTTATTATCACTGGCTTGGCCAAAAAAAAATTTCCGCACATATATGTGTATAAATATGTATACATTTGCATTTTCTTTGAAATAAACTTTATACAAAGTACATTTTTACTGATAAAAAAAAAATCATCTCATTCTCATGAATATTTTTCATTACATTCATCTTTTAACATTGTTTGACTCTTCAATTAATTACAACTTTTCGACTAATTATCTTATCAATAATTTGACGATCATTTTTCTCAAGTATCTACTATCTTTGCGAATAATACGAAATAAATGTGAATTTGTAATTTATGAATAAATAAATAATCCCTTATCATGCTACATGACTTGTTAGTAGAGTACTTGGAAAAACCTATTTTATCTCTTCTATAACGGTAATAATATTCCACGTAAGCAATCACGTACGTGATGTATATATTAGCATTCAAAACAACACCATCTGTATTTTTTTTTTAATTGCAAATACTTACTTATATTTTGGAAGAAAAATGAAACCAAAACAGGAAAAGATTTTTAGAGGAGGAGCGATAGTTAAAGAAAGATTCCAACGATCGGAACGGGAAGTCTTTTTTTTTTTTTTTTTCCGAAATTTGTAAATTTATGAAGAATCTTTTCGTGTCTCTTTCTCTCTTCCACTCTCTCTTCTTTTTGATCTTTTTGGTGTTCAAGGTTCGGATGTCAGTCTTTGGTGACATAGCAGTGAACGCGTTCAAGGTTATGTCACCTTACCTGATAAACCCTACCCTTCCCCTCCTTTCATCAGGCTGAACCCCCAGCATTGAACATTTAAAAGTTTTCTGTTGATATCACTATATATATATATATATATATAAATGTTGTATGTGCATATGTGCATGTATGTTTGCGCAAATGTGCATCTGTATGCATGCGCATTTGCATGTACATCTGCATGCGTATCGGCATGTACCTGTATTATTTAAAGCCGGTTAACCTTAATAAAAGTTGATTAGAAAATTAAACAATAAAAAATTCGTGAGGAAAAAAAAAAAAATGCCAAAAATGGTACTCAATAAATTGCATCCATGATGGATTTAAAGGGTAAAAGTAACAGATACATTAGAATGGAATGAGTAATTTATCAAACAAAAAAAGTATCGGAAGAAACAAGTCAATTCTAATTGCTTGAATCCATTTAATAAATAGTAAATTGAACAGGTTAAAATAGTATATTTCTCGATTGATATTGAAGAATTTGAAAAATTTAATTAATTTTTAAGGATAAGGAATAATTTGAAAATATCAATGCGTAATGCAATGAAGAAATTATTAAAAACTGTATTACGAAAAAGAAATTCTTTAAATATGAAAGAATTGACATGATCGTTGAGATTTCATCATTGATATAATACTTTATACAACGATCAACTTTACCAATATCCGTTCATTTATTATTACCGTCAACAAGGAATACGAAAAAGTAATATTGCATAACTGAATGAAATGGAAGTATGTGAATACAACAATATCAACTTCGATGACTAAATTATTTCAATAAAATTTATGCCGAAACAAATTCACTTACAGATTTCATTCCCTTTTTTTTTTTTTATTTTTATTTTTAGGAAGAATGATTTAGGAAATAGTTTAAAAATGATTTCACACTAATACTGAACTGAGATACTACAAACAACGGATCACGTATATTTAAACCGATTATAAGTACCATTACTCGTCAGCAAGTTAGAAAGAGTGCAGTTATGAATAATTGAACTTCAAAAATATATATTTTATTTTCATAGGCCTTTACAATCACACTAAAAAACTTTTTGCAATAAGTCAATATTATGTTAGCAAAATGATAATAAACAGGGAATGAGTGTAAATGTTCGTCATTGCTGTCAATATCAGTCATATCCGGTTCTTGCCGGAAGAGAAAGTTGTGGAAGCAGGAACAATTTGTAAAATACAATGAACAGAGTAATTTAATACTGCGAAAGAATAACAATGATGAACAGTACCATTAGGCCAGAATGAAATACAAAATGAAAAGTAAAATGGTTGAGTTTTTGGTTGGCCATGAGGGAGTTGTCAAATAAGCTACGAAGTTAATCGTAAACTTTTCAGAGTTAAACGAAACATGAGATACAAATGATGAAAAAGGTTAAAGGTTAAAAATTTGTATAGCTAAATGATGAAATGCTTAATAACAAGAATAGCATGTATGATTAATGAAAGATTTAAGAAAATCAAATTGTCGAGAAGAGTGTTATGCCATGTTAACCGATCGCAAGGACATCCACTCACACT
>JABVXV010000215.1:5879-60735 GCA_013365325.1 Dipetalonema caudispina | reverse complement strand
AAATGATGAAATGCTTAATAACAAGAATAGCATGTATGATTAATGAAAGATTTAAGAAAATCAAATTGTCGAGAAGAGTGTTATGCCATGTTAACCGATCGCAAGGACATCCACTCACACTATACGATGTTAATCATATAGGTAAATTGAAGGACGCAGTGAAATGATGTGATTGAAAGTTTTCGAAAGATAATAACATTTCAAATTTGACAAGCAAAATTTTTAAAACGTTACTGTGTATTTAAATTAAAATAGAGTAAAACTTTTAAAGATATTCTCTTTAGGAATATCTTTTGTTGGAATTAAAAAACTTTTACAGTGGTTACTTCTTTTTTTTTTTTTTGTTAAATTTACAATATTGCAATTATGCTTCACTATGTAATAAATAAGGAGAAAATTGCAGTATTAAATGAAGAAAAAAAAAAAAAAACCTCAAATTTGTCAAAATTTAATTTCCTTAAAATTACAACCCTTTAATTTTCTTTTTTTTTTTAAAAAAAAAATAATAATTCTTAAAATTATTGAATGATTTTGGTGAAAATTATTTTAAAATAGGACAGATTTTCCCGTGTGTTATATGTTCAATTTTTATTTTTAATGAAAAAGAAGAACAAAGATAACAAGGAAAGAAAAAGAAAAATGAACAAGGACGATAGATGATTGAAAAACTCGTTCCTAGTAATTCATTTGGTCCCCCGTTTGGTTTAGTTGGTATGAATTTACATCACTGTGATACTTAATGTGACATCGTCGACATGTGAGTGACATCAGAGGATGGAATTAAAATTGATAAATTTTGGAGGAATTTCTCAAATATAGCGGCAAGTTTTTGCCTAATGATTTCTTTACTAATTGATGAACATAAGAAACAAAATGGTTTATTTCTTGTTTTCCAAAATAAAACTTCAAGCAATTCGTTTCATCTTCAAGCATCAGATAAATGTTTACTTCAGAGGATGAAAAAAAAAAAAAAAAAAAAGATTTTTTGCAGTGTCTTTTCCAATGATATGATAAGGCATTAAAGAAATGATTGAAAATTAAGCAAACAAAAAATGATTCTCGAATTATCAATTTCGCACTTATTGTGATATCATCTGATCGTGATCGTTCGAGTTATTAACAATATGATGCTGATAAAAGACATTCAAAGTTCTTTGATAATCACTTGATCATAGTCTTCTTTCCTTGCTAATTAAAACATTTGTGATACCTAAGGTTAGTCGAATTGAAGGCCTTATTAATCTTATAGGTTTACGAAAGGTCATATAGGTTATGAATGATGAAAATTGATGCTACGATGAAGGTAACAAATGAAAATGCTGCCACTAATTGGCAAGATAAAATTATTGGGAAATCGTGGCTAGCGGTAATATCCTTTTGCATTAGCATCATTGAGAGTTATTTTTTATCTTGCAAAAATACTTGCTTCCATGTTTGACAATAAATGGATATTAAGATATCGCGAATGAATTGTATTTCTTTCTAAGACTATCATCATCAATCCACTTAACTACATGATCTCGAATTATATATCGAAAATTCGACATATGTAGCAGTACTACATTTCATTTCACTATTTTGTTATTTACTACCATAAACTGTATGATACGGAAAGTGTAAATGTAATTATCTATTCGTAATTTGAGAGAGCATAATTTCGACACACATATGAAATAAGATCGGTGACTTCTCTAATTATACTAAATACTTCCGTATCCGTTATAAAAATGTGGAAATTATGAATATAATACCAAATTAATATTGCTTATAAATAACTGCAAAATCGAATAAGTATGTATATATATGAAGGAAATTTTGGGAATGAATGTAAGCAAGCAAAAAGACACAAAGATATAGCTGAGCAAATGAATGAATGAAAAGTGAAATAGTTTGCCTCACACTTTGCGCTTTTCTTTATTTACTTCGGCATATTCTTCCGTATCATATATATCATTTCAAATGGATATATGTCGGTGATCGGTGATATTCATCAATGTCGGCAGAAGTTTCTGTTAGAGCCTTTAACCTTCGTCCGCTTACATCCTCGTCCGCCAAAGTCTTTATCTAGCAAAAACATGATTTTTCTCCCTTTTTCAAATCCGATTTCAATCGTCTATTAACTTTATGCTATTTTCGATCAGCTGTACAGCTCCTTTCGATCAGTAATTTGCAAACCGCTTAATAGCATATATCCTCCATTCTATATTGCTGTCAGTATGACAATTTAGCTAATAAACCGCAAGCTGTCATCTTTTTTTTAAAATATAAACTGTCTGTTCCAGTGCTTGTATCATTCACGTATCTGTTGCTACTAGTATCCTACGACAGAATCATAAAGTTTTAATTAGTCTACAATTTAATTGCCTTCAATAAAAATCGGGTCAAAACGTGTAGAAAAAGTCGTTACAAACGCATGTAATATCGACGGAACAGAGAAGAAAATTTCATCTACTTATTTTTGGAAGTTTGAAAACTAATAACTGATTATTTTAATGATATAAAAGTAACAGTATCACTCAGTTTAACTGAATAACATTTCCAATAGAGCATCTTCCGGGTGATACCCACTGATATGGTACACTATCCGTAATATGGTCTATCAGTTTATCAGGATAACGGGTGAATTAAACCAATTAGATAATATCACAGAAATGGAAAATCCGTAGCGGGATGAGTAACTTTTCCGGAAATCCTTTATTTTCATATACCATTGATATTACTCATAAAAGTAATGATAGCGCAATAGACGCTATGTATAAGCGATGCATATTTTCGCCTTCTCATAAAACATTGCAGTTAAACAAAATTCAATAATTGATCATAGTTAAGTTGTTTGAACAATTCATTTCGTAGCAAGAGTTAGTAAATTAGCAGAGGCTAATTAACAACTAAGTAATAAGTTCCCTTTCGCTCTTATATCGGATTAAACTTTTACGTAATATAATGAAGATAAAGTCCGGAAGAATACAAATGATAAAATCCATCAATTCATATCGTCCTGGAATAATGTCAAAATGTAGAATGTGATGATACAAAGTACCGAAAAATATTCTCCTCTCCATCAACAAAATTTCAACATTATCGATTTTTGTGATTTGCACCTCTGTAGATCGGCTTCATTAATCGCTTTATAGGTAGGAAAAATCAAAATTCAAAAACATACATTCATGAGAAAATGACACTTCGTATTTTGACTAATCATTAAATGATGTTTAGCTATCAACTGATACCTGATACTATCATGTTGTAAAAAGCCTAAATTTAAAAGAGTGAGCGGAACATAGGCGAAAGAAGTAAAATATTTAAGCATAAGTTATTTATTTATTTTTTTGGCATATTCAAAATATACTTGCTTATAGCCATAATAATTCGATAATGTAAAAATAAAATTTAGTAAAATGAAGAAAAACATTCGATTTCAGGATATTGAAAAAATGAAAAAAGAAAATGAATTGCAATGAATGAGAGATAAGAGATTGCCGTGGGAGAAATAACGGGTTTTAACTACTAATTTCAAAAACTTTTCAAATATCAAAAAATTTATGGAATGCAAAAAAAAAAAAAAAAAAAAAAAAAAAAAAAGAAAATAGCCTGTCCATCCATTTATCTCCCCATCGTATCCGTTCGCTGCCTTTCACAGCTACAATCACAACAACCATCACTACCACTATTACTATTACTGCCACCAAACATCACTATCATCACTATCATCATCATCATCATCATCATCATCACACTCATCGTTACTATCATAAATTGCTAGGAACGAGTGATCGAAATTTTAATGGAAAGAGTCAAGGGAATGAAGAAAATGATTCTATCAAATTTCACATGAAATTTTTTGATGCAATTAACAGTGTTCTGTTAATTAGCTAATAATTATGAGGATGTTAAGTGGATGCAAAATATCAGCAAAGCATCAGTGTGTATGCTGTAAGATAACTTTTAATCATAATGTTGAAAAATTTTAATAATTTTTAGGAATTGAATATAAAGATGATAGTAATCAGTATAATATCAAGAATGAAAGATTACGCTATAAAAACAGCTTCTTGATCCTATTTTATTTCACAAAATTGAACGATGAATTAATGAATTGTAGCTCATAGATTTTTTCCGTAAATCATGAAATAGTACTGACAACAGTAATTCTTTTCTTTTTTTTTCTAAATTTTGAATTTTCTGATTCAACATGAAATTACTTCACTTGTCTTCTTGAAATTGGGTCAGAATTCAAGTAACCGGTTTATCGCCAAATATACTTATGAGAAATTTGCAGATCTTTAGTTAGAATCAGAACCAATAGGAATTCAGAGAATCTGTAATCCGTTTATTTCATGCATTTGACATTGAGGAGAGGCGGAAAAAAAAAAAAAAAAAAAAAAAAAACGGATAAGAAAAATCATCTTAGTTGAGTGCTTGAAATATCAATTAATATTCAAGAATTAAGATTTAGTAATGCAGAATTCTTGTTTGAAATATCTAATAACTGTACAAAATAATAGCTTTAAAATGTTGATTTCAGGAGATAAAAATATTACTTCAAATTTTTTTGTTTTTTTTTTTTTTTAAAAATTTTCAAGCATTTCGATAGCAATACTAATAAATCATATAAGGCAAATAAAGCATATATGAAATACGACGATCAATAGAATGGATATTGGACAATTTTTAAGGCTTTTTCGGAAATTGCACAATTATTGATGGTATCTGTAAGGGCAATGACTTCTTTCATCGACAGCCGATCCAACGAAGGGATAATAATAAATGGGTAAACGACTGATCGGCAACTGTTCTGGTAACTGTGAGATGATATATATACATTGCACACTGTTCTTCTTGCATACACACACACACACACACACGCACACACACACACACACACACACACATATAAACATTCAATGAAAAAATCATTTGTTAAAATTTTCAAATTTTTTTTACTAAATCTATATGTACTTGAATATCATTAATTTTCAAAAGATTTTTTACGTTGCATAAAATTCATAAATGTTTTAAGATTATTTTATTTACAAAAGTTATTTGCAAAAAAACGTCAAAAAAATTACCTTTTCTTTTTTTTATTAATATTCACAATAAAGATAATGTATTCAGCAAAGATATCATAAGAAAAAAAAAAAAAAAATGTAATATTACCAATATTATTTATCTAACAAATAAATAAGGTTAATATGAGTAATGAATTTGCAAGAAATAACTTTCAGCGTGTAATAATTCATAACAAATTTAATATTATTATAACCTAAAATAATTATTACATTTAATAAAATGATTGCTATTTTTTCAAAATTCTTAGCAATAAGATGATGAAATTGAGATGTTAAAAAGTGAACAAAAAATGACAATTTCAATCAATCAACTTATCATCATTGTTAACACTCAACAGATAACAACAAGAAGCAATTCAAATGATTCAAACTATTCTCTTCAATAAAATTCATTGATATGAATCAAATTGATGCATAACAATTTTGCGGGAAGAAATTTAAATTTTGCCAGAAAAAAAAATAAGGAAATATGGTGGGATTGGGTTATAGTGTAAAAGGGAAAAGGGATTGAATTTTAAATTTCTTTTTGGAAAAGATGAAACTTTATTGCCTCTTTCTCTCTTCTCTCCCTCTGTCTCTCTCTCTCTCCCTCTCTATTGTTCAATGAAGTAAAATGAATGAGTGAATGATGGTTTGTAAAATTTGCCGTTTAGCTGTTATTGGATAGTTGGAGAAGTAAAGAAAGAGTTAGGATTGAAGAGAGGAAGGAAAAGAAAAAAAAACAAATCACTTTTTTTTTTTTTTGAATTCATAATTTAGTAATAATGACTACAACTGATTGATGAGAGTATATATATATATGCTCCATGTGGTCAAAAAAAAATTTTTTTTTTTTTTTCTCTCAACTATGATTAATTATTAAGTTGATAAAATTAAAATTGGATAAGTTAATATTTAAATGAATGATCATTTTGGTAATTGAAATGATCATCACATCTGTTATTACTTTTATTCAAAATTTGTTTTACACTTTCTTCGATTACACATAAGTGTACTTTTAAAAAAACAAATCGATTCATTTTCAACTTTTTTTTTTTTTTTTTTGAGGAAAAATGTGAGACTTTTTTTTTTTTTTTTTTTTTTTTTTTTGAATAATTAAAATGGATTTTTAGTATGTTTCCGGGTAAATTTTAGATCATATAAGATAAAAATTTAGAAAAAAAAAAAAAAAAGAAAAAAAGACGAAATAATGGTAGTAGTAAAAAAAAAAAATTAAAGTAATCAAATAATTGATCTCATAGAAATCCAATCAAGATATCTTCATCGAGATTGTATTGGTTAGCTAGATGGAATAGGATCATATTTCATACAAGTCAAAAATGTTTACCCGAAAGATTGCTCAGGTATATGACAAAATAATAAGATACAAAAGTAAATAATGGTAAATAAATACGACATAAAGATAGAGTGATTTCATCACTGTTATTATAAACATTTATTCATTTAGTCAATTAAAAGAATTCATTTCTGATTACAATTAAGATTGTAAATTCAATCATGAAGTATCATCTATCATTGGTTACATTACTATAATTGAAGGTTTTAGGTATGACATAGCTTAATTAGCAACATACATTTTGCATATTGCTAGAAAACTTTTTGGAAATAACAAATACATTATTCGATTTTCTACATTTAACATTTAAAATCAAAAATTTCATGCCAACTTTGATGAAATTTTTTTTTTTTTTTTTAAATTGCACAGATATTTCTCTATCTTGACATTTATAATGAATAAATGCAAATTTTTCCAGTTTTAAATATGTGCAATCTGAAAAAAAGTTTCTTTTTTTTTTTCTTCTTCTTCTAAATTGTGAATTTAATGCTACAAAAATTTGAATGAAAAAAAAGGAGTTGTATCTTTGGATTTTTAAGTTGCAGTCAGTTGCAGTAGCACCAAATCCATTAGCATTTTTTCTTTTTTTTTTTTTTTTTCTCAAAGTTTGTCGTCGAAATAATTTTCTCTATTCTCTTCCAATCTTTGTTCCATCCTTCTTTTCTTCCACACTCATAGCTTATCATTCCGATCGATAATTTCGATTTCAATGTAGAAAGAAAGATCAATTTCCATAATTTTAATTTTATTAAAATATATTTTTTTTTTGTTATAAAACCTTATTAAAAATTCATGTATTTTTATTTCGCAAATCGATGATAAAACTAAATTGATGCAAATTCTTTTTTTTTTTTTTTCTTTCCAGTCAAAAATCATAAATGAAAAATTTACCTCTAATTTATAATCTCAAAACTACATTTAAATTTAAACTTTAATGTACTGCAATACGAAAATGATAAGAAATTCAATTAGGTAAACAGAAGGAAATTTTAATTCTGAATTCTGTAACTAATATTTGATCCGGAAGTAACAGAGCAGCACTCATACGTATAACACGTGTTGTTTGTAAACTTCACAGAATAGAAGTATATTTTAATCGAATTTAAGCAATAGTATTACTCGTTATCGATCAATCACTAAAACGTTTCCGTAATCTCTAACGGAAATAGCACCATTTGACATTTCATTTCACTTTTTTACAACTGATACACACTTAACCAATATTAGAATATAATGGCAATATGTATATTTGATACGATTGATAATAATATTTCTTCTTAATGTAAATTTTGATTCAAAAAAAAAAAAACTGTGAGAAAACGTAATGGATAAAAGGAAAACGTCAAAATGAAGTAATCATAAATGATCATACTTCCATATCCCAATAAATATTGAAAGAATATGTAAATGAATTTGTTTTGATAGTTGACATTTTATGCAATAAAATGAAAATGTCCTTGAAAAGTGAGCATAAATTTGAAAATATAAAATTAAAAATAACGGTGCAACAATGAGAGAATGGGTAAAAGGGATGGGAAGAAATGAACGATTGCAAATGTATATATCATACTATCATTAGCTTTAAACATAAAAAGAAAACAAAAAAAAAAAAAATCAAATTTGTAGAAAGGGAAGAATATGAATGAGAAGTGAGAATGTTTACATTAAACATTTTGCAATACACATAGGTTTTGATCATTTTGAATTATGAATAATTAAAAATGAAAGATGATGAAGAAATAAAAAGATTGCAATAAATTGGGAACTATTACAGAGATATGCAAATGCTTCATGGAATTTACAATGTAGTGATCGGATCAACAAGTGATGATAGTATGATCATACTTGTTCATTCAATCATTCATTACTGATTTTGATCAATTCTTTACTACTTGCAAATGATTGCAAAAATGTCTCCGACAAATATTTGAACAGTTAAGACGACAATTCATTGTCATGATTCATCACTTCAAGCTATAGAATGAAAAATGGATGAATAATGAATGGTTCTGATCATTAATAATGATCAGATCATAAATGATCCATTTCGTTGGATAAAATGGCAATGATCACCTCAATTATATGCTCTAATATTCTTCCTCCTTTGAAATGGCTATGAATGAACTGATTTTAATTTTCCAAACTACTCGTTTATCACAAAATATGATAATGATTCAATCGATATTTCAATTTAAGGTATAACATATGTATGTATGTATGTATATGTATATGTGGGTGGTATGTGTGTGTGTGTGTGTGTGTGTGTGTGTGTATGTTTGTGTATCGCTAATAGTTGATTTCATCATAAATGAAAAGTGATGAATGTTGGCAATTTAACTATTCTGTGGTTAATCGAGAATCTTATCAATAGAATATGTCATAATCAATTGCCAAATAGCTAACGGCCTATAAAATATAGCCTATCATGTAAATAACGAAATTTGAATGCGATAAGCTAAGAATAAATTTGAATGTTAGAAATAAAGCAATGAAAAATAGAGAAGGGAAAATGCAACACAAATACATCAATGCTACTTTATTGCTTCAAAAGATTGATGAGAATCAGATATTTTCACCATCAAATATCTCTTATTCTTCATTACTGATATTAGCTTATACTATTAATTTCTATTATTAGTAATAGCTTCATCATCATCATCATTACTTTCATTTTAATTCGACATTATTCTCATGGGTTACGTTTAGCTATGTTGTTGACTATCAAATGTTGAAAATTATTGTATCAACAGATGCAAGTTCAACGAAGTCAAAAATATGTAAAATGTTAAATTTATAAGCTATATCATAAATGAATAGCATTTGTAAATTCTGTTGTATTATCTTGATCGCTATACAATACATAGTATCATTTGGAATTGTTCCCTCATTCTGTAATTGGAAATTAAATTGCAACTGAACAATTCAAATGTTTGTTACCGTATCCCGAAATCTTGCGATATCTCGATAACAATAGCAAAAATAAATCATCTGAGAAGATCAGAGAATCTATCGTGAACATGATAAATGACAAGTACAGATGAAAGTTGACATTAGGGTAGAAAGCTAAAAGGTTTAGCAGATGAGGAAGCATAGACAAAAAGAGTAACAAAGAGAAAAATTGAAGCTAGGCTAAAATGTTGAGGCCTAGCAGAAGAAGGAATAAAAAAGAGTAACATTAATGTGATGATTTTAGTATCATTGAATAATAGTAAAATTTCCTTTCTTACTGCTAAAATATGACAATAATCATTTGATAATGATAGTGGCAAGATCATATCTGAAGCATTTCTTTTCAGTATCATAGTATCAATCCAAATTTTAGGTGATTTGAAAATTTAATTTTCTATTGGCATTAAATCGGTACTACTCTTAACTAGCAAATTTAATAAAAATGAATTGAGCACAAGGCTTCATTTAAACTCAGCAAAACTCATGTGAATAGAACGAACATAATGGACTAGGCCATATTTGTCATGAGGGACCATTGAAAATTAAACCCAATAAAATTTGGATTTCAAGCTAAAATATAATACTTCACAAGTAATGAATCATTACGTTTGCTTTTAAAGTATTGAAATTCTAAAATATATAATCTGTAGCATAAATCAATGGTAACGATAATTACAAATTTTCAAATGGAAATTTAAATGAACTATATCAAGATTGAAAGTTAGGAAATGGAAATGGAAATAATTAAATTTTTAATTTCAAACCAAAAATTTCATTGTTAAGTTGGTAAGTGCAATTACTATGTTTCCCCCAGAGGGCAAATTTTCCATTGGATCGAGTGCTGAATATTCTCAAATGATGAAATTTGGTTAAAATGCGGGAGGAAAAGGGGGGAAAATAGAAAAGTTAAAAAGAGTTACATTCATCTCATGCTTATCATTGAATTCAATTGATGGAATGAATTTAAAAGTGATGGTGAAACATTTTTGAAAATTCGAATAAATAATGTCAAAATGAAAAGAGGCCTTTTTTCCTTCTTTTTTTTTTTTTTGCCTTAGATTAATTATCACAAAAAATCTTTTTTCTCTTTTTTCCCACTTCATTTAGTATTTTTTTTTTTTCACTCTACAAATTATGTTTTTTATCTTTGTTAAAATTATCAATTTTTGAAAAAATTCGTATGATTCTTATTTTTCCTTGTATAAATGTAAAGTAATAAGAGTAAAACTAACAGTTAAAATATCAAAATTAAAATATTTTTGCTGAATTAAGAAAATATGTCTTCCACATGGATTGGGGATTCAAGTTTAGAAGTTTTCTAAAATTTCGTCAAAGTTACATTATTTTTAATTTATCAATATTTTCGTAGCACAATAAGGATAAATATCTTCGTCAACTTTTACGTTAATCAGAAACGTTTAAGCATTTTACTTTACTCGTTTGAAAAGTATGTCTGTATACTTTTTCCTAAAGATTTCACTGAAATTAGTTTATCGAACAATGATTGTTAATATTAATTACAATTGTTGACATTTAAGCTTATCTCCTACAGATATGCTAATTTAGTTTATGTTTAATTCTGTTTATTGTCTTTGGTTCGAAATATCCGATAAATGTCTCGAGTTGAATTTTAAAGTTTTAAAGCAGCTTTCTATTGAAGAATTCTGTGATATTTCACAGATGTATTTCACAAATTTATTTTGATTTGGCAAAACATTCATAATATGATTTCCATTGAAATTAATTACTCATTTATGCAACGTCAGGATAATTTCAATTTATGATTCACAGATCACATAATACAATTCCGATGTTTTTTGTTTTTTTTTTTGTTTTTTCAAGAATTCTTGACGGAAGATGTAAATTCTTTATGTTCCACTTTTTTCTCCAAAAAAAAAAAAAAAACATCGAATGTTGAAAATGTAGCGAAAATTTTAACGGATATAAACACGGATCTAATGGAGGAAAACTTTGTAATGTTATTCCTATTTGTAAAATATTATGAGATATTTGCAATGTACAATCAAATTTTCCGGTTATACTGTAAGAAATCTTTCATTTTCCGGTTTTGCATAGGTGCAGTTCCGTTGCCAAACAATTTGTCACTCTGAGTTGTTTTATACTTGGAGTTGTGTTGCAGAAATTGTAATGCAATGAGAGATAAATTACAGTACTTTTCGGTGAAAATATTTTACAAAGGTTTAATTTACTTTTGTGGTGACATTTGGAAATTTTGAAATTTTTCAAAAAAGTGGAACAAGTAATTTTCTAATTTCCATGTTCAGCAACAAGTTTCACTATCTTTAATTAGGTTGACAAGTCGTTTAATGTTCTTTTTTTTTCCATGCTCTCTTTTTCTTTCTTCTTTTCCATAAAATTATAAACTATTTAAAAAGTTGACATACGAATCTAATATTCACCTAAAATTTGAAATGCAATTTGATTTTACCAAAGTATATTAATCTTAGCATTATATAGGGATAGCTATGTTGCACATTAACCAGGCAATGTGATATACCAAATGGGAAAAGTGTTGCATACCGATGTACGACATTTTGTGTACCCATATAGTAAGTGAGGGATGTTGGTAGTGATGATATTGAGTGGTAGGATAGGCATGATGTCGATGCGTGTGATAAATATTGGGTAATTTTTGTTACCCACAAGTAGTTTTGGATATTTACTGGAGGAAAAATTGCTAGTTACATGTGAATTCAATAAGTTCTCTTTAATATTTTCACTAGATGATGTTTGATATTAGCGAAATAGGGTAGCATTTCATAAGTGTATAAATGAAAGATATCTTTGAAAGCATTAAGTTTATTGTAAAAATATCTGAAATTAAACATATAACAATTCAAAGGAACATATTGATAGGGTTGAATTCTCATTAGATCAGAAATATTGAGCTAGCGCAGGACCGGTTGAGATCAGTATTGGTCTAGCGATGTCTGGGGTTACTTGATTTGGATGCAGATAAGTGTAGTTATTTTTCGACTATTGGACTTCCTGCAGCAATGCGTAAAGCATTTTGTTCAAAAACTATTGATAATGTAGTATAACCGTATGATAATTAAAGTAATATGTAAGTATAGTTTTTTTTCCAGTATGAGTAAAAAATGGATATATCGTAAGAGTTCTTCGTTTCCATTTACTTGTATCACTACGATATATAAAGGAGAATAGTTAGGGTTTTAGGAAGGTATATGAGTATGATATACTATCGATTATAGTAGTTGTATGTTCGCTGCCAGTAAAGGAATTTTCAGATGGCAGCAACAACTCAAAATGGTACTATCGATGGTAGTGATTACAAGAGGCCAGCTTACAATGAAATGACTAGCAAAGATTACTACTTCGATTCATATGCACATTTTGGGATTCATGAAGTTTGTGGTTTCAACTGTTTTAGAATTGCGTATATAAAAGTTTATGAATCACTTGAGGCATATTCTTAGACTTCTTTATAGCTCACAAGAAATACAATGCAAGGAATGTTTGAATTCAAAATGTTTGGGTAGTAATGAACGTCTCTTTTGAATACGCTTGTGTCGATAAATTTCTTTAATATGCAGGAAATGTTGAAAGATGAAGTGCGGACGATCACATATCGGAATGCCATTTATCACAATAAGCATTTGTTCAAAGACAAGGTTGTCATGGATGTCGGTTCAGGAACGGGTATCTTGTCTATGTTTGCAGCTAAAGCTGGCGCCAGGAAAGTTATTGCGGTAAGGTTTTTCGACTATTAAAACATTTTCGTTTCTTTTTTTTCCCCAAGATTGTAAATATCTTCTATAGAATAGTTCCATTAAAAAAGTTCTTTGAAGGAAATATCAGAAAGGATGGGTAACAGTTCCTCGAATTCATTTTGTTATTTAAACTGAAAATATCGTAGCTTTGCTTCTTGCGTTATACTAACCTTCAGTGATCAATATAAAGTATGGAAATGACTTCTTTTCCTTTTGATGAATATTATTTCAGAGAATAGTATTTTGAAGAAAGTAGCAATAAAATAGACGAATATTAGCCAGAAAGTTACAGTAAGTTTATCAGTAAAATATTCAGTCCTCATGTTACATACTTTGCAGATTGAATTTTCGAATATGGCCACACAATCCAAGCAGATTGTAAAAGATAATAATTTGGAGGATGTTATTGAAGTTATCCACGGGAAAGTTGAAGATGTAAAAGAGTTACCTGACGGCATTGAAAAGGTTCTCTCCATTTGAATTATAGAAATTTCGAGAGATTTTTCGCTTCTCTTAAATTTTTGTCCATTTGTTTGTACGGCGAGTCTTCAATTGTTGTGAACGAAGGATGTATGTATAAATTTTTTGCCGCGCTCTTATTTACTCATTATGATAGGTTGATGTTATTATATCCGAATGGATGGGTTATTGTTTATTCTACGAATCGATGTTGAATACAGTGATCTATGCTCGTGATAAATGGTTGAAATCGGATGGTGCCCTGTTTCCAGATAAAGCGAAGCTCTTCTTATGTGCCATTGAAGATCGGCAATATAAGGAAGATAAAATCAATTGGTACGTAAATATTCAGTACCTTACTGCGTTTGATGATTGTATGCAGCAATAAGGGATTCAACGCAATGAAGTTTGGCTTTTATTGTTGTTACCTAAATAAACATTGGATTGGATCGTTTTTTAGGTGGGATAATGTTTACGGCTTTAATATGTCGAGTATTCGTCGCGTAGCCATCACAGAGCCATTAGTTGATGTTGTCGATCACGCGCAAGTTGTTACCAACAACTGCCTGATTTGCGTAAGTTCTTCCTTCTTTGTCTGCGCAGCAGTTACTTTTCTTGTATATGTAGCTTCAATTCCTCAAAGAACTTAAGTTGATATGGCTCAAAGCCCTTTATATGCAATAAGATTCCTTTAGTAATTTATAGCTGGAAATCCCGGAGGTGCTTTCATTCCAAGTTTTATCGATGTTTTGTAAATAGAAATCTGTAATGGCTGATAATGTAAAAGGGTTTTTACTGATTACTTTTGTGCAGCAAAAATATTTAATGACGTAGTAATAGTCGCAAAAGGAAGGTAGCAAAAGAGTTTAGTATCAGTCGTTCGAAGTTTCCTCGGAAATAGTATTACAGTTGTAGTTGCACTGCAAATACGTCTTTTGTCAGTCACCTTAATTTCTCATTGACATAAGTCTCAGCGTTATTAACATCTGTACCTGAATATTTGACAACGTTGATAAATAATTTAAAAGTTTTTTAGGATGTCGATTTGTACACTGTCAAAGTGGAAGATCTGACATGGACAAATAATTTCTCCCTGCGAATAACAAGAAATGATTACGTGCAAGCACTGGTTACATTCTTCACAGTTGAATTTTCAAAATGTCATAAACGGACTGGTTTTTCAACCGGGCCTGACTGTCAGTATACGCACTGGAAACAAACAGTATTTTATCTGCAGGTTGATTAATGTTTAAAATATGAATCATTTCCCATCTTTCTTCACCAGTTAATCTCAGTACTGATTTCTCGCTTTTATTACAGTTTCTTAATGTGTATCTACAACCACTGATAGTGGAAGCTATAATTCATCTTTGTTCGATGCTATCAAGACCCGCTAATTTGCCATAATTTTTAGGATGCGCTAACTTGTAAGAAGAACGAAGAAATTACAGGAACATTTTCAATAGCACCAAACGCTCGAAATGAAAGAGATTTAGATTTCAAAATCTCTGTCAAATTTCATGGTGACGTATGCGACGTGGAAGAGGAAAATACCTACACTATGCACTGATCCAATTGCTTTAAGCTTTTTCACTGTTACAGTGACTGTTTCGAACTTTTTCATAAGTTACAATTTTGTTAAAATGTTGAAAGGAATGTCTCATTCAGGCTTTTCGAGTTTCATTCGTTTTTTTTTTTTCTTCTTTTTTTTTTTTGTTCTTCAAGATTCAGATTTTCGGTGTTGCATTCGGAGATTTCCATAAGAAACCACATGTTTTTTTGATAGTTCAGGGAGTTTTTGAGACTTGAGTAGCCTCATTTTTCTTGTAACGCTATCCATTACGTATTTCAATTAAAGAATTTATATCATTTACTGAAATGGCCAAAAACCTGCAAACTTGTTTTCGTTTTTTCCTCTATGTCTGAATTGTTTGTTTTCCAGTTCTCATTTTAAGTTTCATCACTTTGCGTGTGTTATGCAAATGAAAAGTGTTAGCCGATGTTCTTGATTGCATTTTCCAAATCATTTTGGCGGTTTTCAGCAGCTGCCGACGTTTTCCGTATTTCATACAGTAATATTCCAAGTTTTGCTGTATTTTTTTTTTATTTTTTTATTTTTTTTTCCTATTGCAGGAATGTCGTCATCAAAATTCAGGAATGAGAAAGTTGAGGGAAATGAGGGAGATAATATCAGATGTATAGTGGGTTTAAAGATAACGAGTTTTTTGCTGAATAACATCGGCAAGTTATGGGGTCAACTATGTACTTTCTGTTGATGGCACAATTTCGACATATGGAAAAGAATAGAGAATGTTTAGTTGGAAAGTGCCAAGATTGCTGATCGACAGACAGGTTGCTAAGGAAAAATTTTTGCTTTCAAAATGTTAATGGAATTTCTTTCTTATAGCATTAGTCCTTTTCTGATTGCAGCGGACGGTCGCTTAGTTATATTCATGTCGGATATTCATAGGTTTACATTTGGGAATTTGAGATTTTTTCATTAACGAGTGTCTTGTTTCATGTAAGAAAAAGATATTTTATCAAGATTTCTTTTGAAGCTACTTTTTTTATCATTAGTAAATGAACGAATTATCGTTGGAGTTGCGAATTTGGTTAGGATTGGGTTACAAATATGCCTTTAGAAATTGAAGGAGAAGTATGTTTCAAATTAATACCTGATCAAATGTCAAAATTGTTTTCTTCGAAAACGTTAATGTTAGTCCTGTCCAACTTTTTGGAGGTTATAACAAAGTATAAAATTTTGAGTATAGCTATACTATTATTACATTTCTGATTGTGAAGGGTCAATGCGGGACTAAGAAAAGTACACTGTGAGTTGTGATATTAAGTTATTTTTGAAGGGACGATAAAGATACAAAAAGCAATGTAGGAAAAGGAGATTCCAGTAAGACTTCTTCACCAACGGGAGCATCCGTACCCGGCACAACTAAAGCCGAAAATGGGAATTTGAATGCTACTGTGTCTTCAGTGATTAAAAATCGCCATAGTCGGAATTTATCAACGAATGTTAAACCAATTTCGAAAAGATTAGTCCCAACAAAAGATTACAAATTAATCCAGAAAGTGGAAGAGAAAGTTGTACAAGAAAAAAGTGTACGAACTGGAAGTCCTAGACGCCGAAAGTAGGTCTTTTGTCGTTCTACAGATTTATGACTGAGAATTACAAAAGAAAGAAAAAGTTTTCTAAACTTCAGGAAGAATATTTCAAAGAGCGAAAAGCTAAAGTAAATATTTTACTTGTTTTAGGGCGACATTGTTACATTTTGCTCCAATAAATGAGTTACCGGATGTTGCGCGTGTACAACTTCTGCTCAGCAACATTAGTGAACGGCCATTACAGTTCAAATTGAAAAGTGAACCGGGCGTAGATATCTCTGTATTATTTGTCTGTTCAGAAAATTTAGAAATACACTCTAGCTTAAGAATTTTCAAGTATATTGATCTTGCACTGATCCTCATTCAGTATTTCATTCAAAAATATAACGCAATAAGGAAAACACTTATGTAAAATTTTTAAATGATTTGGAATGAATTTATCAATCACTTCATCTCTACATTTTTAGGCACTGCCAAGTGCAAGAGGTCATATTGGTGCGCACGGTTCAGCAAAATGTACCTTAACATGGCGTCGCGAAGCGAATATCGAGAAATGGTCCGATGCACAACAGCCAAAAATGCTTCTCGTTCTGGATTTTCTTCGTGATAAAACGAAAAATGAAAAACATACTCTGATTAGACTTATTGGTGAGTTTTTCAGTTCTCTAGGCACTTCATTGTATTTCGGGTGTTTTGTTGTTTTCGATTTCCTTTTTTTTTTTAGGTAAGGTCTTATCCGGTCAAACTTGTGATTCAGATAAACTACCCATCGAACAACTGATGTTGGATGCAGCTACTAATGAATATTCTCGATCGATGTTAAAGTTCTTCTTTGTATTATTGATAGGAGATTAAGAGAATAAAGCGTCCCACAATTCAGAGTGAGGGTATCCCGCCAAATCTCACTAAATGTTTTAGACTTGCAAAGTTTAGTTATTAAAAGTGGTGAGTACAGTTGCATTTCCTTATTATATTTGAGTATGATAAATCAAATCCATGGTAATAATGTATATTGAGTAAATCGAGCAAAATATCTGAAATTTTTTCTGTTTCTTTTTAGAGACTCTCTGTATAATTTTAGAGAATCCTTCGTATCCGAGCAATCGCATACTCCTAAAAAACAGTCGGAAGAAGAGAAGGATGAGACGAAGTTGGAAGGTATAGTGAATAGTATGGCAGACTGGTTCAATCAACAGTCAAAAGATTCTCTACTTGGATTGCTTTTGTTGATGATATTCTTCTATTTTCTAGGGACTATAAATAGTTCTAAACGGAAACAGCGTGATGAGTAGTCGGTCTTTAATCATATACAGGCCATAGTTTTCAGTTAAATTTAATTTTCACTAGTTTTTTTATCGAAAAAGCTTGGATTCTGTACAGTTCTAATATTCGTCTAACCTTTGATCCCTTATTTCTAGATTGTTTTTCGTGATAATTTTACTAGTATAGCTGTGTTGCGTAAGATTTGGAAAGCACTAATTGAAGTGAAATAAAGAATATCTAAAAACATGACTGTTTCTCATGAAAATGGAAATTGGTTATCCAGGACCATCGATGTATATATTATACCAGGGTATAACCTATGAAATGATCCAATTTGTTTCATATTTCATAAAATCGGCTTTGATTGCTTTTTGCTGTGTTTAAATGAATGTTTCGTCTAATGTTAAATAAGTGGTTTCAGGAATTGCAAGAGTGACTACCATTATTAGTCGCCCTCACAAATTCCAAATTTTCTCGAACATAATGTGATATCCACTACTATGTAATTGTAGTAGAAGGAATTATATTAAGTTCTAGAAAAGTTTGTTTATTCATTTACTCTGGGAAATAGCTTGGAGTTGCTGATGAGCAGTCGAATATGAGACATTGAATTTTGAGCATAAATAGTATTAGGAAATGATATGAAATCATTATTTCTTCATTCCTACTTTGCAGTTATAAGTTGTTATAGGCTTATCATTGTGTTAATATTATTATTCATAGTTTGAAAGTTAATTATGTGGTGATTATTTAAACCCAGTTTTAAAGGTTGACATTTTCCTTTAGCTAACTTACAGTACTTTCAAATTCATTGCACTTGTTTGGGACAGTTCGTCAACTAGCACTCAAGTATGTCAAAACCGTATCTCGATTTTGGGCTTAACAATATTGTTATATGAACGCTGGAGAAGATTTACTTCATCTATCTGGCAGGCGATATCCAACTTAATATATTGTTTAATTTTCAGGTTTTTTAACTGTGATTTTCACGTTATGACATGGAGAAGGGGGTCGATGTATGCCCTCATTCTAGTAGTAACAATAATTCCGTGGAAGTACTGGATGAAGCCATCTTAACACTGAAACGCTGCTTAACTCTAACCAACGAAGCTAGTTCTGGTAAATGTATCGAAAGAACTGATGAAGTGAAAAAGGAGGAAGTTGAAGTGGAAGAGGTGAGTTGTAATTTTAGGTATTTTTTGACTAGCTTGTAAAATTTAGTTATATATTTTGGTGAATCTTCTGATTCTTCTGTATATGTGGTCCTCTGTTTAACTTTAAAACATGGCTCACAATAATTTAATGCATTCTTATCCTGTGACTATTTCTGGAAAATATTATTTGTTGTCTACTACCTTTGTATACCACATTCCCAGGTTGTTACGGAGCAGGTTAATGAGATGCACAAAGCTCAAGTGACGCAATGTACAGTGGAGGGATGTACACCGAATGGTTCAGTCGCGGAAGCGGAGAGTCAAACGATAGTGTCCAGTATAAAAATAAAACGTATTCATATAGTTGAATACGAGAATGAGTATCAAATGGTCGACATTATGCGACTTATCACGAAAGTACTTAGCGAGCCTTATTCCATCTACACTTATCGCTATTTCATACATAACTGGCCAAAGTTGTGCTTGCTGGTAAGTCTCTTGCAAAAAATTACTGTTTGGAAGAAAATGATTTTACAGGATTCATCACTAATTTTCGAGGTTTTTTATTAACTTACGTCGGTCAGCAGTGACCTTCTGTCTTCTCATTACGTCCTTCATTTTACCTATACGACTAATATCTTATAATAATGAATGTCTTTGCGATCACCTAACATGACATAACACTTTTCTTGACGTTTGATTTTCTTAGATTGACTTTCTGCCCATCTTTCTTTAATTGTACATGCTGTTCTTGTTATTAGGCATTCTATCATTCAGCCACAGAAATTTTCAACAGTTTTTTCATCATTTGTGCCATAAGTTTTACTACCTATTGTTTCTGAAACACTGGCTCTGGGAAGTTTGCCTTTAATTTCGCAGCTTGTTCGACAATTCCCTAGTAGCCAAAAGTTTTCCATTCTACTTTTCTTCTTATATTTCATTCTGGCCTAGCGGTACTGTTCATCATCGCTATTCTTTCGCAGTATTGAACTACTCTGTTCACTGTATTTTACAAATCGTTCCTGCTTCCACAACTTTCTCTTTCGGCAAGAACCGGATATGACTGATATTGACAGCAATGACAAACATTTATACTCATTCCCTGTTTATTATCATTTTGCTAACATAATATTGACTTATTACAAAAAGTTTTTTAGTGTGATTGTAAAGGCCTATGAAAATAAAATATATTTTTTTGGAGTTCATTAATTCACAACTGCACTCTTTCTAACTTGCCGACGAGTAATGGTACTTATAATCAGTTTAAATGTGCGTGATCCGTTGTTTGTAGTACCTCAGTTCAGTAAAGGGTGTGATATGAAGGGGTTTTCAGATATTGCCTAGATCTTTCTTCCGAAAAAAATAAGTGGAATCTGTGAATTCATTTTAGCCCGAATTTTACTGAAGTAATTTAGGCACTGGATCAGAACGATGACAAATATGTTGGTGCAATTGTCTGTAAGCTAGATTTGAGTCGAGAAAATCGCCGCCGTGGGTATATTGCAATGCTTGCAGTCGACGAGTCATGTCGAAAAATGGGTATAGGTTGGTGAAAATCTGTTCTGCTTCTTGTTCTGTGTAACTTATCTACCCCTGTTGTGAAACCTTAAGACATTTTGCATTTTCAGGCACTCGTTTGGTGCAGAAAGCTATATCAAATATGCAAGAAATGGGTTGCGATCAAGTGAATATTTACATTTTTCTACGTTTCCTTCGTTTTTGTTAATATTTAATCACTGTGTTTTAAGCCCCTGTTTTCTTGCCAACCAATGTTGACTTTTGCGTCGAGCGAAATAACAAGGATTTCTCCACGTTCGTGCTAGCTTCATTTTTTTTTCACGCATGAACTCCCGTAAAATTCTTACCACTTTTCAGGTTGTGTTGGAAACCGAAGTAACCAATTCAGACGCTCTGCGCCTCTATAGTAATTTAGGATTCATCCGCGAAAAACGGTTGTTCCGTTACTATTTGAATGGTGTGGATGCTTATAGGCTCAAGCTCTTCTTAACTACCATCAACGAATCTCTGCTACTTGATCCGCCGATGTTTCTCAGCAATACTCAATGTGTTCCATGAATTGTTTCACACTCATGTCGCAGCAGTAGTAGGTAACCATCTACCAAGATTAGATTATCTTTTGTTACAAGACTAGGAAATTAAGTGAACGTCTTTCTGTTTCTATTTGGTAGGAAATATTGCGTAAACAATTATTCGGCAGTTTAGAACCGTGTCATTGATATCTGCATTATGCAATGTTCAGCTTTAAATTCCGTTCAATGTCAAGAAATATAGTCGAATCATTTTATTTTGGCAAAAAGAGGGGAAAATATCTATAAAAATATACTTTTTATGGTGGATCAACATCGAAAAAAAATTGAGAATCGGATATATATGCCAACGGCCTTGAAAATAGTTTCTGAAGGATGTTTTCGCCTCCAAGGCAAAAACTGGGAACTTCTAACTGCTTTTCAGTGGCTGTTCTATTTGTATTGGTTTTGTAAAGTTGGCCCATGTGCTTATCAGTTTTAGTTACACATCCAGATTTTAATTTTTTTACCTTCCTTTCATATTCTTCGTCAAGTGATATATTTGTTTTTTTTTCGTGTACCGAAGTGCTTTGCATAATCACTATTTGGAAAAATAAGTAATTTTAGGGCTTCCCAGAGTTGAGAGAGAAACAGCACCAGTTTCTGGAAGTTAAACTTAACACCCTCAATTGGAAAAGTTGCTTTTGTCAGCTTTTCTGATCCCTTACGCCGACTGAGAATAGCATTTGTAATTAAAGCATAACAGTCTTTCGTCTTCTATGATATTACGTTTTACCTTTTGTTGGTCATGTTACCTTATGATAGAGTCCTTTGTTCTGAAGCGCGTTATAACAGTTTACGTAATTCTTTGTGGTTAGCTTATTCGTGCTTTTAACACTTCACTTCCACAAAGTGCAAAGAAGTCGATAAATCAATAATTTTTATTTAGTTTTTTAGTAGTATGATAGAAAAAAGAAGGAGAAATGTGTGTTTTATCCAGGACATGAACCATCTTAAAATCTATTCGAAGCAAATTTCAGACCGGCACGGTAAATAAATGTAAAGGCCACAATGAAAAACATGAGATGGTTAGGTTATTCCGTTCCTCTGATAACTTCAGTTAGAAGGAAACAAATAAATTTAATATCTACTTGTTCCTAATAACTTTTACTCAGAACCACTGAGGTAGCTTTTGCCGAAGGGAAGAAAGCTAAAAAAAAATTCAGAACTGAATCCTAAGTTTTTTGCAAGTGTCGATGAGCTATAAAATAATGCATATGAACAAATCGAAAAAAAAAAAAACAGATACGAGCATAATGGAGACAGAGTAGCGACTCATATTGGAATAAAATCTATAGGTTGGAATTAGAAAAAACATCAAAAATGGTCTCGGATGGGATGGATTAATTTTAAAATAGTAGTTCTGATCAACCAAGGAGAGGCGCAAAATGTGCATTTAAGTCTTCGAAATAGCTAAGTGACTCATTTCTGCTTCTTTTCTCATCGCTAACAAATTTACATAGAGACGGTACAACAATTACTGACGATGAATACAGTGATGAGCCCTTCATTTTCGACGTTTCGGACTCGGCCCGCGGCCTTTTGATGTAGGCTTGCGTTTCTGGGCTGATTTGTGGATACGTTCCTCCTCGCCACGATCACGTGCTCGATCAGCTGGAAAGGGAAATCAAAAGGATTTTGAGCTCAAACAAACCATTCACCACGGGGGTAAAAAAAAATCCCTATAGCAAAGTGACAGTGGAATAATCAAAGTAAACAAATAACCGGTCGATTCCATCAAAGTAAATATAATATTAATAAAAGATGATTTAATCTACCTCGTTGAGCTTCTTCTTCCAAATCACTCCAGTCTTTGCCTTCACTTTCGTCAGAACCAATACTTGCTTCAGACTCTGAAGAAGGATAATTAATTTTTTTTCTTCTTGAGCAGCTTTATATGACTAACTAGATTTAAATATAACTAACCAGATTCAGATGTTGCTTCCGGTGACTCTTCTTCATCTTCATCTTCATCAGAACCTTCTGAAACAAAAGTTTTACTTCTTAGAAATCTTTAGGAACAGTATTTCAAGTTAAAAACAGTTAACAAAGTCATACAAAAAGTACCAGTTTCATCTTCGCTTGGTGTATATGCATCTTCACTTTCTTCATCCTCTTCTTCATCTTCATTCTAGAAGGGAAAAAACAGTTATTTTTAAATTTCCTTCAAACAGTAAACGAATTGAACTGAAATAAACAGTTACATACATCGCTATCTGTTGCCAAAAAATTCCATCCACCATTTACGAAGAAATCTTCCGGATCATCCAAGATGGTCTTCATAATTTTCGCCCAGTTTAGTGACTGAATTCCTTCAGAATAATATATATCGCAGGAGCTAAAATCCATAAACATACCAGTTGATGCACTGAGCAAATCAATAAATGCGAAAGTGAAGACACTGGATGAATGGTACTGTAAACTAGTGGCGTAGCTGATACTTATGGAAAATAAATGTTCAGCGTATAGGACAAACTGGGAAGAAAGATCTAATGGAGTCTGTAAGAACTTAGAGCTAAATCATGCACACAGTATTTCTAAGCAACTCTCCGAATGTGTTCTTATTCTCAAGTACAAAATTAACTTAGCACCACTAACTTGAGCCATTCCTTGACACTGTCAAGCGATGTCATTGGAATCTGTTGAACCATTTGAGTCTTTTTGGAATAATCTTTGAAAATGAAAACCATATCGAAATTCTTCAATTGGAATGAAACTCGTTCGAAGTGCACGAATTCCACTTCATCCAAAGTTACAACAAATGGAGGCTAAAAACGGTTGCTCTATCTACTGAATTATCAATTTTATACGTCGTGAAATTAATAAAGTGCAAATGTGACATGCTATTTATATGTGAAAATTCACCAACATAACCTTCATATAACCCTACTCCTGTAATCGTAGAACCTGTTGAAGGTCCTGTCTGTTCCCACTATTGATAAAATATACTAACAATTTCAATATCTGTGCTTTCAACTTAGAACAAAGCAACAAACCCATTCACTCAAATTGACCAAACATGATGAAGTTGGTTTCAGTGTGCAAGATGATCGATAAGGGACGCCGAAAAACCCAAGTTCATTAAATGGTACATCAAAATCAAATGCTTCATTTGTCTGACGAACAACCTGCATAGGAGATTAAAATATTGACCTGAATTTATAAAACACAGATTGTAGTAATTGGGAAATGAAAAGAATGATTGGAATCTGTTAACACGGAAATAACTATTCTCGCGTGGAAATATAAATAAAATTATGACGGAGCTTTTATATGATTACCAAAAATTGAAAACCATAAAAAAAGGATCAATTCTATTAATCTGAAAATAAATTCTGTCAAGGATTCTTCGACAATCTACGTTTCTTTAGCCAACTACATCTTACTTCTTACAACACTGCAACTATATTCTCACTTACCTTATCACAAAAGTTTTGAAAAACTTGATTCAAGCGCTTCCTCATTTCCCGTTCAAGTTGCTCACTTTGAACATCGTCACGATCCTGCATATGATGATATTTGCCCAAATCGGTAGTGATTTCACCCACTTCCGTATAAAACTGGATATCTTGATATTTACGCTTACCCCATAATACTGGATTCTGCAATTAAGAATCATTAAATTGATAAACGAAAGCCTCTCCTGAACTCTGTAGGTTCTACAATTTACTGGCAATTTCTCTATTCAGTGCTCTACCATATATAAAATACGATATTTTCTAGTTCTGATTAATAAAATATTAAAAAAAGAAATTAGGTTAGAATAATCTGAAAATCTTGTCATATTCTAAACTATAAGAAAGTTAAATGATGCTTATCGTTCCAAACCGTATCATTCTTCAACAAATAGTAGTTAATAGCAAAAATGAGTATAAGTATATATTTGTTTTAAAATAATCAGTCCTTGCAAGATTCTGTCCTTCAAAGAACAATAATCTAAAACATCTCAACGCAGTCTAAAGCATCTTATAAATCTAGTCCATGAGATCTCTTGGTCACATGTTGTTTTTATGGTGGCTACATTGCAGATGGAGAAATAATCAATCCGTAACTCACTTTCAATGTAAAATGTATCAATATAATCATTTCGTTATCGCAGGGCTGGAAAAATGCATGTTTTATGTTGTTATATAGCACATCAATTTTGTCACCCCGCAGTGAGGTGTACCGGAAACCTGAAATCGCAAACGTATAATTACAAATTTCAAATTGAAATAAAAAAGCATGGGGTTATGGAATCTACAAATTTTATAAAATCTTGAATTTTTTACTCGATATTTTGTAACCTAATAACTTGCCATTAGCATGCGCTTCCAACGAACCACTGATTCGTTTGGTGATGATATTCGGTCTAACAAAAAGATCCTTCAACTTTGGATTGCCTTTTGCCGTCGATAAGATCAGTTTATCTTGTTTCACAGCTCCTTCTTTCTCACGTTCTTCAGCTTCCTTAAATTTTTATATCGAAGCTCTATTCGACAGTTTCAAGGAAGTTCTTACCGTTTTTATAAAATTCCATTAACAACGGAAGGGTTTTACCTGTGTCCTGAATTTTTTCTGCATTTCTTTGATCAATCGATATGCCGTACTTAGATTACTGCTGGGAGCAGTTACTTCTCCATGTTCTTTCAAATTGCTACTTCGATAGGTTCTACAAATAATAGTAGAATAAAAATAAGTAAAACAGTAAACTTAGCATTAACCAAATCACCAGGTTTTCAATTCTTTACTAGGAAGTCACAGTTTTAGAGTTGGTCACACAAGCGACCAAAAACCCTCAAAAATTTATAAATTGTTAAGAAATGCATAGAAAAAAAAAAAAAAAGGATTATATCTTAGAAACTTACAATTCCTTTACATAAGTTGACAGTGGATTTGGAAACTGTAACTGATCCCTCCCAATCTGTGAGCCAGGATGCATAAAGTTTACTCGCAAATAAGTATAATCACCCTCCACAGACTGACTCGTATTTTTAATCATCGAAATATGAAATGGCACGGGAACTCCGAATATCGGTAATATGACAGAATCATGACGGCGATCTGAAAACCAAGTACACTGCCCAAAATTAGCCAAGATATAATCCCAAAAACAACTCCATCATTTTTACTGAAGCTTTCTCTTATATTTATTTTTGCAAACTTTTTTCAAGTACGAATCCAAAAGCTCCGATTTATCCATTTAACTATTTTACGAAGATCTAACATTCCTGGTCATGGCTCTTCTGTGAAGTCATCTATTATAAAAGGAAAAAGTTTCGACACCGAAATTATAACACAAAAAATAGGGAATTAATTTGGAAAACTGAATCACGGCTTTTTTCGTTGGTCATAACTGACTAAAAATATTGCCAAATTCGCTTTACAAATGAACATTAGCTTCAAGTTTGTCAAGCGGAACCAAATGGAGTATGTTTTTAGAGCGAGTCGAATAATTTCCTAGCTAACTCACCAACATATATTTGAAGTTTATCAACTTCTGCTTCTTTGGGAAATTTTTCATAGCTTTTGTAGGAAATATTTGATTTCTTGATTTTCTTGATATCTTTTTGACCAGTTTGATCAGCCAAACGTTCACGAGCTGCCTCGTTCAATCGTTTTCCCAACTCTTTTTGATGCTCCTTACGTTTATCTTCATTTGTTGTTTTGTTCTGAATATGAAATCAAACCATATATTCCATTCATCGTATCACAGTATCGAGAAGTATCTCATGCCTAACACTGTAGATATGCTTCAATAAACATATCTTACATAGAAGGAATGTTTTTATTTTTTTCTAAGTCGCTATGTCCTGAAAAGCGTACCCTTGTTTGTTCCTGCAATAACACTGATCGCTTTCCACGGCCAAGTCCCTCGCCCAAGCTGTTCTCCTACAATCAAAAAAATGAACGTCTACTTTATACAAAAGGTTGGCTTTGAAAAGTATTTAATCTCATCCCTTGAAGAAATGGGGATTCAGAGATTAGCATCTGATGGAGGTGACAGCTGTTTTACAACTTAATACCTGTCACCTGAATAATATGAACGATAATTATTCCTTTAATAAGAATTTATTTTCCATTGATGTCGGTCGACTAACCTTATTGTCGTCAGCATGGGATGTCTCCGCTTCATCTTTAAATCGGATTACATTTGATTTTATACGTGATTTCGCCTTTTCCGTAAGTATTTCGTTCACACCTTCCTAAAACACAAAAATGTATTTATGTACGAATGACTTACTTTATATCAAGTCGTCTTCTTCAAATAACCAGTTTGAGAATATGTAATAATTTCTGATACAAAATTAGCTTACTGCAGAAACCAGAACAGTGTCGGACAGCAACACAGCCGATGTTTTTGATTGCTCATCCTTGGCGGCCAGATTTTTCAAACCTTGTAAACCCACATAAACAATGAACACCATGTTCGGTACCACTTCTACATCACTTCTAGGGCTTATAAGAGCTGTTGACTCACGAAATTCAAGTCCCGTCAAGAAGCTACAAAGGAAATGATATGAAAAAGTCAAAAGCCAGGTTACATTTTAGTTCTACGCCCGAATTTTTATATTCTGAAAGGCTCAGCATTTCTATATCACTTTAGTCCCTTAGGGAATTTTCGCATTAATTCTGCAGATGTTATCCACAACTGAGAACCAACGATAAGAGTAAGAAATGCGTCTAACTGAAACAACTAAATGATCAATAAAATATTTACTGCTCTTCAGCCTAAGATTAATGGAAATATGGGACTGAAACCTATAAATCACAAACTAAGAAAGTTATTAAAGGACTGATTCTTCTTGCTAAATTAATGGAATGCACTTATTACCCAAAATTATTTTTGACCAAGTGATCCAGTATCATTGGCTTGTCTTTGGCGGCTTCCAGGCCCGCCGTATATACCTCATTCAACTTCTTGCCTGGTTTCAAGGCCTCAATGATCACATTTTGAATAACCAACAACGATTCGTAAGCTTCTTGTAGTTCTTTCGATGGGTCCACAAGCATTGTTCGACTCAAATTTGAGCAGTAGGACTGAAAACAAGAGCCTTATTGACAGAACTGGAACGTTTCGGCATTTAATGCAATAGAATTATCCACTTTAACATCGCTTAATCAATTAGCTTACACGATACTACTTGTCTGAAGCAATTTTTCTACTGAATGCCCTATGCGTCAATGTGGATACAGAATGTGCTGTAGAAAATGCATCACAACATATAAAAGTTCAAAGATAATTGCTCAAACGTAATGATTATCCATCAAAAGCAACATCTTGATATCCTCAGTGGACAGTGCCATCCATTAAATGCAGTGTAAACGTCTTGACATCATATATTAGTATTTAAATAAGTTGTTCCTCAAATTTTGCGACCAAGCCGGACAAAATGCTTATCAAAAGATGCAGCTGAATACAATGAAAGGCTCAGTTACCTGATATCGAGCTCCAAGAGAACAGATAATTGTTCCATAATGCATAAGCTTATCGTTGCTAAAACACATTTTGTCAACTGATTGCTTCATCGATTTTTTTTTAAAATTTCTCCCGATACATACTCAAAAGTGTAAAGAAAATTACCTTTCAGCACTCAATTTCAATGTATATTCGCCACCGGATTGAATAATCGGTGTATAACACGACTCAAGATTATTATTATCTGCAAGACGCTGTTGCACTTGCACTGTTGTCATCGCCCTTTCCAGATCTTCGGCAAAACGACTATGCTTCACTTTCTAGGAAATTATACTAATTATCTAAATTTGGTAAAATTAACTGATGTATGAAGTAAATGCTTTAAATCCTACTGTGTTCATCAAGCTATGATTTTCACTCCAAACATTATGAAAACAGAAACTACCTTTGCCTGGTCAATGATATCAATGATCTTCTTCCTGGCATGCGACCATGCGTTAACCGACGCTTGAGCAGCTTTTCTACACAGTTCAACTTCAGTATCATCTTTCTCGGACAACAAATGTGCGAAAGAAGCGGACACGTCAACAGTCTGAAATCCACATCAATTTTTTCTAACTGTGCGGTAGCACTGCAAAGGGAAATGAATCATCAACATCGAAAAAAGAGGTTTCAGTAAGAAAGCAATAGTTCAGTTACCAATTTGATACCATATTCCTCGATAATGTTGCTCCATCCTTTAGCAAAGTCTGAATTATACGAATCTTTTGCAAAATGTCCAAATAAAGACCCACTCTCCTTTAGTTTTTCAGCTAACTTCGTGAAATTTGCTTTGTCTTTGTCGGACTAAAACAAAAGCGTCTTTTCTCTTAATACAAAATACTTCAAATAGGAATTTAAATCCATAACAACAAGAATGATCAGATTGGTAGGGATTACCCAACAGCGAAATGAAGAAAACGAAGAAACACAAAGAACTGAGTACGGATAATAAAAAAGATGGATGCAGTGGTTCACCCCTTTCATTAACCACATTCACTTCTCCTATCGTCTGGAAGCATCCTTTCCCCTTTGTCTTCCACTTTCTCTCCCAAGAAAAGAGGAAGGGAAGACAACGAAATAACGAAATTAGGAATTTCACTCCATCCATATACTTACTTTTTCACGCGTAAGTATGATAACCGGTGGCACGGAACCATTGGGTTCCTCATTTCCAACTGGTTGAAAAAATAGAGCTTTACGTGAACTTGCTAAAAAGTAAATAGCGTTCTTCGTGAATATTGCCAACATATCATTTAGTTCATAATTGTACAGCCAGATCTGTAATGTTGTTATTATTCTGATAAAATTAGTGGAATAAAAAGATTCACCCTAGCAAACTAGGAATATCATCAATTATTTATCGAGCTAACATCATTATATTTACCTGCAATGCATTCGATTTCGAGTACTGAGATGCGTCATCATCGTTACCAACCATAAATACCAATGCATCTATTTTCGACAAGTTTTCATCGTTCCCATTATTCTGTAAATTTAAACAGTAAGCTCATTTGTTTTCGAATAGTTGCCTTGAGGAGAATCTCTTCTTTAACCTATTCATGGCTATATCTCAATAGAAAATTCATCCCTTTAAGCCATTTAGATGACCATTCGTATGGCATCTATCATTTGATATTTGAAAATGACCATTTCAAATCGCATATAATTCAAATTCATTTATTATTTGATTGCATTTTCAGAGAAAAAAGAAAAAAAAATTTTAGCATACCATTCTAATATTAAAGAAAGTTATAAATTAATGTTCTCATGAAATAGCATACTTTAACAGTAATAATTCATTCAAATATGAAATAACCTACCCAATAATCATATAATTTAGCTGTTCGTTTCAAGAATACTTCTTTGTTTATGGTGATTTTTTTTATGTCACCCATTGTGACAGATGTTGAACAAATGACAAGAATGGATACACTCACGTTCACGTTTACGTATTAACGTCAACAATCTGAAAATCAATTGTGCGTAACAAAACTCCTCAACAACACAAATCCCACCAGCACTTCCCAATCACTCCAAATTGATGCCGCCAATACCGAGACTGATTTCAACAGTGTCTATAAAAGACTGAGTCATTATGCAACGATTTGTCTCTCTCACAAATTATTTTTTGTAGATTTAATTGAAATAATTCATTTGTTTTATCTATCTTAGGAACTTTCATAATTTAGTTAGATAATCTAATGCTGTAAATCATTTTGCTGCATATTATGAGAAATGATAGAAAGGTCAATGCTTGATCGATAAGTGTTATTAATACCTTTTAATATGACATGTTATTCGGGTTATTCTTCATCATCTATTTGAATCTATAATCGATCAATGATTACATTTCAATTCAATTCTTTGATTCTTTATACATTTCATTGCTACAGTTATCATTAAAAGATAGCATCTTTAAAAACTTTTTGCAGAAATCATTAAGAGCTAAAAAAAAAAAAAAAAAAAATTAAATAATGAAAAATTTTCAGCGATAATTTTGAGCGTAATGAATTATTACTGATAAAACAGGCTTAATAAATATATGAATGAGAAAATATTAATTAAAAAATGAAAGCAATGACAATTTTAGAAGAATGGAATGACCTATCATGGATAATATCAGAATATTATTAATGATAAAGAAGTTAATAATTGCAATAAAAATGAAATGAAATTTTCTTTTCGTCAAGCATACTAATTAATTAAAAATAGCAAAAAAAAGAAAAAAAAAATAAGTGAAAAGAGATATTGGGAAATGGAAAAATATAATAATCTATAAAAGGGTTAAGATTTTTGTATTAACAAATTAATCGATGAAAAAGTTATGCATAAAAATACTTTGGATACGATAAAATGTTAAGATGGAAATTAAAAAAAAAAAAAAAAAAATTTGATCAATGTTGCATAAATAATAAGGAAAAGAAGAAAGTGAAATAAATGGAAAAAAGAATAAGAAATAATAATAGAATACGATGATTTGAAATTACATTTAGAGAAGGGAAAAACTTTTCTTTTCATCTATTAAAAAATTTAATTAGAAATTCACCGAATTGACCGAGAAATCTTTTCATCATTACTTATGGATACGATCAATGATGTAAATTGTTTTATTCTTTTACATTAATGCAAATTATAATCATATGTTTATTGTTTGTAAACATTTTATTGTAACAATTTCATCCTTTGTTGATATGCTCATTGTTTCATTTCTTTGATGCATTAATTTTTCAATTATTTAAATTCGTACTATACCATATTTTGTTATTGTTTAACTCTTACATGATTATTTTTCCCTTCGATACTGAAATACTCTAATTTTAGGTATGATTTAAAATTTTTTAAAAATTAATTTCGATGAGTTAAATTCATATTATCGAATTTGTATCACATCCATATGTAACATTCACATTCTTTATCTTCAAATAATTTTGTCCTAATTTTTTTTTTGCTGATAATTATTCGACAAATTATTTTGTTGATTTGATTTTTACATTTGTTGATATTCAACCGATTTTAATTGATTTCCTTCGGTCATCGATTTATGTTATGTAAGAGTGCATCAGTATTGTTTTACCCCCTCCGCCTCCTATACTTAGCCATCTTAAAATTTTAGGAAATAAAGAGCCACCTTTTGAATTGTTTTTGTTTGATAATTGCTAGAAAAATCTTCCAATGATCAATCTCAATCAAAATAGCTGCAAAAGAAAATTTCCAATTGTGATAAATAAAGAAATAAAACAAGCAAAAGAATTGGAATGTTTTTTGAAATTTTTAAAATTATTCGATGCATGGAGATTAATCGACTTATCAATTTTGCAATTGCAACTGCAAATTGCAAAACTGCAACTGAAATTTGATTAATGTTCATTATTATTAGTATTTTTTGCTTCTTTGTTGAAGCGCAATTTATGCTGAGATTTTGATATGTTTAACAGAAATTGCATTAAAATTATTGGAATTTCTTGTACTTCAGTTCAAGTTTAAAGAAAAAAAGAAAAAAAAAAAAAAAAACAAAACTAACAGACAGAAATTAATCACTCGTTCGGAATAGCATATTGCATTTCAATATCAATTCAAATTTTACATCGTTGAATCCCAATAGAATTGACGATAAATGTTTTCTTTCTCTTTTTGCATATGTTTTGTTAAAGATCGGTGCAATTTTATGCTTAAAGATTATTTCTATGCAAAAAGTGATGAGTAGAGTTTGGAAAAGTTTAACCATTGAGCTGCAATAAATATGAAATATATAGTATGATGCATTTATATACATGCTAATTAATTGTAAAGTGCTAATTATAAGGATAATAAGATAAAAGTTAGTCATAATTATCATACATTTTCGAAATTTAATTTCAAAATAGTATAATTTATTCTCTCTAACAAGGATATCTCCATTTTATAGCTAATTTATTTATTTATTTGTTTACAACAGTGTAAATTTGTTGTGACCAACCGGTTCTTTATGCTGGACAATTCCGCTATGAGAAGATTTTGATAGGAAATACTACAAAAGATACTTAATGAAATAAATATTCATTGCCATTTATTTCAAACAAAGTCCATTCTAAGAATTTATATTTTCTAGCTATTTTTTGGCTAAATTAGCCCAGAATTACTAGCTGATATGGCTTAACACTCATAACTATGATCATAGCTTTCTCTGCAACGAAAGTACTCTTCGATGTAGCAGCTGTTTATCTGACCAAATGACCATTACTATATAGAAAACAAATTAGATTATTACTGCTAACCTTTGAAATTAATAATTAGCTTATTATCCATGAAAGAGAAATGCATTATGTTTACGATGATGATGATAGGTTATAGCTATAAAAGTACTCTATTTTCAGTTTTGTCACTCTAAATTGTGTTGAAGCGAACAATTCATATTGTAATTATGTTATAAGATATGACAGTGATAGCTTAAATGTGACAAATTGGAAGAGTATTTTGTATCAATAGCTGCTATTGTTAAAATAATCAATGTTCCGGGTAATTGGTCAAAGTAATGGGTCAGTATGAGTGGAGATTCCTGGCTAAAATTTAAATGATATTTTTCAATAGAATGCATTGATAAAATGATGCATTATTAACGCTAAATATTTAGTCTGATATGTTAATTTAACACTGAATTCGATCAAACGTAATTTTAGATCATTACTGATTTTATTGATCATTCATTTTTGTTATAAGATGATGGTATGGTGTGCATATGTCAGAAGTTCAATATTCATTTGAGATTTAGTTATTTTGTAATATGATACCAATTGGCAAGTTTGGTTCATTAAACGTTCGAATATTTCTAGTAAAATCTTACGTGAAGTTTGACGTAAATATGTTGAATCAATATTTTGGAAGTACAAATGTAATCCATTAGTGATTAGCAGTACCTATTAAATAAATAAAGCCATTTTTTGAAGTAATACAAATTCGATAATATTTTGAATAGCTTTCAAAATTTGTATTGACAAATTTGGAATGCAAATATTTCACGTGGATATCGAGTTAAACAGTCCTATGGCTACATTTATTTATATTACGGAATTAGAAAAGATTGATCCTTATCCGTTCTCATTTCTTCGCAAATAATTCCAATCCATTTTGTTCTTCATTTTTTTATTTCAGTTTTATTTCCTGTTTTGTTTATTTATACTTTAACAAATAGCAATTAATGATTGGTAACCAAAAGTGGGATCAATCATAGAATTAATTTGTTATTGATCTTCAATGAAAAGTGCAAAATAAAACAAGAATGAAGTAGATAGGAGAAAAAGATTGGCCTACTTTTTCATCGTAAATAATAATTTAATTTTGAAATTTGAAATTAACACTTCACATATCAATGCAGTTGTAATGATGAAAAATGGATCCGGAATGCAGTATTATCTCAGTTTCTCCTTTCACATTTTTTTTTTTCGGCAAATTTTTTAATAAAAGCTTCAGAATTATATTTTCAATTTTGTAATGGACCTGTAAAAAACAAAAGAATTAGGTTTGCTAAATTGTATCAAAAAAAGGATAAAATTAACTGCCGTGGATGTATCCAATTCACGATGGTACGATCTATTATCTCATGTGTTTTCCACGTGAAGTGCCATTTTAAAGTTGAAAATATAAGTCACTTTTCAACGTATCAATGTTCGCTTATCTTTTCCATCCTGTAGGACATATTTAAACATGTTCCATGTATTTCAATAAATAATTTGCAAAGAAAACTAATTCATGTCGTTATTAAGCATTCATATTTCTTAATAGGTTAATTGGATGATAAGTAAGGTTAAGTAATATTGTTCTTGCTAGACTTTTACAGCTCATTGAAAGCAATGTCTTATTTTATCTTATCATATTTTTATAAAAATATTATAGAAGGTTATATTTTTTTGACATTATAATTAATATTTTAAGATTGATTTTGATATAATAGACAGTTGTTAAATTAAAATAAACAATATGATGTCAGCAGAAAGAGTTCAGACAAGCTAATAATTGTTGGTTGAAAATTTTCCAATGAAAAAATTGAAAAATGTCTGATATTTCCAATTTAAAAATATTTGTATGAAAGATATATCACTAAATGGGTAATTCATTTTGTTGTTAATTAAAAAGGAAAATTCGTTCACGAAATCATTTTTGCTAATTAAAAGTTAATTCATTTAATTTTTACATTTCAATGAAAAAAAAAAAAAAAATTATACATCACAGTAAAAAAAAAAAAAGAAAAAAATAAGATTTAATCGTTTACATTTACTTTTCTTATACCATTAATTTTTCCATGAAATATTCAACATTGGATATCAATCAGTGAAATTATTTACCACACAAATTATCCATAACAACAAATATTCAACATTGGATATCAATCAGTGGAATTATTTACCACACAAATTATTCATAACAACAAATATTCAACAATGGATATCAATCAGTGGAATTATTTACCACACAAATTATCCATAACAACAAATATTCAACATTAGATATCAATCAGTGGAATTATTTACCACACAAATTATCCATAACAACAATACATGAGCTTTCATTCATTTCAAAAATTCACGACATGTAAAAATTATCACATTGTTATATGATCAATGATCTGTCATCATTTGACAATATTGAATACGTCACACATTGATGTTATTGTAGTTCTAATTATTCTTTCTTTGCTTCTTCTTTGTCGTTAATAAATAGCATTCATAGCAGAGAAGGTAAAAAACGAAGAAGAAAAAAATTATTGTATTGTAATAGTTTTTGTATTATTTTCTACAAGGACAAAAGTCTAAATTTTATGATAATAAAATTTAAAAAGTATTACGAAATTCAATCATCCATTTTAATTATCAACAAAAATTTTTTTTCACTTTCTTCTTCATCTTATATCATTTAATTCTTTTTTTCTTTTTTTTTTTTTTTATCCGTTATGAAGTATATATGTAAAATGCGAACCATTTCACGTTATCAATAGAAATGGTGTTAGATATTCGAAATGTTATCTTGCATATATTTTACCGCAATTATCGTAAATTAAAAAATTTGAAAATTCTTTATTATCGATAAAACAATTTTCTGATCTAATATGATTAATCTAAGTGAAAATTATTCCGTCTAACTTTGTCTACTGAAATTTATGAACTTATACAATTTAGCTTTATTAACTTGTTATCTTTATACATTGCTCATTTCAAAATTTTTGCATTATTGATTGATCAGCATAAAATTGTTTGCTATTATCTATAAATAAATGATATAATTTACAGCTTATCGAATCATCGATTCTTTTCATATGTACAATTTTGCAATTTCATTTGTTGCTCCTTAAGAAAACGAAAGTAGCATCCAATTTAACTACCTTCAATTTCAATAATATTTTTGTTGATTATTCCGGATGATCTTCGATCCCTAAATATTTTAAATTAGATCATGAAAACGTGTTGTAATATATTGTATGGATATAAGTGGAACTGATATAGGGAGGGAGGAGGTTAAGGGTCATTGAGGTTATCAGTTCTTCCTCCCTTCGCTCCTTAAATTTCATCTTTTCCTCTTTTTCCTTTCTTTTCTTCTTTCCTCCCATTCTTTCTATTCTTCTTATTGTAATTGATAATGTCGAACTTAAAAATTATCTCCGAAGCATTTGCAAATGTTACCGATCTTGCATATCCGAAGGAAATCGATTCGTGCAGTAAATCCTTCAAATTGTGGAAAAGAAATTTGGCGGTATGTTATGTATGTTGTACGCATTAGGATGAATTAATATTTAAAGAGAGAAAAAGTTGCTCATCTCCTTTATTTTTAGCTTCATTTCAGCAGTTGCCAGTTTTCAACCGATTAAAGACGGAACTTTTTGTTATGAAGATCCTGAAACAAATGATGATGATGATGATGATAATGTTGATGACCTTTGCTCCCTACGCTCGCTAATCATCTTCATCTGTTGCTTTCTTATTTACTACTAAATGATCGCTATATTTTTTCAATTTTTTTTTCCACCAAAAAAATCATCCAAATGGCAATAACAATATCATTCATCTGTTAATCATGCGATAGATATTTTTGTATGGGAGTAAGAGAATTAATTTTTATCAAAGAATTGATTATTTTCACCAAAAAAATTCTCCCGGAATTTTCCGGGTAACAAAAGAAAATAATGATGCTTTATTCTAGTAGAAGATGACAAATTTTCATCATATAATAATTATTCAAAAATTAGGAAGTTTAATTTTTGATTCATCAACGAGTTGTTGATTTTTGCTCGTTAATCTCTGAAAGTACAAAGCATCTTATTTTGTTAAATCATATGAATTTCATTCGGAACAAAAGATTTTATCTCTTACGCTAATTTCAAACTTTTGAATTTCCACTCTTCCTCTTCTCTTACTCCCGCCGTATTTAAATTAATTATCACGCGCGAAAATTAAATCATTTTCTCAATAATTTTCGTGTATTTATTTATTTAATTACTATGAAATAATTTATTCTTGTTAATTAAAAAAATTGTTAATTTTGCATATGATACGTTGAATTCATATGTAATAACTCATCATTCTCTTCATTTTTTTCCATTTTTCTCTAAAATTTATTTTCATCTACTGACTAAAAATTGTTAAAACAAACAAACAATTTTTAAAGTACTAATAACAACAGCTAATTTTCCGCCAAACTTAATGATAAGTATACATTAACGAGAAGAAATAATTGACCCATAAAGAATGGTTGAATTAGATAGATTCGAAAATGATATTTTGGTGATTTAACAAAATTTAATGAATTTTTTGTAATAGTTACGGACAATTTAGCATGACCCTCAAATGTCACTGTTGCAATATGTAAAATGGAAGAAGGATAAAATTTCTTTCTGTGAATTATTTCATAGTTCAAATGAAATACGTAAAGAAACAGATATGACGTGAAAATGCTACTGTTCATTGTTTGGTACAAATTTCTATTGTTTGCAATTAATAATGTTATTCGAAAAAAAAAAGAAAAAATTCATCAAACTATTCAGATAATTACGATTGTAATTCGACGTTATTTGTTTTCTATCATTATGTTATTATCACGTGTAAAGTTATTATTTGACGTTACGAAAGATTTTCAAACAAAAAAAGGCAAACAATCTTTCTTATATTATGTTATTATCACGTGTAAAGTTATAATTTGACGTTACGAAAGATTTTCAAACAAAAAAAAAAAGGCAAACAATCTTTTTCTTAATATACTTTTAAGCTAACTCGTATAAGACGTATAAGATCACGTATGATAATTTTGTTTTTAAAATTATTGTACTAACTCTTATACGTCTTATACGAGTTAGACTTAAAAGTATTTTTAAGAAAGATTGTTTGCTTTCTTCTATCTTACAGAAAATAATTTCAGGAAGAAAGACAAAAAAAAAAAAGAAGGCAAGTAATAATTAAATGTAAGGATGAGTTGGTTATTTGGCTTATGGATAATTATACTGTATGGCCTAAAATTTATGCTAGGACGAAGAGCATTCGAATGTGCTGATCATTTATGTGAAGTACAACCAGCAACACCAGAACGACCAAACATTGTAATCCTTATGGTCGATGATTTAGGTTTGTCAAATTCTATGTTAATTTTTTAATTTAAATTAGAAGGAAAAATTTACAAAGTAAGAATAAATTTAAATGGTGGAAAAATTTATACATATCTTATTCTTTATACCATTTTCTTGCTAATATTTGTCAACATTTGAGAATCCACCTTATATCCGCAATTTTCGCTTCTGTAATTGAGTGTTCCACAAAGTGAACCGTACTCACTTCCTATATGCAGTGGATTTTTCTTGTTAATTTCAGGCTATGGTGATTTGCAAAGTTATGGACATCCGAATCAAGAGGTCGGCGAAATTGACGATATGATCCGTGAAGGTGTGCGGTTTACGCAGGCTTACTCCGCTGATAGTATGTGTTCGCCAAGTCGAGCCGGTTTCATGACTGGTATATGACTAACTAATTATTTGTATATGCTATCAATTCATTTAAAATCAGTAAATCAAATAATTTCAAATTTTTCCTTATAAAGTGCCAAAATTTGTAGGCCTTGTAGCCTTAAACATATTAGGAGAATTTTAGGACGCCTACCAATTCGTTTGGGAGTAACAGGTGGAGCGCGGGTATTTTTGCCACAAGATATCGGTGGTTTACCCAAGGAAGAAGAAACGATGGCGGAAATGTTGAAACGATATGGTGTGACGTTTCTATTAAAATTCATAAAATAACCTGCAAAATATAAAGACTTTCGAAATATTGAATATTTATTCAGACAAAAATTTTTTTCCCAAATATTTTTTCTTCTTAAGAAAAAATTTTAACTGATGTATAATTTCAATTTTTATAGCCTAGTCAAAGAAATTAGCTGAAGCTACTTATCTAAACTTATCATTTGAAATTTTCAGGTTATGTAACCGGTATGATTGGTAAATGGCATTTAGGTATCAACAAGTATAATTCCACTGATGGTACCTTTTTGCCATCACAACGTGGTTTCGATTTTGTTGGTTTAAATTTACCATGGACAAATGTATGGCAATGCGATACTTCCAAGGTTTTTTTTTTTTTTTTTTTTTTTTAATTATAACAAAAATTGTAGACATTAACGTATTGGACAGAAATGCTTCTTTAAAGAAATTTTATCACAAATTTAGTAAAATAAAATCCGAAGGTATACGATGTTTTCATGTATTTCATTTCTATGCAAGAATAAAGAGATCTTTGAATATCTGATATCTGTTAGCTGAAATTCATTTCACACATCGATTCCTTCAGAATCATTTTATACTTTCAGGAATTTGTCAATAGTCCAAATGGAACATTATGTTTCTTATATGATGGAGATTTTATCGTTCAACAACCAATTCGTTTTGAGCATTTAACCGAAGCTTTAGTTAATGATTGGAAACGATTTCTACGTACTTTTTTTCTTTTTTTCTCTTAATTTTTGTATTCATAAAATATTTTGATTAGAAATATTTCAAGTAACTTTTGACTTAAATAACGTATACCACGTATCTACAGGATAACATTTAAATTTCTCATCATTTTCTAATTGCTTAGCATAATCAATCTTAAAGTATTTTTTTTTTTTTTTTTTTTTTTTTTACAAATTTATTAACTTAAACTATTGTTTATAAATTAAAATTTAGCAGAGAAAATATTGAGAAGTAAAGTTGGAAATTATTGAGATTTATTAGTTTAATCCTTTTTTTTTTTAACTTTAAAAGAATGAAAGAAGGTGAAAAATTTCAGGGCAACGAATGGAAAATGATATTAAAAAAAAGCCATTTTTCTTCTATTTCTCATTTCCTCATGTACATAGCTCACAGTTTGCTAACAAACGTTTCCGTTACAGTTCCGTGAGAGGTAAATATTTGATCTATCAATTTTGTTAGATTTGCATCTTTGAATCAATTTTTGAATGACGGAATGGTATGAAGAGAAGCATGAAATTGTTTAAATTATCATGTAGTTTTTAAAGATATTAAAATATTCATATTTGCACCCATAGAACTATTTTTATACCTCTAATGTAATTAATTGAATTTTCAGGCTTATTTGGTGATAATATTAATGAAATGGCTTGGGCTGTTGGACAAGTTTTGGATAGTTTACGACGAGAAAAGATTGAAAAACAAACGTTAGTGATATTGATGTCAGATCATGGACCACATCAGGAGCTTTGTCTTAATGGAGGTAGTACAGCTGGATTAAAAGGTTGTCCTTTTTTTTTTTTTTTTTTTTTTGTTTTCTTCTTCCATCAATTTTCTTTTATTTAAAAATTAAATTTACAATTATTTGGATTAATTTTTAGGAGGTAAATCGAATAGTTTTGAGGGCGGATTCAGAATACCATTTGTTTCATGGATGCCAGGAACAATTCGATCAGGTGTTACATCACATGAAGTTATTTGGTCTCTTGATTTATTTCCAACATTTGAACAACTTGCATCAAAAGGGGTGATTGTTTTGCAAATAAAAATTATTGTTTATTGATATTTGTATAATTTTTGCATGTTTCATTTCTTTATTGCTAGCTAATTGCCAATTTATGCTTTCTTGCTTAACAGTATCACAATTTCTTTCCATTATCATTCTATTACAACGATGGAAAAATTTCCAATATTTTCATGATCTCAATATCATGTAAATGTTAATGTGAAAAGTAAAATTTGCAGAGAAAATGGAAACGAAGAAATGTTTTCTATGATGGTATCGAAATTTGGCAACAGCTTAAGGGTTTATCATCGAATCCTAAAGGGAATCGTGTATCCGATGCACCATTAGCTCTCGAAAGACCTATTTTCTACTACTGTAATACCCATCTGATGGCAATTCGTTATGGAAATTACAAAGTTTGCAATTGTTCCATTAACAATAATAAAAGTATTTGAACGATTTAAATTTCAATAAAAGCTTATTCTAAAAAAAAAAAAAAATGATAAGTAATTTAATAAATTTCTTCACTATCTGTACTTTTTCATATATATATATATATGTATTTATTGGACAAATAAAATATTTTTATTTTTAGGTGCATTTTAAAACATCACCAATTTTCAAAAATAGCACTGATGATCCACAAATGAATAAGTTATGTCCAGGTGGAAAACCTGTTGATGATTGGTAAGGCTTTTTAAAATTTCTCGAACTATTGGCAATTTTTTTTATAAAATTAAAAGTCAATTAAATCAAACTATATCATTTTTATTTACATTTTGTAATACTTCAACTTGCAGGTATGTATCACAACGATGTCCTGAAGATCAGCTAAATGTTCATAATCCACCGCTTGTTTACGATTTACTTGTTGATCCGTATGAAATGTATTCAATGCCACAAAATAATCGAAAAGTACAGGAAATTTTAGATGATGTGATACGAATACGTGATAGACATATGCAAACCATTTCACCAGTACCACAACAATTAGGTAAATAAGTTATCGTATCATTGTAAATGAACATTCTTACTGGAATGATAAAGCTGCTTATTAATTAACAAACAAGCATCTTTTCCTCCTTCATAAAATATTTCCACCAAAAGATTAAATTAATATAAAGCCAAATCCTTAATTATTATTTGATGATGAATACGATGTTAAATCTTTCACATGTCAATAGTCGATGATAGATATTTCCGGCGATAGAAATCTATAAATTTTGGATGAATAATATCAACAGCTATGAAATATATCGTATTATCGAGAAAGATAATGCTGACAATGAGTTATCTAAGACATCATCGTTGAAAATTAGACTCATCTCGATCAAATATATGAATATAGTTAATTTATTGTGAAAAAATTTTACATATTTCAGGTAATTTTTCCATGGCAGTATTACCATGTTGTAATCCACCCCATTGTCACTGTGATTTTTTACCCAATGAACGGATGAAACGGGAGAATGGTAATGATAATTGGGCAACAAAGATTCTCAATGATATTTCAGTCAGTAATTTGGCGATCTCACGAAATGAACGAGAAATTAGCTCTTTGTTGAATAGTAAGTCATACATTTGCTTGAAAATTATGGAAGCCTTGAAATGGATAAGTTTGATCAGACATTTGATTAGATCATTTCAATAGATCCAAACCATACAAAATGTTTTTTTTTTTTTTTTTTTTTGATCCAATAGTAATCAGCTAGTCGATATGTTTAATGAATAAATGCAACGATTGAACAGATAACAAAATCATCAAAATTCATACCATTTTTGTAAAATAATTCCAGACACATCTGATCAACAATAACAACAACAATAACAACAGTTCATTAGTAAATAAGTAAGCTTCAACAAGCAGTGACGATATTTTTTTATCGGGTGAATTGATCAATGATGATCTGAATAAGGTGCTAGTCATAATTAAGCTGTGATATCATTCTAAAAATGTTATCGTTGCCTATCTAAAGCTTTCTTGATTTGATAGAAAAAAAAAAATCTTTGAAGTTTTGAAATTAGCTATTCATACTATCAGTAGCACAATAGCATTTTTTTTAAAGTTTTAAAAGCAGAATATATAACAACCAAATCTTCTCCTGTTTAATGCAAAAAAAAAAAAAAAGAATTTCAAATTTCCGTAATAATTGCATAAAATGATGATGAGAATTTAAATGTTGAAAGAATCTACTAAGAAATAAGCTAACATTCCCAAATTTTTACATTTTGCATCCATGCAAAAATTTGCGTGAAATACGTGAAGGTTGCATAGATGACAATTCGTAAATAACTGTTAGCATTCCATACTGTTTATTTGTTATGCAAAGATTTTATGATAATTTTTGTTTCGCTCTCTTATTTTTTTTGGTCAGTGATTCTTACGCTCTTGTTTTTTTTTTTTTTTTTTTTTTTTATTAAAGAAATCCAAGAAAATGAAAGTATAATTTGAGTATACTAACACTCCTCTGAGTTGTTGTGTTCCTCGAAGGATTCTGAATTCACAGTTTTCTTTTGAGGAAAATGATCGAATTATTCAAAGTTTTACGGATTAATCAACATATTATTCATCTAACGTTACGGAATATTTTTTCAAAATTTAGTGCAAATTTTTTGATTTAGAAATTTCCATATTTGTGATGTTCGAATGCAAAAGTTATCGGTTAGATTATTTATTTAAGAATTACGGATTTATGTCTTATAGGATTCTGATCAATATCGATTATTTTTATGATCATTTCAAGAATTTGAGCACCAAATTCTTTTGCACTTTGACTCTACCTATTAAACAAAAAGCTCAGAGAGTGTTTTTTTTTTTCTTTTTTGTTATGATCATTGAAATTTTTTGGCAAATTAATAATCAATAAATGTTAACGGTATATCTGTATATATATATATGATGATAACGCTATCATCCAATTGCGAATGCTCAAAATTAAATTGTTGCACATTTCAACGAACAAAATTTAATTTTGAAATATCAATTTGTTCTTTTTTTTTTAAAAAAAAATGAAACCATTGATTGCAATCAAATCTAAAAGCAAATGAAAAGAAAAAAAAAAAAAAAACAAAAATTAATTCAAACTAATTAACCATCTATGGAAATAAATAACTGAACAATATTGGAATGATCAAGAATTTGTCGAAAAATTTAATAAATTAAATGATAAAAATAAGAGAAAAAGAAGAAAATATCATAAAATTGACCAAAGAAGAAATGAATGGATTAGTGAGAAAGAGAAAAAAATTAGAAAAAAAAAAAAAAAAATGGTAAGAATTTAGAAAAATGACTACTAAATTAATTTAACCGAGAATGGATATCATCTAAGAAGGAAGAAATTTCAATTTATAGCAATGAAAATTATGAAAGAGTTAAAAAAAAAAAAAAAAAAAAGGGAAGATGTTTTTGTTACGATAAAATTCTCACAAATAATACTGTCATAATTAAGGCAATAAAAATTTTAATGAAATTAAATGAATCGAGAAAAAAAAAAAAAAAAGAATTAGAAAATAAGAAAATATGAAAGAGGAATGTTTCCTTGGGAAATTTAAAAGGGAAATGAAAAGGATTACTATCTGTTTGTGAAAGTTAACCTATAATTGGAATGTTAACCTAATCAAAAAATGGAATATACAAAAGTAATATGATAGTATCATACATCTAATTATTTCATCCATTTTCTAAATTAAATTTTTTTTTTTTTTTTGTTACTTTTAATAATCACATTGTAAAGTTAGATGCATCATATTTGATATTTCATTGCTAAAAAAAATCAATTTAATCAATAAATATATGATGATAACCTTTGCACTTCCTGAATTCGTACTTTTCATAGCGAGATGTTTTCATTAGACGTGGACCGTTTTAATTTTAAGCATTATTTTTTTTTTTTTTGTTGTCTCATTCTTCTTCCTACCTGTAATAATGATTAAGCTGTATCAGGAATGGTAGTGATGTGGGTACTTTGATTTCTAAAAGTTAGTTGTAGTGACATGAATTGAAAGCTGTGGGATTCCGGAAATTTCAGTTCGGTATTTTTAGCTGAAAAGTCGTAGATTAAAGTATTAGAAATGATTGAAATATCTTAAATTAAAGCATTGGGAAGTAAAATGCGCATGGCAAAAGTTAAAGGAGTACAAGTTTGGTTAATATAATTGGAATTTGTCGGAAGAATTTCTCGCATATCATTTTTGTATACGATTGTTTTTTTTATCAAATTTCATTCTAGGAAATGTCCAGCACGAATACCTTAAAACCAATAATATGTCCATCAATTTTAAATTCGGATCTGTCTAATCTCGCAGAAGAATGCCGAAGGTTATTGCAGTATGGAGCTGATTATCTTCATCTCGATGTGATGGATGGTCATTTTGTACCCAATTTAACATTTGGACATCCAGGTGATGTGTCGTTTAATTTGATTATTTAATCAATTATTATCATTATTTTGTTTGTTCTTGTTTGTGCTTATCTTCTGTACTACTTTGGATTACGTACATCCTTGCATAATTATTACTATACAGTGATTGTTACTATGTGTTACCATTTACTTTTGAGTGAGGAAATTTAGGTTAATAATATTATAGGATAAATTTAATTTTAGATTTTTACTTTTTTCTTTCTTAGTTATTGATTGTCTGCGACGAAATCTTGGACCGGAACCATTTTTTGACGTTCATATGATGGTCCTTAATCCGGAACAATGGGTGGAACCAATGAAAAAGGTTGTCTTTGTTTATGCTTTCAATAGCATTTATATATTTATTCGAATCGTAGCTATCATTATGGTCGCTGTGTACTGTTGGATAGGATAGCGTTGCTAAGAGTGAGTGGAAATAGAATGGATCATGAATCAGAAAACATTGCTTATTTTAATAGGTTTTTAGGCGGGTGCAAGCCAATTCGTATTTCATTTGGAAGCTTTGGAATCAGATAAAAGCTGTCAGATGCTTATTGACAGAATTAAACAGTCTGGCATGAAGGTTAGATCCATTTTTTGTCAAATAAATGAGAAATACAGCTACGATATATCATGGTTTTTGATCTAAGGCAAATTCTGAAGCCATATAAAGCATCGTCGATAGATGTTAATATGATGGTGCTTCGTTGGTGGAAAAAAGTTTGAGCTTTAAGATAAGATTTCATTGCAAATAAGGTAAAAGTAGATGAAAGATCAGTGAATGCAAAGAGGGATGTACCATTGTTTGTTTGTGTCCCATCACGAGGGGAGATTTTGATGTTATGTGGGTACTGAGTACTACACAGATAAGTTTGATATAAATGTTAAAACTTTTGTGAATATTTGAAAATAAATTTAGCTGTCATCAGTTCACCTTTACATTGTCTTTGGTGACCGTCGTCTGACTTATATTTCTATGTCGTCTCTCTTCTTGTTCTTGAATGAGAGTTTTTGATTATATTATATGTCGAATGCCACTTCGTGTATAGTTTTTCTGTTTCGTAGTGTTTGAACTGAGGGTGTTATCGATCTCTGTCTTTTAACTTATATTTATACAATCTTGTGATATGTGTGACGAAACATTTTGCGTGAAATAACTGATAGGTAAAAAGATTTGCTTTTGAAATTTACAACAAGATTAAGGAAGCTTGAATGTACAAAGACTGATCATGCTTTGTTCTACAGGTTGGCGTGGCAATAAAACCTCGTACGCCGGTAAAGACATTAGAAACACTTAATGGCATTGATATGGTTCTAGTAATGACCGTTGAACCTGGATTTGGAGGTTGTCGATTGGCTGCCTTTATTTTCTTGTAAGAACGATAGCACTTGTTTTGCAAATTGCATGCAACATTATGTTTCATCTTGAATAGCAGAAAAATGAAATTTTTGATGACAGAATATAGTGAAAGTTTTTTTGTGTTTATTTTAATTCAACTTTATTTGCCGTATTCATTTTCTGGTACTACTGTGCAGCATGATAACAAATGTATTGGAAATATTTCACAATATTATAAGATATGAAAGTGGAAGCATAGTTATTATTCGTAGTTTCATACTGACCAAGAAAATACATTTGTAGCATTTGTTGACATTCAACCTGTCAATAATTTCGCACTTTAAAAGTATCAAATTAAATCCCATATATAGATTTTTACCAGCAATCTTGCAGGCCAGAAGTTCATGACAGATATGATGGAGAAAGTTCGCGTTCTCCGGTCTACGCATCCATTCTTAAATATTCAAGTTGATGGTGGTGTTACTCTGGATAATGTAGAAATTTGCGCAAATGCTGGTGCTAATGTAATCGTTTCCGGAACGGGAATTCTTAAAGCTTCCAATCCAACGACAGTAATCACCGTCCGTTTTTTTTCTACAAATTTTTTAAAGCGCAAATATAATAATATGTTGTTTACAAAAATGGCCAACGGTAGAAACTGATACGCATCAGTTTATCCTGTTTGTAATGATTACATTCTTTATTTTATTTGTGAACTTTTTTCCCGGAATGGATTTGGTAATATTGAGCTCTCTCGAGAATGTTTGGTATTGGCAATTGTTATAAACTACTCAATAGCTGTTTCTGTAACTCCATTTCAATTTTCTTTCACCGTAAATATGAGGAAAGCAGATGGAAAGAGTCTTTCCATAAAACTAATGTATTAGTATATTTTTATATTGTCACACTTTCAGGAGATGCGTGAGAAGGTTTCGGCAGCTTTGAAGTAAAATCAAAAAGGGGAATAGCTTGATACTGAAGATGTCAGTCGTAAAAATGTCTTGAGCTTTTCATAAAAATGATTTTCGCGGTTGTGAGATTTCATTCCTTTCTTGTGTTTTTTTTTTTTTCTTTTTTTCTTGTGGATATTTTGGAACAATGCATAAATCTGGTATCGATTTGTGATGAGGATCATTCCTTCTGTTCATAATCATTTCCTTTGCTTTTTTAAGATGTAACCTAGATGAAAATAAATATCTTTGATATTAATGATTACAGAGTACAATTGATTAACTAATGAAATCTCTTACTCTGTAGTGTTAAGTATAAAGTGTTAAATATAGCATTATTCATGTTCAAAGTACGACATTTTTCATTAATGCAGGTAATTATTGTTCACTTCTAATACATAACAAATATCCTTTCTCTTTGTTCTACTTCGAGATATTGTGAAATTTTTTCAGAAGCTGTGATACGCTTAGTTTTTTTTTTTGACATCAAACGGTAGAAATGCATCAGTTATTGCCATGTCACGTTGATCACTAAATAATTAAATGTTAATGTCTAATTTGTGTTGCATCTCATCTACTGCTTTTCAAGGTCTAATCCAATATATGATGAGCTGAATTCATTTCTAAAATTTCAGAAATTCTGAATCTGTGATAATTCTTTGTATGATTAAAGGTTTATTATGAGAAAAGCACATCTTTGGAATCTGCAGTTAGAACTTTGATAATGAACGATATTCAATTTTTGATGATAATAAATTATCAAGAATGGTGTAAGTGATTGGTTGATGATCAGTGGTTTTTGATATAGTGAAATGAAATGATAATTGCAAGGCTGTTCAATTTATCCATTATTCGTGTATTTTTTAAGTAATTGGCTGGACTAATGAACGCATGATAATGTATTCCAGGATTTCTAATTGGGCTATTAGAAGGCTAATTTTTGTGTGCATTTTGTTGGTACCCATTATATTGGTATTTTTTTACTCTATTTTAGTTTGTACTACATCGTTAATCGATAATAATAGTGACAAAGATAAAACATTAGGTTTAAGATCTGAGCAGCAATAACCCAAATTTAAACGTACAAGTAGTACTTCTTAGATATCGTATGTTACTTTAGCTATGCCTAAATTTATTACCAGATATAAGAATGTTCATTTCTATTGATTTGTTTGAGTTTTTATTAAACTTAATGTTGTATATTCCAAAAGCTTAATAATATTTGCATAATGCTATGATGATCCCATAATGTGGATTGCATTTGTTTTAATGTTCGATTTTTCTTCTGACTTTTGTTAATGCTGTTGTCTCTTCCTTCATCGTATGCATACTCTCTCTCTCTCTCTCTCCTCACAATTGACCGAATGGACAGGGTCCTCTAGATGGGCAGACCCTTCGTTTGATAATATCTGAATATTGATGAGCATTACAACAAAGGTTATTCTACTAAGTGACCCTTTCATTTCTTTTTTGCATTTTTCTTGTCTTGTTAACCGATGTTAAACTGCAAAGACGTTGAGACATGTGTAGTTAGGTACAAATTGTCGTCAATGATAGCAACATATCCGCTGTATCAATGCTTTTTATTATTATAGGAGATTACACCCTGCTAATATATGTTTTACATATTATTCATTCATTCATTCCGAGGAAGATATATTTTGGAATCATCTACAGAAACCACTTAATACTATTCTACATGACGATGAATAGCATTTCATTGCGACGATCCCAAAGGTTTCTCCAAATTTTTTTTAGGAGAGAAATGTCATTAGCATATACTATCGATGGTATTTCATCATTTATGATTTAAGAAATTACATCTCTTACATATAAGATGGTTTATTTTCTGCTGTACAGGAAATTTTTTTTTTTTGCACAGTTACAAAAACGGAGAAGTACTATGCATCGAAACTATCTCTGAGAAAAGAAATTAAACTTACATATATCAACAAAAAAAAAAAAAAAAGATATCAATAGATGGTTTTTATATATTCTCAATCTCATGGGATCATCTTATTTGTTTTGTTATGTATCAACTGCTTGGACTTACTTGCTTACATTCCCTTCGAATCTCTCTGTGGATTTTATGTCGTATTTTTGAGCTGAATAAATTTGATCTGTTTTTTAACAAATTTTATTCAGGCATTCATGTTCCGCTTTACCAACAATGAACAACCACAGTAGCAATATTAGCAGCAGCGGCAGTAGTAGTAGAGACAATGCTGATAAAACAGATAAACCGTTTCGAAGTTTGTTTGAATTTTACCTTTCTTAGTTATCACTTTTAATGAGGGGTTGCAAATTTTGGTCCTCTTCTTATTCCTTTAGTTTTTCAACCAATTCTTTCATTAGTTGTTTTTTTTTTTTTTTTTTTTTTAAAGTAAACTTTGAAGGACGACGAACTACTTCGTTCGGTAAATTATCACAATTTCTCCACACTGGCAATATTCTTGGTGATTCGGGATCAGTTCAGTCAGCATTGCTGGATTTATCCACTACAGGGTATGAGACTTTCTTTATTGAACTAATATTTGCTATTTTCTGCTGCAAATATATGTCGTGACAAGCATTATGTTGTTATTTTGTTTGAATAACTTTTTTATGATTCAATTTTATTTGAGTCAAAATAGAACTTTGGTTAACCGATGTAGGATATTGAATAACAAAAAGTAGGCGTTTTCTATCATTCACTGCTTGATTGGGAAACGAAGAAAGTGGAGTGTATTTTCGATGGTAAAATGAAGTTTGATGCGATAGTTAGGACTACTAACCCTCAGCAGATGGCCTTTTATGCGATTATTTATCAGATAAACAATTTATGCTACACGCTGAAAACATACATTGTTGAATGATGAGATAATTTTGGTAACATTTTCATTCATAGTAATTGCAAACTGTGACTAGTGAAATCTTTTTCAGAAAGCTGATGATAAAAATTGCCGAGTCACAACGTCGTGGTATGGAATCATTAGCTGTTTGGGCGCATAATGCAGGTAATACAGCTATTGATGATGTTATGCAACAAACTAAGCAGCTATATGAGATGTTTACCGATAAAGAACTACAGTTTGTCCGCCAATATACACATTATGTGCAGGTAAGCCAATTTTTTGCTGCTCTCAGATATCTATAAACAATAATCTGAATGCGTTTTGCTGTTTTTTTTTTTTTTCATTTGATTTGATCAGTATTGGGGGAAAAAGTATGTTCGGTATGGTGTTTCCGTATAACGATTAAGAAGACCCGGTAGTCTCGAAAAAATAAAATATAAAAGACGACAGAAGGATGGTTCGAATAGTTTATGTAAAAAATTCTGAAGGAGATTTGAGACAATAATGGAAAAATGTTAGTTAGGTAGAATACAATGGCTGGCAACCGTAAATAAAGTTCCGAAATATTCCACTGTTCAAAGTTATGCACTCATTCATTTTTCTGTTTTATGGATAGATCTGTGCTAATGCTTGCATTTTCCAGCAGCTGCAAAAAATAGCAGATGCAGAGCGAGCAGTAAAAGATGCGGAAGAAAATGTAATGAATTTGGAAGAAAAAGAAAAGAAGTTGAAACGAGAAATTGGGAAAGGCGTTTCGTTCTTCAGACAGCGCCGCGGTGGTGACATTTATTTGTTGAAACAAAAGCTTGAAGAGGTGATGGCTGGTTCATTTCATATTTAATTAGCATGGTTACTGCCAAGAAGAATGCCAATGTTAACAGTGTGGAGGGGTGCAAAATAAAGTTTTCTGAGAGTGACTTTTTTTTGTACTTCAAGTTTCTTTTCAGACCAAAGCTTCGAAGGAGCGTGCTGAACAAATTTTGTCCGACCTTCGAGCTGAAATGGAAGTTGTGAAAATGTTCAGATTTCGGAATGGTATGCAGGTTAGAGCAACTGTTTTGTTTCATTTTTGTTGAATTTTTCGAAAATGAAAAGGCGAATAGCGGAAATAAGAACTACACAATAGTGACTGAACGACCTAAACTGGACAAGCTTATCAACAAATAGGAATAATGAATCGGAATTGTAGGTTTGTTCCTAAAATCAGATGCAAATGAGAACCATGTCATGAAGCCTCTATATTGCTTTCATTTCACATTCTGCAGTTTCGTTTTTTCGTAAATCATTTTTGTTTTGCAGGGCATAGCGGATGCTTACCAAGACTTCGCGCGGAGTTGTCAGGCTATTTTCAGTTGTCAACGTGAAATTATTGAAATGGTACCGGCAGTATCAAATCAAGATGTACGCCATATGATTTACCGTGGATCTCCATTGACTAGAAATCGCGTAGAGAATTTGAGAAGGTATGGTCTTTACTACTCATTTAATTCATATTAATTTCAAATTTAGCAAACTTTGCTTTATAGATCTTTGCAACACGGCTTAACAGTGTCAGAAAATAATTCGTGCTCTAACACTGCGATATCAATGCCAAAACGGCGTAGTGAACCGAGACATCATGTTTACCACTCGCAGAACAACTCACCTCCTCCACCATATACGTCTGCTGCAACACCTATAAACGTGTCACTCCCAGAATATCAGGTGCATATTACTATAAGTTAAATACGAAATAGCCTTAGTTCTGCATTGTAGTGCATTTGTCGATCGTAATATACCTTCTTTTTATATAACATTTATGGCTAAATGATAAATGCTTAAAAGTTCATTTATCTCTCATCAGTACTACGTTGTTTTTTATGTTTAACATTTACATATATGTGTTGGGTTCAATTTTAAATCGTTGACTCAGAAGTTTTCTTTTTCTTTTCAGACTGGAAGCACTAATTATCAAGTAGACAGCGCTGAGTTACAAACGTGCTGTCATTGTGGGCAGTCGATTGAACAATTACCGAACTATCATTTGAAGCGTACCGTTATGACTGAAGATGTTATTTGAAGTACACGATAATACGGTATCAATAAGTAAATTGGCAAAATTCTCTATCTTTCTCTCTGCCTGGAATATAGTCTACATTTGTCGTCACATATCAACATTTTTTTCAATTTTTCTGTTAACCAGTTATCTGCAAAATATAATTTAAACTTATTGTAAAAAATAATCTTTAATCTATGCAGAATACATTTGTTAAAAAATTTGTTCAAAGATGCCCTGAAAAAGCAATAGCTGTGATGTAGGATGGCATAATTTTGGTAGGCGTACCATGAATTTAATTTTTCTCATTTCTTTTGTTACTGCCCCATGCATTCCCTCATTGTATGAAAACATTTTGAAATTTATTCGCTTTATTTGTATTTCATTGCTTTAACTGAAAATTTATTTAGATCTTTTAATGTACATCGCTTTACCATATCACTACTATAAGTTCTCGTTTTCTTATGTTTACTTGTTATTAACAGTAACAAGTGTGACAATGTTCCGCATGCGGACAAGTACAATAGTAAGTTGGATTGGCGAATTTGGATGTCTCTATCAAATATTTATTTATTAAATTTTCTTGATGCCTATGCTATGTTACTCACACTTGTTTCACTTATTCAGGTTCATCTGTCCTTTTAGTACGAATAAGATAGAGATGATTATTCTACCTGAAAATTTTAAACTCTGTCCAAAATTGGTTATAAGTGACAGAAGTCGGTATTCAAAAAGATTGGATTATTGTTGAACTTTAAGGTAAAAAAAAAACTATCTTACTTTCTCTTGTTAGGTATTCCAATTTTTTTTTATAATGTTTCAGTGCATGTAAGTGCATTGAAAATGCAGGCATTTAACATTTCCACATTTATTTGCTCTATTTTTTTTTTTGGCTTAGTTATTCCTGTTATTTCAACATATTTCAATTTTTGTTTCCCATTGAATCCACTATCCTTGTTAGAGACTGATCACTGTTCCATGCAATTTTTAATTCTTGTCTGTTCAGAATGGTAGAGAAGAGAAGGAGAGAGAGAGAGAGAGAGAGGAAGTTTGGAAAGCGTGATCACCTCGCTTTGATAGGAACGAAATTTAATTTGATAAATAAAATTGTATGTCACTTCACTTGCTTACCCGTTTCTTCTTTTCCTCGTCTTCCGCATGTCATACCATCTCTTCAGATTCAATGGGAAATCTATACATTGTGGAAAAAAATATACATGTTGGAAGCATTATATTGTTCAGAACTTTTGAAAGGTTTGAAATTTAATTTTCGATTGTCCATTAATGTTCTTTCATTTATCGATGCATTTATTTTTTTTTTTTTTACATTTTACCCTATTTAAATATTACATTTACTGCTACAAACAAAATAAAATATTGACAATTTGATTTCATTTGCGAGTTTTTTTTTTTTTTTTTTTTTTTTTTTTTTTTTTTTTTTGCAACAAATCAAATCAGATAACTGTCAAATTTTGTTAAGATCAATTTAAACTAACACAAAATATTTATCTCATTTTAACATCATTTAGTACTTTCATAGCTAACATTAAGCATACATAAAAATATGTAGTAATTAATGACACGTGCCATAAATTATTCATTCAATTTATTGATCAATTCAGTTAACAATTAGACGATGGTGAAAGGTTGATATAGGTAATTTGGCATCAAAACTGTTGTAAAAAGAATTTCAACAGTCATATGAAAAAGAAAAAAGGAAAAAAAAAAAAAAAAAAGAACAAAGTAAAGAAATAACTGAGTGTATCTAAAATAAAAGAAGCCAGTTTGATGATGATGATGATGATAAGTATTTTTTTATTTCTTTCAAACATTTTTACCCATTATAGTTTTCAATCATTAATTGTACAACTATAACACGAAACTATCTATCATATCATCATCATATTCTTATTATTATAAACAAAAAAAAAAAAAAAAAAAAATGAAAAAAAAAAAAGCATGTATAACTTCTTTTCTTATTCAACTGTAACAAAATAAACATAATATGCAATTTTGTAAATTTTGAAAAAATACATAATAATAATTAACTATAATAATATAATTTTTGCATATTTACTAAATTTATCCTTTATTCCTATCATCATTACGTTACGTAATTAATTTTCCTATCGTACATTTTTTTGCATATTTACTAAATTTATCCTTTATTCCTACCATCATTACGTTACGTAATTAATTTTCCTATCGTA
>JABVXV010000214.1:0-110557 GCA_013365325.1 Dipetalonema caudispina | reverse complement strand
CTCATTGGATGATGAAGTTGTAAACGTATATTGAACAACACGGGTTGGTTGCATCTGAAAGTAAAATAACGACTGATATAGACGTTAAAAAATTAATTAACATTGTGTATTCTTCAGTCATCAAATCATAATTGCTAATGCGACATTTAGAATCGTTGCACTACTTAACACCGTTTTTTTGCGAATTTTCAGGAATGCTTACTGCTTTATTGCTGCTATCTCTGTTATTTGTCTTAATTATAAAATATGCAAAGCAAGTGAAGCAGAAAATAGCAGAGGAATGGCGTTTTATTAGATTAATTAATAAACTTCCTGGGCCAAGTTTTTTACAAATGCTTGCAGAAGTATTACAGTTCAAGATAGACCGTGAACGTATGTTCAGTCTTTTCATCAATAACATCTCTGCATTTTATAATGAATTTATTCGATAAACTTACATATTAAGAGATTAAATCAGACTTGTTGTCTGAGTCCACTAAGATTGTTAAACGAAGTTGCGAACCTACTTTTTACATTTTAACTTGAACGAAATGAGGAGACCTTGAAAATTTTCCACACATTAAACTTGTGAAAAAATTTAATGGAAGTACGTCAGTTTCAAATCATTGCTTATTTAGAATTCACTTATCAGTTGGAAAAAATCTTTCGGAAATATGCTTATGAGCATGATCATGGAATAGTATGTCTTTGGTTTGGCTTGAAACCAACGTTATGGCTAACGAGATCACCGAGTGCTAAAGTTCGTAATTTGGTGAATAAATTTTTAAGTTTTGCAATCTGTTCTAAGAAATCTTTTGAACCATAAAATCTTTCTGAATACTAAATATAAAAAGATGGTTCATTATTCGATTGGTTATTGGATTTTCAATTATAACATATCTGTGCGCTAAAAAACGATTCTAACAGTTCCTTTTATTTTTCTTCATTGAAGGTCGTATTCGAAAATGCGACATTAACATATAAAACCGATGACTATAATTCCTTAAAACCATTGTTCGGTAATGGTCTATTGACCGTGTAAGTTAATTTCAGTTCTATGGTTTAGCGATCGAAAAAAACAATTGTAGTTTTACTAAGATTCCAATTACCTAAAATCATCCGTATCAGATTAATATCAATAACAATAAGGATTGAAAATTTTGCAAAAATTTACAGATCCGGCGATGCATGGTTCAAGGAGAGACGGATGCTGACACAAATATTTCATTTCAATATTTTGCGGCGATACGTGGAAGTATTTAACGAGCAAACAAAAGTTTGCTACTTTATCAAATGATATTAAGTTTAACTAAATGGTAGAGATAGTCTAAATGAAGTTGTCCGAGTTCTCAGTATTTAGCCTATATTCAAAAACTCCGTACATTTTCAAAGATATATCTCCACTTCCATAATCAACTTCACGATCATACATCTTTGAATTTTAGCACGTCATTGAAGATGTAACTGGAAGTTTCATTCGCATAACTCTTTGTAATTGATAATGGACTTCCCTACCATCGCGTTTGAATTTTTTGCCCATTTACCCACGACGAAAAGTTTTATTTCCTCTGTGACTCAAGTAAATTCCTTTTTATCAACAGTTTTAGATTTTGTTAGAAATTTTGAATAAACATAGTGACACCAACGAAACTTTTGATTTACTACCCTATTTGCGGCGCCATGGATTAGACATCATTGCAGGTTTGCTTTTCTTTATGGATTTTGTCATTTGAAAATAACAAAGTGGTTGACAATAAACGTTAGGTGGATAGCATGACATGTTGAAAGAAAGGATAATCATCTCGCAATTCAGCCTAAATCACTATTAATTTGTCTTTTAAGCAATTTGCATTGTCATCAGTTCACTCGATACATGTCCTACCGTATTCCACAGCCCACTTGCAGTACGGGCCATTCGTTTTTTCAATTAAATTTTTTAAATTTGCCCTTTCATTCCGTTAATCAGAAACTTTTTATCATACCACATTGTATTTTTGTGTTAACATCTGTGTTTCGCATCTGTATATTAATTGATTCCAGAAAGGATTCATTCCAGAAACGGCTATGGGTGTAAAGATTGACGCACAAGATTCAGGCATTGATTATCCATATCTCAAGGGGACAGAATCATTTGAGGAGCTGGCGTGGGCAGGAATTCGATATCCATGGTACTGGTTTGCCCCCATTCGTTCGCTCTCTGGCTTTAATCGGAAACTGGAACACTGCTGCGATATGTGTAAAGAACTCACTAGAGAAGTACATTATCTTTTCGTTTTGGAAAGGGAAATGGGCAGAATACCTGTAAAATAATAAATTTATCTGAATTTAATCTTTTTCCCTCTAAATTGAATTTGTTTTCATTGAAGGAAGTTTTGAAATGCTTCTTAAGCAGTGAATCTTTTCACGTTGCTGTGTATCAGCCAGCGGAATTACTTGGAAAGCTAATTATATTAGAGACATTTAGAAAAACTGCATGATGGCAAATCCCACAAATTGCATCCCACAAAATTTAATTTTGAGAGAAAGCTTTCTGAATTCGTTGCTTGCTTCATTAGATAATGGAAAGGAAAAAAAAAGGAATGGGAGGCTTTCGACAATCAGCCATCCATGGACGATTTATCAGCCGGCGGTAAGAAGCAACTAACCTTCATAGATTTGCTCTTCAGCGTCCGTGATCAATACAAGTTGACCGAAGAAGAAATCTTTGATCAGATCAACACGATCATGGCCACAGGTATAAATTTATGAACGTTTTCCAAAATATTTCAAATGTTTCGTCCGAAACAACTTGCCTACTTCGCATTAGAAAATTAATGAATAATTGCATAATCGAAGCTCGAATATGGCAAACCTCCTACTTGTTTTGCTGTCACTCATAGGACCGACCGTAAAAGTATTAACTAATTTTGATCATCCAGGAAGTAATCCAACACCGCTGCAAGTTGGTTTCAACCTATTTGCACTGGGACACCGACAGCATTACCAGGAAAAAGTGTACGAAGAACTAAAACGAGTTCTCGGTAATGTTCTCGAAGAAATCAAACAAGCATCTGTCAAATACTTTTTATGTATTCCAAAAACTTTTTCCCCACCGTAGAAAAAACACTCTTCATTTCTTCAACGAATGTATTAAACATATATTGCTTGTAGGCGAGACGGAACGCGACATTACTATCGATGACATCAAAGAGCTCAAGTATCTTAATCAGTGCATATGTGAGACGAGTCGTATAACGCCGAATGTGATAATAATAGGACGGAAAATATCCATCGATCTTGACGTTTGTGCGTTTTGAATTGATCTTTACAGCTGAAAATTACTTATTTATTCAAATGTTCTGCCAAACTGTTTGCTTGCTGCTGCAGCAAATTACTATTCTTTTTAGGCGGCTATACAGTACCAGCAGGTACCACTTGCTACATATGTCTATTCTCCCTCATGCGAGACCCAAAGGTTAACTTTTAAAATTCTTGAAAAAATCGCGGGGTACCCTGTTGTAATGAATATTTTTAGTACTTCCCTGCACGCTCTAAATGGAATGAACCACTTCTCATTAAGACTGATTTGACATGATACTATTTTTCCCATAGACAATCGAACCATTTTGCCGATAATTGCCTCAGTATTTTAGCATTATGACAATCCAGAAGAATATGATCCCGAGCACTTTGCTCCCGATAAAGTGGAAAATCGTGACCCATTCGCCTTTGTGCCATTTTCTGCAGGAATTCGAAATTGTATCGGTAAGGGGAATTCATGCCAAACATATAATGCCCTAAAAATATGGAATGACTAACATACATATATTTCCTTTAATATGGAATATGTAACATAGATAATTGATAAAAGCAACGCATTGTTCATCAACTTTTAACTTAAGTTACATTTTACATTTGTGACATATCTCCACTGATATTCTCTGTGCATTTCATCCCAAAAAAAGTGAAAAAGCGTTTGGTAAGGACTTTTTTACTGGTATATCTTTTAATGCAGGCAACAAATTTGCTATGTTGAAAATGACAGTAACTCTGGCTCATATTTTGAGACGTTATCGAGTCATTTCAATGATACCAGAGGCAGAAAATCGACCGATACCGGAATGCTCTCTGAAATCGAGCAAGGGTTTTCCTGTTCGCTTGGAAAGAAGATGAATATAAGTTTCTCGTCTGCATCAGACTGCATGAAATTAATTTGACTCTTCATTTGGTTAACAAAGTATCGATTGTCGTAAAAGATTTTTGTGGAGGAGTTTTCATCGAAACAGTAAAGTACTCTTAATCGTGTATCACAAACAAGTAGTTGAATACAGATTTTATTGAATAGCAGAGCAATTATGCAGGCGTTATAATATAATTTGGTGATGGTGTGGTAAGCTAAATATGGAGATTTGGCGTGAAAGTCACTAGGCTGAATTTCAGTTGAAAGACCCAAATGAAATAAAAATGACCAATGTATGTATATGTTTGGAGTGGGAATAGTAAACAAAAGGCACACTGTTATAATCTTGCCATAAGCACAGATAACAAAGCAGATTGTGTTACAATCCTATCTTAAACTTAGACAACAAAGGCATACTGTGTAGCAATCTTATCTTGACAAGGATGAAACTAAGCTAAATGATTTGTGTTAAACAATTTATAAGATGAATTGCTTTAATCAGAAATGAATATTTATTATCTCAATTTTTGCGACAAGAATTCTGTTATGAAAAGAACAACATAAAGCAAAAAATACAGTATTGATCAACTATAAAATACACTATTATACATAAAATACTACAGTGATTACGACAAAGCAACCATTAGAGTTCAACAAAATGATTGTTGTATCACTGTGAAGAGGATAGTTACGTAAGCGAGACCACAAAACTAGCTCTGTGTCAACGCAAAAAGGAGTTCAAAACGACAGACAACAACAGCATATTACAGACCACAGCAAAATAAAATGATTTTGCTCTTGCGCCGCAAAATCAAAATAGTGAATCCAGAAAGACTAAGATTCATTGCCAGCAAGTTGCCAGTCCCTCAGTACTGGAAAGGAGCAGAAGCCAATTAAGAATAAACCAAACCCATACTTACGATATACTACACAACAAACTTAGGTTTCAGCGATAACAGCACGGCGAGCACACAATTTTAAAAAGAATACGAATTCAAAGAGGCTAAGCAAAGATGATCTTGCGCCTTCTGTAAAAAGGATCACTGGGATAACGAATGCTAAACGTATCCTAATTTCGAACAAATAATGAAACGGTTAAGAGAAAATAATATGTGCCTGAATTGTCTTCAAGCTGGACGTGCTTTAAATCACAAATGAAAGAGGTAAAACAGTAAAAAACACATCTGTAAAATTAATCTGAAACTAATAAATATGCTATATGCGCTGGATATCGACAAAATAATTGGTTTAACCGGGGAAGAAGTGGTGGAAAGGGGCCAAGAAAATAATAGATTGTAGAGTATATTTCCGGAAAGTTTCAGTCTTGAAGCCATTCGGGAAGACCAAAAAAGAACTCATCACCTTATTAAGCGACTTAATCAAAGTGGGAAAGGCTAACTTAATAAACGAAAATAGCTGTAAAGCAGATTGGACGTGGCTAACAGAGGTCAAAATTATTACTTGACTTAAACACTTTTATCAATCAAAGTAGCGGCCATAATAATTAATACATTTTTGCCGATTCCAGTAGAATAAATTTGACTTTTGTACCATGAAAATTTGCACTTCAGAATTCTAAACAAGACAAGAATATTGTAAGAAATAAGCCTTTAAATAATATATAATATAATTATATTTATATGACAATTCATTATAATATGAAGCCGTAAATTTCAAGATTCAAAATTCACAGTCATTTCACCATCGTTTGCAAATGTTAAAACACCTTTGCGGTTGTGCTTATCGAAGTTTATTTTCGTATAAATTTGCTAATAAATTTTTTTACATTTATAAGTTCATCTTTTATTGCTGTTCAACAGTTGCGTGTTTTAATTTCTGCTATCGTTTTATTTCATCAGTCATATATTTATACTTTGTAAGATAAAATCATCCAAATCTTCTTACTCAGTCAAATACATGGTTATATTTAAACTATTTGTGCAGCGATAATAATACTTCATCGTGTTGGAATTTGGCAACATATCGGAAAAACTTAGCATGACTTTTTCTTCAAAGACGGATAATTCGTATAAATATGTCATTTCCATCATATCCGTTATGCCTGTCATAAGTCGTTACTTTATTAAACTTTTTGCATGAAGTCAATAAATTGCTGAAAATTTATGGTTATGTTAGAAGCAGAAGATACTATTATAATAAACTTTATATATGAGAGAGAGAGAAATAAGATTCAAATAAAATGTTATTTGTTCAATTCATAGTTTTTGTGCTAGTATGATTTAGGAATATGTCGAGATTAGAAAGAAAGCTGGAAGTTGGTAATCATCAAGCAGAACTTATCTTACGAAACAAACCGATAAACTTATTTAAGGAACGTAAGGTATATTTCATTGCATTGGTTCAAAGGTTAAAATAATATTAAATCTAATTTCATATGATTTCAATTTTTTGAGTGATTCTTTTATTGTCTTATATATTTTCATGCTGGTAATTCGAATTTCAGTATTCGAAACAGATTGCCTCAGAAGCAGAGTTGAAACTAAAAGATATCACTGAAATCAAATATTTTCGAATAAAGCTTTTACCCGAACAATATTACTATGCTGAATAGTTTGTGTTATTATGCTAATAATAGATTTTTTCCTTTGCTTATAAAAGTAGAAATGGAAATAAAGTTTAAAGTAGGAATTTATTTTTTTAACAAAGGCATGAACCGAGGATGTCGAAATTACAGTTATTATCCGGAAAATGAACCTTATTGCGTCATTTTTCATAATGTGTCCAATAGATGGTTGCTTTATAAGAGTTATCAACGTGTCAGTAATGTAAGTTTTACGTTATATTTAATCAACAATGACAAATAATTACAAGAATTTTTAATTCACTTCAATCCATTATTTTCACTTGAAGTATGACAGACAAAAAATTATTTAAACGAACATACGTTAAAATTGAGAATTATTTCAGTGATTATACATTAATAACAGAATAAAATACCTAAAATCAGTTGATAAATTATCCGAAGAAATTAATCTGAAATCATTGGTGGAAGAATTAACACAAATTAGAAATGATTGTAAAGTGTTCAATTTAGCTTTAGTTAGGAAATGATAAAACGCTTGAAAGAAATTCCTAAATTGATAATATCAGTCAGATTTTTATAGCTATACGCAATTGATAGTTTCAATGCAAAAATTTATTATATGGGTATTATTCCAAATGATATTATGAATCGTGGTGATTTTTATGAAATTAATAATTTCATCTCGTAAGTAAACAAAATTTCTTTTTTATCTTTTTTATTATTTTTGTGTTGATTTAAACGTTGTGCCGATATTTCATGAATAAAATTTAATGTATATACTATATGCTTCGGATCCGTATCACTTGAACGTTTAATAAAATTTTTATTTTTGAAATTTGTGCAAATTGAAAAAATCATGCAAATAATTTTTTCAGGACAGTATTAGTACTGCATGGTGAATATAACCGTAAATTGGAATTGCAGCACAATACAGGTGGTGGATTTCGACCAAATTTACGATCAATGAAATGTCATAAAGTGCTACCAACCTTCTTAGCATCGTATGCAAGAGAACGGGTTGTTCATACTATGTCCTCTTTTTGGGGCAATAATTTATTTTTTTTTTTTATAGAGAATGAAGAAGTTAAAGTTTGAATTAGAAATAATTCGAAATAATTTTTCTGATTTTATTGTATTTAATGGATAAAAATAATTAAACGTTAATTCTGTAGTGATTAGGTTGACAAAAAAATAATCAGTTGATAAAAAATGAGTTGAAGTACATCGATAATATTTTTAGAAATGTGGACCATCAATGATAAAAGTATTGATCGACCGTCATATTGCTGATTTAAGAGCCTATCAGAAGACAAGAATTGAAAATATTGAAAAAAACTTGGACCAAAATAATATTGCTAAACAAATTAAGATATGTATTTTACGATATTTTGATTGAACTTATCCTAATTTGAATATTTCTTTGGAGAGCTGAGATAGCATTCCGGTATCATAATATAAAAGAAAATATCGTTTTGTATGAATAATCTGAACCATCATATATGGTATCATCTCGAGAATCATCTATCATCATTCAACATTTCTAGGTTTTTATCTCAAATCACAAACACTGGGTTCATGCCCGGAAACAAATGAGTAATTATTCTGCACTACAGCATAAAATACGGAAAACAGTTCCGTTTAAGCGATATTCTGCTACAAGGTTTTTATTTATATCTTTGTTAAAGCTAAATTCACTCTGCTCCTTTTGGAGCATAGCTTGACAGCTTAGTGATCTGAAAAATAGAAAGTTTTTGGAAAAAAGAAAACATAGGTTATTAGGAAAAATAACTTTAGATGTTTTCGTGACCTGTAAAGTATAATGCTTTTAGAGAAATATTTTTAAATAGGTTAGTAACTCCAGAAAATATGATGTATTAAATTCGTCTCATTTATCCTAATTTAATTAAAATTTATCCTATTTGAGAAAAAAAGAAAGGAAAAACTCATTTTATCCAAATCTTATCGTTCCTTATGCTATTTGACTATTTTTGAATTTTGCAATAATCAAATTTGTCACGATTAAAATTGATAGTATTAATACCTTCTTCAAGGAATTTTAATACGATAATAAAAGAAAATAAAAATGATGATGAAAGATAAGAGGGGAGTATAAATTTAAGTATATTTTTGGAATATTCGTCGCTAAATATTTAATTGTTTCAAGAAATTTTGAAATAGGTTAATAGTTTTAAAAGAAGTAACTGTGTCGGATTTATGCAACGAATTAATTGATTATCCGACCTGGGTTGGTTTTCATTACTATTTTATGCGAGTGCTCAACAAAAATGGCTTACATATTGTTTATGATGATATCAATTATGCTGTTGTAAGTTGCTTTGTTTCTTCCAGTATTTTAGAATTTGTGAAATTATAACACTCTCGGAATGCATCTTAGAAGCGCAATATCTCTTTTAATGTTTATTTAATTTAATTTAGGTACCGTACTTGATTTAAGTATTACTTAGCCTTAGTCTAGCAAGTGCTCTATATGACTTTATAAAATTTATGTGGCATTAATGAAGCAAACTTACATTATTATGCTAAAGAAGTTAAAATTTTAAACAAAAAATTTACAATTAAACTATTGAAATAAGTTATTATTTCCTGAAAATCGTACTCATAACAATTGTCATAATTTTAATATAGCCTAAAAATTACGAAAATTGTTAACTATTGTCTAAATACAAAGTTTAACTCAGCAAGAAGATGATAAATTGCGCCATTTACGCATTATGCCTTCCAAATACACATACAAACCACAGGCTACAACAGTTTTTGGTGAAACAAAAGTTTATAGTAAAGGACAGGTAACAGCTAATTTTTCATGTTGGAATAAAAATTGTTAAGTTTAATCACTGAATTATAAATTTACTATTTTGAATGAATGAAATTGATATGTTATGCAATGATGTACGCTTGAAATTAGAGAAATTTTACACAATTAATTCATTTATTTATATATTTTTCTATTCTTTACTTGTTTGCTTTTCTCATTCACTTTCAGCAATTTCTTCATTCATTTATTGAGTAATTTATTATTTATTCCGTTATTAATTTGTGATTATTTATTTTATTTTGTTATTTAGTTATAGCATATATTTCGGAGGTAATTTTTCTTTTTTTTTCAGATTCCCCTGGACCATTGGCCACTTAGTAACTATCCTCCCAGCATCGAATCAGTTTCCGGATATTCTACGATTACAAAAATGTCCACTGCTACTACGGTAATATTTCATAATATACAGTTTACTTGTATAGTTTGGTTATTGACTATATTTAAAAGATTAATTTTGATATCTTTAGGAGTTACCAAATTTTGAAGCATACTTACATTTAGTATATAATCATTGATCAGTAGAAGAACATTCTAAAATTATGGTATAATTATTAAATGAACTTGGGAATTTTTATTTAAGTCACCCAATTCATGGCAAAATGATTGGAAGATGCAACCTCGTCATGATGAATACGATCATCGTTTAACAGAAACGACGATACCAGATGTTCGAGACACGCGTGCTCGTGGAGATGAACAGTTTGCTATTCGATTTAATAAGGAACTCAATACACGAATTGATTTCATCCTTGCGTAACTTCTATGCTATAATTTCATTTTAATCCAAAAAAAAATTATTATTCATATCCAGAAAATAAATGTTTGTAATTTTGGAAATTATTATAATAACATTTCGTGAACATTTCACATTTCTTATTTTCGAAATACTTTCAAAAATGCATTTAATACCATCAAATTGTTCAATTTTTAGTGATATCGAAGCAGTACTATTGACAACAATGCTGAATTCTAAAATGGATCCACGTGTGGTAGCCGCTTGTGATGCTGATGCTTTTCCGGCTATTCTGGATAGACATGGTGATATGACATGGCTTAAAAAAGCTGAATCATATATCAGTTCCATATTGATGAAAGATAATCCAACTGATGAGGAAAAAAAAGACTTAAAAGTACTGCATGAAAATGGCTATTGATAAATTTTTTTTTTTTTTTGGAAAAATTTTAACTGATAATGAGAGATAAAAAATTAGCCAAAACGAATGATTATTTTATATAAATATACATTTAATTATATCAATTAACAGAATATCTATTCTGTTATATTAATCAGGTTGGTTAATTATACAAACTAAAACATACAAAAATTTTATTTTCCTTTTAAATAATATCTTTTAATAATATTTATTGATAGATATATATTAATGAAATAAATTCAAATGGAATAGAAATTGAATTAGAAAAACTGGTTGGAATCAAATTCCTAATGTTCAATTAGTTTTTAAAATACAGATCTTTAACATTTCTTTAAAACCTTAACATTATAAATTATCAATTAATTGCTTATAGGTGATTAAATAAAAAAGCTTTTTCAACTAAAATTCGGATTAATAATAATTCTAATATTAAGGTTTTATATTATGCCAAACAACGCTATGAGCAAACATTATCAAAATATGACAACTATCCACCAATACAACCAACTGTTGATCCTCAAGTTGGATAATGATAATTTTCTTTTTTCCATTACTTATAATTAATTCCTTATGTTTAACTATTTGTTTACTTATTGAAATTTTGAGAAAAAATTGAATTAGGTAAGCCATAATGATATTTATTTTGTTGGCAGCTCTCAACAAAATTGATCAAAGTTAAAGTTAGATGAAATTTCTTTTTTGTTAATTAATAATATGATATTATTTTGGAAGGAAAAGTAATCCTATAAATATATTTAGGTCATCATTTAGTATTTTATCTTACGGATGACATGCAATGATGGATTAATGAATCAATTAGTTATTTTGATGAATAGTCAATAATTAAAATTTTGACAATAGTTCATTAAATTTTCATAAAGCAAAAATCAAAAAGTAATTTACAGGTGACGTTTCTTGCTGTACTACTTTTTTTTTTTTTTAGCCAGACAATGAAAAAACATTATCATTTGGTATTCTACGAAATGATTACGCAACAACGACACATTTATATATCAATGATAGCTGGAGACGGATCATTGATTCTAATCGTATCCCATCAAATGCCTTGCAAATTTTGAAGTTATTGGTATTTCGATATTTCCTTTTGTACACAATACAAATGATTCTAAGATTATAAGCATAACTGTCAAATACGAAATGGTAAAGAGTGCTCATTTTAATTTAAAAAAAGCTGTTTTCTAAATTAAATTTTATTTAATTTCTTGACTAATTTTAATTGAGAAAAGGGCTATAGAAAATGTATATTAAGCGTTGCTTTATATTTCAAGTCACTCCAATGGGTATAATAAATACTCCAGTAATTTTTCATTTTGATAAAAAAAAACTTCTTTCTCAAATCAATTTTTGCTTAATTTTTTAAATGATTAATTTACAATTAGCAATAATCGTAAAGCGTTTTTTCACATTTTAAATCGTTCTAGTACCACTAATAAAACTGGAAGGGTCCCAAAACGTTAATATATTTATTATAACTACGGTGAGAGTTGTAGAAATTATCTAAAATTCATTTTCATTATTTATTATTATTATTATTATTATTATTATTATTATTATTCTATTATTATTATTATTATTATCACTAGCTTTTTGAATTAAAAATCTTCAAAAATAATTTAATAGATTTTAATTATTTTGACATTTTTTGATTATTATAGCATTTATTCTTGCTTAAACTCATTTTGCAAGCATTTCTTGCAAACTTAAATAGGGGCAGCAGCTAATTTTGTGATAAGTTCAAAAAAAAGTTGATAGAAATGAATTTTCCAATTTTTCAGATAACTGATCGTGATGCATGGCCATTGGATTCAGATTTTTCCAATTTAGCACTGGTTGATCGTGCTGATCGTATTTCAATACCAGGTGTCATCGAATTCTTCCATCGTTATCATATGGTGAATTGCACTTTATTTTTTAAAATTCTAAAATTTTCGAAAAAAATTTCAAAAAACATTCCAACAAAATTGAAATTGGCGTCATAGAGATTTATATGTAAAGTGCTTCCTCGTTAATAAACAATAGGGTTTGAAAAAAGTTTAATTATCATATCAAGCAATTTTATGAGAAGATATTCAAATTCCAACATCTATTCTTGAATTTAACTTCATAAGTGATTGCGAGGATTGTTTCAATATCAAATAAACATCTGTGATACATTACCATTTGCAAATTTCATTAATTATTTGCATATTGAAACCAGAACTTGCAAACTAATTTTAGTTTAAAAAATAATTTTTGAACAAAAAAAATCATTTCAGAAAGGCAGTGGAATGAAGATTTTAGCCATAGGAACATTAATATTTGTTATTCTTCTGTTAATGTTTTTCGCTTTAATTCTTATTGTTACGCAAAATAAGGAAGATTTGGGTTATTGTCCATCAAATGTTATAGGCTTCGATCCTGAAAATCCTCATCGTATGCTTTCCAAATTATTTGTTAAGAAAAAACAATGGAAATATTTGATTAGTAATTAAATGAGATTAAAGAATTTGGTAGATAACATCGTAATCCTTATTCATAATGTTCGTTCCAAGCTTTTTTTTTTTTTTTAAGTACATAATTATATTATTGTTTCAAAAAGGAATTGTATAATATCAGCATTTAGTCCTTGAATTTGATTAGCATGAATTGATAAAAAACAATTCATTTATTCATGAAATTAATGAATTATTCAGAAGAAGTTTGTTGAATAAAAATCCTTATCTCTAAAATTTCAATGATTACAATAGCATTCAAATATATTTCTATTAACAGCATAAATACTAAATCTTTTATATCATTTTAATTATGCTTTAGTGAAATTTTAAAATAAATTAAAACTTTTAAAAAGCATTTTTCTTAATTGATAAACAAATTACTGTAATTCCCATGATATTTATGCTATCAGCAGTACAAGTATAATAATGACAAACATCAGTAACACCGTATTGTTAACTCTATATCTCCAAGCTTTTATTAATTAAAAGCTTTGCAAATTAAAAGTATACTTAATTGTACTTTTACTGCTAATAACATCAACAATTTTGTGCAAAATTTTTGAATAAGACTACTCTATAACTGATCTATTAGATATACAATAACAATGAATAATCAACAAAATTGTCGTTGAAATAAGGAGAAACATTATATTTTTCGGATGAAAATATACAATTTTTGCTTATTTTAGAGATAAAATGGATGCAGGATTTATTGAATATAAAAACACCAATCAAATATTATAATTCAAGTGTTTCAGTTGCACATTTCTTCATGTTAGATAATTGAAAATGTATGAAAGAAGGAAAAAATTATCAACTTTATTAAAATTTAATTTTAATATCAGTTTTTTTTTCTATCGCTATTAAATAAGCTATTTTTCGAATAAATATGTAAAAAAACTTTTTACTGAAATAATTTGCAAAAAAAAGGATGAAATAGAAACAAAAATTGAAATTGTATTGAGCATAGCAATGCATATTACGATGTTGTAATCTAGCTGATTGAGGAAATATTATTATCAAAAGACTAGAAAAAGTGTTCGGAAAATTTTTGTCATATTCTTATCAATACTCTTATCAAACTTTCATTTATGTTAATGCATGTATGACAATATTTCAATCCTCAATTTTAAGTTATCAAAAAAAAAAAAAAAAAACTATGAAAATTCAATATTATTGTTTATATTTACTTCCCATAATCTTCTATCATCAATCTTTGTATGATAATTAAATATAAGCCAAATTGTTTCATTAGATCTTATTGAAATCAAAAAACATGATATACTGTAATGATATACAGTACTGAGTAACTGTAAATGAAACGATGTGATAAGTAACCCAGTACAATCATCAATATGGGATAGACTTCAGATTAACTTAACGTATTTATGATGAATATATTAGTAATAGTTGACCCTAAGTATATTACTACGAGGTAAGAATCACAAAAAAAAAAGTAAGAGAAAAAAAAAGATCTCCTTAGTAATAAAGTACAAACTGATGATGAATAAATGTAATGAGATTATAAATTTAATTAAATAAAGTATCGTTCATTACGTCAGTTATTCAATATTTCACACGTGTGCTTCATTTTTGCATTTACGTCTCTTATCCATTTCTTATTTTTTTCATTCTTTAGTCAAATTATTAAATTTTAGCGTAGAAGTAATTTAAATATAATGATTTTAAATAAGGATTTATTGATCATTGTTCAAATTACAAAGAAATCGAATTGATATAATTATTTGTTAAGAAATGTTACTCTTGTTCCCTTTCTCTTTTATTTTTATCCCTTTGATATTGTTTATTTAAATTTAAATTTAAAACTGGCAAAAACTTATTACTGTTGCAAAGATTTGCAATTTTTATTATAAAAGACACGAGGCTGCCCGAGGTGAGGTTCGAACTCACGACCTTCAGATTATGAGACTGACGCGCTAACCAACTGCGCTACTCAGGCGGGTGGTGATATTGCCAACGTATGAAATTTTTTTCGAAATAAATTTTGAAAATGCTTCTTGGTATTGATGAATTGAAATTTAGACATTATTATTATACAATATGCAAATATTACTAATATTTAGCTATTTTTTGAAATTTTATTTTTTATTTTTATTTTTTTATTTTCCCATTATGCTTTATTATGCATTGCTAATTTAATTAATTTTTTTTTTTGGTTTTTTATTATAAATTTTGTAGTCATTCACTTCTTCAATGGTACTCCATCTTTTGTGATTGTGCAAACCTTTAATGGTACCTGTTTTCTCGTTCGGTAATTTTTTTTTTTTATCTCTAATGGATCAATTTTGTTTATTTTATGATCAACGAACTTATCATCTGTGGCAAATTTCAATAATATATGATTACTTGTATGATTCATTTCTTTTTCTTTTTTTTTTTTTTTTTTTGTTTACCAATACTTATTTTAATACCAAGTCATTTTACATTAAGTATTTAAACTAATTTTATCCGTACTTTTCTTGGTAAATTCATCAATATTTTCCAATTTTCAATAGGATTTTAGAAAAAATTATTGCAATTAAAAGTACGGTATGAGACATTTTTGCAACGTCCCATATCGTTTGCATAAATCTGCAAAGTAATAGCAAATTTTGCAAACGAAAGGATGCCCGAGGTGAGGTTCGAACTCACGACCTTCAGATTATGAGACTGACGCGCTAACCAACTGCGCTACTCAGGCAACCGGAAATGTGCTTTAATTATTGATTGATTCCAATTAATTTTTAAAATTTTATCATAATTAAGTTTCTTTGAATTTTTTAATAATAATGACTTATAGTGATGATGTTGCAACACTTTGCTTTATAGTAGTACAATTTTTCATCTCTATCAATTGTTATCACATATCATTGCCATTATCATTATCATTATTATTATTATTATTATTAACTATTGTTATTGCTGTTGTACTATTAGCATTAATAAGATTAAAACGGCACTTAATGATTGATCACTCTTTATCATTTAATTTTATGATAAATAACCTGAAATTGAACAAATACTCAACTAAATCAAATGACATGAGACAATGAATATAATAATTCATTTTATTTCCTCTTGGTAGATCGATTAAGTAAAAATTCTTACTTAACTAACTATACTTATCCTATTACACTTAGATTCAAATTCACTGGTCGTTATTAATTAAGCTATCAACAATTTAGCTCATCTAGCATAATGCTATATTTTTATTTAATTTAACTTTTTAAAATATCGACTTGTCAGATAGATTTAAGAGTTAGTCAGATAATAGTTTAGCTATGATTTAGCTAGTTTTTTGGCACATTTTGAAAGCAATCAGTTTGATTTACAATAAAAAATGTGAGTGAGTTTATTATTGAATGGTATTTCCTCGTATTATTTTTTAACACTTTTCAAAATTATTACGAATAACTTATAATTGTCATTTATATTTTCTTAAAAACTTTTAATCTTAACTGTTTCAAAAGTTTTATGTGAAATTGAGTGAAGATAATGTTTTTGTTTTAGTTGAGCTGAACCGTTGATAGTCTAATTAATAAGTGCTACTATTATTTGTAATAATTCTTAAACAAACAAATTTTCCAACAATTCATCTAAATTAAAAATAAAATGTACGATTTTTACATAGTGATGAATGATGTTGTTTTTTTTTTTTTTTTTCGGTTATATTTAAATAGTTGACATCCGAGAGGAACAATTTTGGTGAAAGAATATCCACCAAAATAATAGCTATCCATTACTATCACAGGTGACTACAATTATTGGTAAATATATTATCAATTTACTAAATGTACATATAATCAAGAATCATTGGATATTTTAATACGAATCATTTATGACACAAAGGAAAAATATCTTTTATTTTGCATTCCAACCAGTAATTAGCGATTTTCTGCTGAGTATTTTTAATTTATTTTCCTTTTAATTTTATCTTTTCCACTTTCATTCCTTTCTTACCATTTATTACTTCAATACTTTTAGGTTTTATTTTTCTTTCTATTTGTTTTTCTTTTATTTGAAAATATTTCTATTCATTTTAAAATGTAATTAAAAATTAAGCATTATTCAATGTGTTTTTTTAATTCTTCAAAATTTTCATTATAATTTCAAATTTTAATTTAATAGTAAAAAAAAAAAAAGGCAATTTCATAAATATAAAATTTATTTTGCAATGATTTTAATGATTATATAGCATAGGAAAATATATGTTGTATCATCATATCACCTTTTTTTTTTTTTTTTTCCTTCTTCCTACCAGTTTTTCTTTCTTATTTCATTTGCACTATTAACAATGTTTGTCAAATTGTCAACCAATCAACCAGTTGGTATACAGAATTCATTTTACAATCAGTAAAAGCAATGTTTGATTTTGTATATTTTTCGATTGTCATCTTTCTTTTTCTCTCCCTCTCTTTTTCTTCGTCTTTTTTTGTTTCTTACTTTACTGATATCTTTATGACAATTTAACTTATTTTTGAAATTTTCATTGGTTACAATGTATTTTAATTTCATCTTCTACATATGTACAAATATATGGGTGAATTTCTTATTTAATATTGAAAAAACTAATTCAATTTATTCTCATTTTAAATATGTATGATTCAATTGATCATAAGAAAGTTTAGTTATTCGTAAATTTCAAATACAGTTTTAGCTTTTCAAATTTTATACATAAAATTTTATGCTTTTGCAAATAATAGTTGTTGCATCAAACAGTGTCAATTTCATAAACATTTACAATTTCTCAACAGTAATGATACAGTGATTTTTTTAAATTTTCAAAGATGAAAGCTATTTATGTTCTATCATTTATACTTAATCGTTTTTTCTTTTTTTTTTTTTTTTAAAAAATGTTGAAGAAACAAAAATGGTATCGAAGTAATCGAAATATTCCTTTCGATCTCATTATACTTTTAGTTTACATAATTATATTCAAATGTTAATTTTATTTGCAAATAAATATTTTTTTTTTTTGATACTAGTAATAGTAGCATATAATCATTATTTTGTTGCGAAATTAAATATGTAATTAATATTTTTAAATGAATGATTGGAGCAAAGAATATTTTATTTGCACATAATATGTTATTACAGTGAGAGATTGTAAATTGTGTTCGAATTTAATTGCAAATTTGTAGATTTTCAGTATTATATAAATGATTATTTTGAACAATTTTTTTGGGAAAAATTAGAATGAAATAGCTTCAGTTAAACTTATCTTCTTTTTTATTTTCTCCAAAAACCGCTTAAATAATTATTGCTTTTTACAAAAAAAAAGAAAAAAACCAGTTGGGTAAATATTTTTACCCCAAAAAACTTGCTAGATAATTTACCTTCATTCCAAAAACCGAATTTAATAATAATTTTTATCCTAAAAAACTAGTTGAACACTTGTTTTTTTTTTTTTTTTTTGCTAAGAAGTGTTGAATAATTATACCGGTTAGCTAATAATTTAGATGATAGATGTAAAAAGTGTTTTTTGTTTTGTTTCTCAATTTTTTAATAGTTTATGAATTCTGAATTAAAAATTAACAAATTTTAAATACATTGATTGCATTAACAGTAATAACTTAGAATAATGGCATTTGTGAAGTATGCATAACTTTACTTGTTTGTTTACTTTTCATTTATCATTCTTATTTGTGAACGGCAGAAATATTTCATTTAGGATTACTCATTTTTAAATTAAATTCACAAATTTTTTGGAAAAACTAACTTATCTTTTATCTTTTTCCTATTCTAACGAATAATGAAAAATATATGTAAATATCATCATTGATATTTGATATTTCCTGATGGATAGAATCTTGGTACCATATTATCTGAGATCTTTAAAGGATTCCATTTATGAGTATATAATTCGGGATCAGGAAATTTAAAAATCCACCCAGATAATTTCTCAGGATCAATATGTCACCAATCTTTTACGTCCTGTTCTCACTCTTTTACATCTTTTTCTCTTCCCGCACTTGAAATTAATCGATGAAATTATCGCATAAACTAGATATCATCCGGATTAGTATATTTTCCGATTGTCGTTTACATAAAGAATAATAATTTTTAATTGAATCATCAAACAATCTAGCAATCATATAACACTTTGTCTCACAATGGGATTGGTTCGAATTCACTGTTTGTCTTTTTCCTATCTTTAGCTATCGATCATTGAATCAATTAATCGATAATTCTTGTGTGATTCAACCAGGAATTACTGTTACTATCAATTCCACCATTATTCATCATTGATATTTAAACAGAAATGCTTTTAGTATGAGTCATCCATGCTTTGAAATGACTTTTAGCCTTCTCAAATGACAACGACAATAACGACGATCACCATCATCATCTCCACGCGATGACCACGTGATCGTCATTGCCATTATTAGTCATTTGTGTCCATTCATTCTTTTTTCATTTTTAAGATGTTGCATTCTTTTTTTTCAAATTAAATTATAAACTTCCGTTAAGTTCTAATTTGAAGTTTGAATTTTTTTTTGTCGAAAAAAGAAAAAAGCAATCGGAATTCTTATATTTTCTATTTATGTATTATATTCAATAATTAATTCCAAACTTTCGTTTATTTCACAATATCATCCATTTATTACAATTCTCTTAATGTACGGAGCTATAAATCATTGAGGTTATGTTATTTGAAATTCTAATTGGCAAAATTTGAAATGGCACCAACCGTTATTATAGCTTAGCTTAGTCATTGGATAGAGATTAAATGAATCAATTTTAATGGATAACAGTATTAGGAAAGATAATATATTAGCTTATATATCAAGCATGTTTTTGTTTTCAACATGAAACTTATATCAAGCATAAGCATATCTTGCATACAATTGCAGTAAGCATGCCAAAGATTTGCTAATTAATCGGTTATTATTTCAATTCTATCACCAGTAAAATATATTTCATTGATAATTAGTATTAATGAATCGAAGTTACCTGAAATAACAAATTAACCATTTGCTTTCATTTTTACATTTCCCGTCTTACTCCTCCTTCATTTTGCTCCCTTTTGTTGAAAATTTTCAATTTCAATTTGAATGAAATCTGTCATTTATTTCTTTTCATTCAATTCAAATTACTTGCAAAACTTGTTCAGTGGTATCGTCTTCTCTTTCATATTTCTTTTCCTCATTTTTTCTTATGTTGTCTTTTTTGTTTCATCCAAAAATATGCTTCCGATACTATGGATTGATAAATTTTGTGATAACACGGATAACTTTAAGTGATACAGCAATTAGGAGATATTTCAGTATGAAAAACTGTTGTTGGGATAAAGATTGCAATAAAATATTTCAGAATTGAATTTATTTAGGATATAATTTTATATTTAATATTTCCTGTAGAAATTGAAAATTTAAATATGCAATAAATTTTGTTGAATTTTAAAGTATGATTTTAAAATTCTACGATCTCTGACTGCGAAAGTACATCGAAAATTCTTTTTGAATGAATCATCATGCACTCTATCTATATCTTACTTCCAATTTGTTGCCTTTTGTTAATAAAGGTTTCGAGCGATAATATTCTTAAAATTAATCGCTCGAATAACCTTTAACCTTAGTAAGTTTTTTTGTTCAAATTGATTATGCTGTCACAAAAATATTCAAATATTTCTTTACTTTTTCCAGTACCGAAATCCTCATTTGTTATCATTGGATGCTTTGATATGACCTTTGTCATTGATTCGAATGTAATCATTCATTGTGCATATGGCAACTATGTGCTTAAAAACTTTTGTTCGCTATTGATTTTTTTGAATTTGAAAAAATCTTAAAAGGATTCGAAACAATTTTGAATTTTATTAAGATCGATCGAAATATTGCAAAATTACATACCGTGAATAGGTTCAATTAACTCTGTTGGCACAGTGTCATTAAGAAATTTCATATGTCATTGTCATCATCGATTGAGGTCATCGTTGGCCTTCTTCTTCTTCCTTAATTGTTCGCATCAAAATAGGGAACAGGCTGGTAGGAAATGGAGAGGATACACCTGAAAGGTATGAATAAGGCGAGTATTGGTCACTTCTCGATCACATAAGGTCAAAAGGTCCATTTCTTTTATGGATTTTATCTTGGATTAATTGCATACCATTTGCTTATCGCCAATTCCAATCTTGATTTTCTTGCGGTATGCAAATTATCCAATAACTTGGGCAAGCTTTATAACAGATACCATTGTATTTAATTAACTAAGGCTAATATGGCATGAATTATTCGGAATTTCTGAAAATGAAATAATTGATGATAGCTATCCCATGTGCTATTTTCATAAACCTGTTTTATTCATAGTATTTTATTGTAGTGGAGCGCAATTATCACAAGAAATAATGCGCTACCGGATAGTCATTATTTTTGTTATTTTTATTTTCCGGATATTGTTTTCTGGTAGCGCAGTATTAGAGATTCTTTATAGAGAATCCCAAAATTCCGTTCTTGTACTTTCCTTTTTTTCATTTCAGTAAATTTACGCCATGTCAAAGTTAATGTCTATTTGATGGAGTGAATTTTGATCGACAAACAGTATAGTAATGGTATGTTGAAGTTTTCGGAACTTTTAAATATTTTTCAACATTTTTTAAAACTTTCCATTCTATCTGATTTTTTTCTTTTTAAATAAGAAAATATGATTATAATTTTAATGCCAATGGAAATTTCCAAAGGATCACTAAATCTTTTTATTGTTGCCGTTTGCAACAATTACAAGTTTAATCTTAATTTTACTCAAGAACTGAAATTGGAAATGAATTATTGATTTGCACCATTCTTTTCAAATTATGCAATACATATTTATTGTTTAGTTATGGCTCTTGCCGTTAGCATTATTTAATTGTTTACTTTTAATAATTTGTACATTTTTTTTTTCTTTTTTTTTGAAAAAAAAGTCTCAATCCTAACCTTTGACATCTGTTATAAATGTGCTTTCTTCATTTTATTTCATAAAAATTAGATCAAATATGTGATGCAAATTTTTGAAGGAGGAAGTTACATAAATTTTTCGTATTATGAAAATTTAAATAAGAAACGAAAGCAATACTCAATCAAAGTAATGGTTATTTAATTAATATGACTCCTTTGAGTAATTTTTAAAATATTTCAAAATTTTAAATGGATATTTTTGAAATGAAGTTTGTTGGTAGATTTTAACATTTCAAGGATATTTTGTGATAATGAAGTTTATTGGTAGATTTTAACATTTCAAGGATATTTTGTGATATTTTTAACTTATTTAATATTTTTAAAAAATTTTTTCGCCGAATTTCATATATACATGTATCGTTGAGCTTCATAAATGTTAATGTTAATAAGTAGCTGTAATTTATCTTTAAATTTTGTAAATAATAAATATAATCTATCATATTTGCTTTTTCCTATCAATATGAATCGTTTATTGATGTAGCAAATTTTCTTAATCAATTGCAATTATCTTATTGAATTTGAAAATACTACAGCTAAATAGAGTAACAAATTTCATTAACCAGAATTAGCAACAAATAATAGATGTTACTACTTACGAAGTAAGTTGAAAAAATATCATGATGATCTTTTCAAAGGATGATAATTTAAAATTAATTTTTATTAAATTTTAGCAACAACTAATTTAGAAAATGGCCAGAGTAAGTTCGATTAAGAATTCTTTTTATCCTATGGAATTAGTGCCAAGTAAAGTATAATTACATGTGGAAAATGCAATATTTTCGATTAGTATAAATTATCCATAAGTAATTAGGTTATGCGCTTGAATTGTTCAAACATTTCGATCAGTTGATTGAAATCAAACAGTAACAATTTATGACAATTCCGATGATTTTTCTGGATTTCCTATATTGGTGAATTCTCTTGCAAATTTGAAAATAATTCGTGAAAAAAAATGAAAATTTCAAAAATTCTTACTCCTTTTATTCCTATTATTTCTAAGTGCTAAGGTAGAAATCGTTGAAGGTTAGAAACATTCAACGTTAACTCATTTCTCTTAGCTTCAACTTTTTAATTAGATAATACGTATTGGGTAACTAATTGTACTTGTCAATTAGTGTTTACTTGTAATATTAACACGTAATTGAAATGAAAAAGTACTAATTTAACAAATGTACAACGTGAAAACTTTCCACATTGAATTAGATATTATATTTTACAATATTCATTAAGCTATATTTCTAATTTCACATATATTAAATATTTTTTCTACTTTTAGGCATTTCATTGGCAATCGAAAGTGAACATTCAACATGTTGGCGTGGATGATATGGTATTACTCGGTAAACTTAATGAACAATCAATCGTCGATAATTTACGGAAACGCTTTATGGCTAACTCAATTTTTGTAAGTAATACAGTATGCTAGAGTTAATTATGTTAATTTATGTGTCTGACAATTAGTTATGATAATTTACTTATCCGTTTTTCATCGTCGTAAATTAATTAACATATACTTACTACAGCTATGTTAAAGTGATGTTGTGTTAATTTATGCGTAAGTTTATCCCCAAAAAAAAATGTTGTGTAATTTTTATAAAAGATCATATTAATCTTATAACATTTGAAATTTATCATAATTTTTTTTCCTCCCTCATATATCACTTCAATCAAATTGTCCAAACGTTTAAATGCAAATTAATGCTTGTAGTAGTAGCAATAGCAGGAGTAGTGTAGTATTCATCCACTTTTTGTAGTTTTTTTTTTAATTTCAGACATACATTGGACCGGTACTTATAGCAGTTAATCCATTCAAAGATATGCCATACTTCACGGAAAAAGAAATGGAATTATATCAGGGAGCAGCGCAATATGAAAATCCACCTCATATTTATGCACTTGCTGATAATATGTTTAGGTAAAAATTTCAATCTTCGATTTAAATTTATCGAATTTCAAATATTTGAATTGTAAAATTTTTAACTGTCTTCCAGTTCTTTTCTTTGCAATATATTTAAAATGCAAATTTTTTTAAAAATTTAAATCAAATTCTATTTTTCTCAATTTTTGTTCAATTCCTCAACATTCCTCCCATCACTGTAAACTAAAGAAATCTGTTACGAAATTGAAGCTTAATAATATATTTTTTTCAGACAATAGTAATTATTACGTATAATAATTACTATCACATACGACCATTTATTATAATTATGATATATGATAATATTATTAATAGTATCGAACGATTGCTGATAACCGTAATATTTCACTGCTATATTTTAGGAATATGATAATAGATAACGAAAACCAATGTGTTATAATAAGCGGTGAAAGTGGTGCTGGAAAAACGGTTGAAGCCAAATATATCATGGGATATATTGCTCGAATATCCGGTGGTGGACAACGACTTCAGGTTTTGTAGCTTAAATTTTGAAACATCATGTATTTAATCCTATTCATATTAATCTTGTCTAATTTGACATATTTTTCTGCTGACTTATATTTTTCTCTTTCATTAATGAATTGATTATTTTGTATTCCATCGGATATTTTGGAATATTTATTGAGAAATTTTTATTAGATTTATCGATTTAAAAAAAAATGAATCATATTTTTAAGTCTGAAATTCACAGAAATAAAACTTTTTACGAATTTTTAAAAGGTGCTTTTTAAATTTCTTAAATTGAGAAAGCACTTTTTTCTAGGTTATGAAATAAAGTGGTGAAACACTTTCTGAATTGCTCTAACAAGGCGATGGAAATTTTTTCTGATGTTTAAAAAATAAGAATAGGTCATTTCTGTATTTTCAGTTTAACATTCTGAACTTCACATTTAATAAATTTTTTTTTCAAATTTCAGCATGTGAAAGATGTCATTTTACAATCAAATCCATTGCTAGAATCATTCGGTAATAGTGCCACTGTTAGAAACTGGAATTCTAGTCGTTTTGGTAAATATGTTGAAATTGTATTCAGCCGGGGTGGTGAACCGATTGGTGGAAAGGTAAATCTGTCTGCCTTTTTCATTTGTGAAATATATAATTAGAACTGTCGCGATTATTCGTACATTCAGCACAATACTCTTCGAAGCATAAAATCCTACAAATTTAGTTTATCTACCACATCAAATTTTCTTATATTTAACTAGCATTCTTCAAATTTTACTTCTTATTATGTATTGTTAATTTTGAGAATATAACTTTTAGGTGTCCAATTTTCTACTCGAAAAATCCCGAGTAGTGCATCAGAATTATGGAGAGCGTAATTTTCATATATTTTATCAACTATGCGCTGGAGCAGATGAAAATTTGAAAAGTAACTTTTTTTTTTCTAACTGTTATATTTTTTTAGAATAATATTTTAAACAATATCATTTTATCATTTAGCAAGAAATGTGTGTAAGATGTAAACCTTATCTATAAAAGCGGATAAGATATTAGTCTTGCTAATTAGCTGTCATTTAATGAGTAGGACTATAAGAAAACTACATATGACATATATCCGTATCAATTTTTGAGAATTTTTTTTCTTAAGCTAGTCTTGGTATCACGACATTGGATTACTACAATTATCTAAATCATAGCGGTTGTTATATAGTTGATGGAATCGATGATGTTAAAGAATTTAAACAAATACTCGTAAGTGATGGAATATTTGATAGAGATAAAAATTTTAAAATTTAGAGATACTGAAAAGTAATTTATATTAAAAATTATTGTAAAAGCAATGAAATTCTTTTTACAAGCGAAGAAATTCAATACAAATTTTATTCATCTACTTTCTCTTCATATATATTACTTAATAATTTAATTTTTTTACTTACGAAACGCTTAATATATCACATAATATTCAAAACTATTCAAGCATCATTCAATTATTTAAATATGAATTTTATCTCGAAATGCTTAAGTATTATTTGTTTACAAACAAACATTTCGGTTTTGGTGGAAAATTATGTCTTTTTAATTATGTCTTCGTTTTTACATTTAATTGTATTTGTATATCCTAGATCATATAATAATTATTATTAATCTGTTTGAATTTTCTTTTTATCTCCTTAGCATGCAATGGATGTTATTGGAATTAATACAACAAAACAAGTGGAAATTTTACAACTTGTTGCTGCTATTATGCATATTGGTAATATCACATTTGTTGAAAATAATAATTTTGCAGCTATCGCCGATGAACGTTGTAAGTGTTATTGTATAAATGTTGGAAAATACAAATTAAATTTTCAATAATCATTTAATCATTCCTTTTTTTTGCGAAATTCAACTTGAAAATATTTTTGACATCTATATTGTAGCAATATATTATTGGACAATATACTTTAGGCCTTTTTTGTTCGAATGATATATACTGAACGATATTTTTCGTCATACAATTTATACTACCATTAAATATTATGTTAATTACTAATTGATATCCCGATAAGTCTCAAAATAATAAGTAATAAATTATTGTCATTGAATGACTATTGTAGTTTTCATAATAATCGAACAAATAGACAAATAAATGGATTACTGAAATTCTTTCAGTAATTTGAAATTGAAATTTCTTTTTTACATTTCTTAGTTAATAGCAATATTTCAGTTCTAGAATTCCCAGCTTATTTACTTGGCTTGAAATCATCAGCAATACGAGAAAAATTGACAAGTCGGCAGATGGAAAGTAAATGGGGTAAACAAACGGAGCAAATTAATGTAACATTAAATGTTGAACAAGCAGAATTTACACGCGATGCATGGTCCAAAGATCTTTACACTCGTCTATTTGAATTTTTAAGTAAGAAATTTTCTTCAAATAAATTCCTATGAAAATGATAAGAAAAAATGTATTAATGGGCAACTTTTAAAATTACGCAAAAATTTCAAAAAAAAAAAAGTGAAAATTTTATATTGTGTTTATCGTTTATTATCCTTTTTCCTTATTACAGTTACATCTGTTAATCAAGGAATGAAGATCACTTCACGACCGTCCGGAATACCGTTATCTATTGGTATCCTTGATATTTACGGATTCGAAATATTCGATAATAATGGTTTCGAACAATTTTGGTAAGTCGAATGTAGTATGATACAAGTAGCTTAAGCGTAAAAACAATTAATATTACGATGTTCAACTACTATATATCTTCTTGCACATATCATGTGATGAAAAAATGATCACTGCAATGTTTGATGAGAAAAATTCTGATTTCTTAGTTTTTGGGAAGCTCAATGAATAAAATAGTAAGAAATGATTTCTGTTGAAAAAGATTTTGAAACTTGTAAAAGCTTGTAAATTTTCGCCATCTGATCTTATCCATCATTTGTTTATTATTTCTATTTATATGATAGTTTCCTCATTTTTTTTTATGCTCAAAGATATTAAAAGTGTTACTGAAGTATAATCAAATGATAAAAAAAATGATAGCCTAACATTCAATTGGATCAGTTATTTTTATCACTTAAATAGGTTCAAAATATTGGAATGTTATAATGTTGAAGTTACACAAATATTTCACAGTAATCAAATACTAGTATATATTTGTTAAAATTTAGTAAAAAAAGAAAAAGACTGTCAAAATGATTAAAATCTGAGGATATAGTAGCAAAATATTAGCGAAGAAAAAAAAAATAAAGAAAGATTCGCTTATCTAATCCATTTATTTCACATTTAATTAATCATAAGAAATCTTCCTTCCTATTATGTTTCTTTGTACTTGTTGCAAATAAAAATAAAGGAGAAGAGCGTTTTTCTTCTGTTTTTTTAGCATAAATTTTGTAAACGAAAAATTGCAACAAATATTTATTGAATTGACATTGAAAGCAGAACAAGAAGAATATGTTAGCGAAGGGATTAAATGGACACCAATTGAATATTTCAATAATAAAATTGTTTGTGATTTATTCGAGGCTCGAAAACCACCAGGTATTTTGGTTGATTATATTCCTAAAAGTTCAATTGAATTCTTAGCAAATGAAAAAGTTTAAATTGAAATTATATTAAACTGAAAATATTTTGCTGGGAAATATTTTCCAGATATGAAAACAGTAAAAATCTTTATTATTGAAAATTTTATTATTACTAAATTGTGATATCTTAGACATAAAAAGCGAAAAGTATCTTTGTTTCAGTAAATTTCTAATATCATCTTTCTTTCTTTCTTTTTTTCATAATTTGATACCTGAATACTTATATACTGCTATAATAATATTAACATATTTATATGTTATTGTATTACTTGCAATCTTTAGGAATAATGTGTATTTTGGATGATATATGCTCACAAATTCATGCACAAAATGAAGGTGCCGATGATCAATTTTTGGTTGAATTAAATAAATATATGTCACAAAATGAGCATTATCAAAGTGGTGCCCAATGTTTCATTATCAAGCATTATGCTGGAGCTGTTTGTTTTATCATTTTATTAATTGAAAAATTATATTCTTATCATAATTTCTGAATTTTTTAAGTAGAACTTAATTAAGCAATTTCCACTCATAGAATTTTATCATTTTGATTCAATTTAGTATGACGAAATTTTTGAATGATTTGAATTTATTTAGTGTTTAATTGGATAACAAATAGCAGTTTCATTTTAGGCTTCCTCTGAAATTTCAACATTTATGTATGTAGATGTTCTCATTTCTTCTATGATGGAAAAAATGTTTGTAAATGACAAATCTCAAAAAATTTCCATTTAATTTGAAATGTTAATTAGAAATTTTCAGGTTTCCTACAATATTGGTGGATTTTGTGAGAAAAATCGTGATACCCTTTATAAAGATCTTATTGCGCTGATGCAACAAAGTAATCGGTTAGATCTTTTTTTTCTTTTTATTTTCCATTTCACTTCAAATTTTAATTCAAATTATCACTAACATAATTGAAAATGTTCACTGGATGAGATGCGAAAATACCATTCTAATGATAATTAGATTTAATTTCAAGACTTATCATTGTTATTTGAAAAAAAATAAAAACAGAACAAGAAAAAAACAAAATTCTATCATTTTTATAGGCAATTTTTCAAGCAACTTTTTCCGGAAATAATATCTTCTAATGGTAAGAAGCCAACAAGTTTTTCATCTAAAATTAGGGTTAGTTTCATCATTTATACCTCCTTGCTTATTTGTTTTTTTAATTTTAAATTTCAAAAAGTTAATAGCATGAAAAATGAAAAAAAGATGGAGGTTGGAAGAAAATGGAAAAGCAATAGCTTATATGAAATCGATATAATATGCAAATGGCAAATATTCAGAATGAAATGAATTGGGTTAAACTAAGTTAATAGAAATTAAATCAGTTTCAATTTTTTTTCTTTTTTTTCACTTCAGTAAATTAAAAAAAAAAAATATTACAGAATCAGGCAAATGATCTCGTTGATTCACTTAGCAAATGTGCTCCTCATTATGTACGTTGTATTAAGCCAAATGATACAAAGCGATCATTGGAATGGGATGAGAAGCGGTCAGTAATTCTAATTGATTTCATTTTTTGAATTATTTAAACTGTTGATAGAAATGATATCAGATGCAATGATCGATACCACACAAATCTTTTGCTTCCTAGGTCAAATAAAAAGTTAGGACAAAGTTTATGAAATTTTCATCACATTCTTATTCTTCTTGTAGAATTAACAGAGAAACTAGAATGATTTAAAGGTTAAAAATGGATGAAAATTAAATAATTACTTCAATTTTTTTTTTTTTTTTTTTCTAGCGTACTACATCAAGTAGAATATTTGGGTTTAAAAGAAAATATTCGAGTTCGACGAGCGGGTTTTGCCTATCGTCGCCTTTTCGACAAATTTCTTTATCGTTATGCTATTCTTAGCCCGAAAACATGGCTCAATTATCATGGTGATCCTCGGAAAGGAATTGAGGTTTGAATTTATATTTAATTGTTATATTTATTGCTTAATAATAAGTGTATTATTATTTGCTTTCTCAGTTCTAATTTGGATGTTTACCGTCATCTTTTCATTTTAGTTAAACCTTGGAAAATTTACTTCTGTTTAACTTCGAAGCAATGATTATAAATTACTAGGTATTGGAAAGATTTTGATTTTGTAATTTGTTTTTCCGTTTTAATTTAATTTAATTTCAACTTCAACTTTAATTTATTAAATTTGATTTAATTTATTGTCAGCGACATGAACTGATTTCATTTATCAAAAAATGATGTAATTTGCTAATTTTAACCTTTATTGCTCGATTTTATTATTATGAAATATATTTATCCTCTGATATAAGAAGATTTCTCACATCATAATGATAGATCAATGAATGTTTTATCATTTTATTACCTTTCTCAACAATAGACAGTTCCTTCTACAACAATCATAAGCACAACAATAATCAGCATTTCAGAAATTCATTTCAGATCATTTGTCAAACAGTAAATATGGATCGCGATCAGTATCAAATGGGTAGAACAAAAATTTTCATCAAAAATCCAGAATCGGTTTCGTTATTGTTGTTGTTGTTGTTAGGATATATTTTTTAATTTATTATTAACCTCGTGCATATTTCTTTTGAATTTTCCTCCGTGGTTGCATTCTAATTTTTATACTTCGATGCTTTCGATACTTTTTAATTATCTTATATTATTATAGCTTTTTCTTCTGGAAGAAATGCGTGAAAGGAAATATGATAGTTACGCACGTGTAATTCAAAAAGCATTCAAGAAATTCACTGCTCGAAAACGATACGCCAAACTAAAGGTAACTTTTCTCTTAGCATTTTTCTTTGCGACCATTTTGATGGTATAATTAGGGAGATATTTCTGATGGAAGATTAACAATAAAAGGAATTATTTAGCTGTAAAATTAGCCAATAAAAGGAAATGATAGAATGTTTTTACTAAGATTTTTAAGTTTTTATTCTAACATAAAACTAATTAACACATAGAATTTTGTTTTAATGTACCTAAAATACTTAAGATTGAAAACTGAAACTTTTTGCTCCAGATACTAATTCAAAATTTCGACTAAAGTAACAATAATGCATTTTCGACATATCATTTTTATTAATCATTTTGAAGATATGAAAATTTTGCTGTCAATATGATTAAATGAATATTTTTTTTTCAAAATTCAAAATTTTGAGTCTGAAATATTTGGTGGTTTTTTATGGTATCTGTAATATTAATAAAAATGATACATGAAAATGTTATTTTGGCCCTAGATATAATTTTGAATTACTATCTGAAGTATAAAATTTCAATCCCAAACATTTGATGGATCATTAAAGTAGGATTCGATATGTTATGTCATAATACGATTGTTTCTAATATCATCGTATTTATCGACAAAATAATGAATTTGTTGTAGGAAGATGCGTATAATTTATTCTTGAATAAAAAAGAACGAAGACGATTTTCAATAAATCGTAATTTTGTTGGTGATTATATTGGTCTTGAATATCATCCTGCCTTACAAGCATTGGCTGGTAAGAAGGAACGGATTGTTTTCGCTGCTACAGTTAATAAATATGATCGAAGATTTAAGGTTAATCAAGCTTTATTCAATTTTCATTTCGTATTTCTGTTCAAGAATGAATCTAATTTTCTGTTTGTTTTTTTGACTACTAAATGGTATATGAAAATTGAAATTGTATGCTGTTTCGCTCAATCGAAATTTCTTAAGTGGCAAATTTAAAAATTAATAGATTAGTTGCTGTGATATTTTGATCAGCGTGATAACTTATCTGAGGTTTACCAGCAATTTCAGTTCTTCGGGAAATTGACCGATTTCCGATAACCTTTAGTCGATCTTTTTCCAACATCTTCTTAACGAACTTTCTTTTTCCAGGTCACAAAACTTGATTTTCTTATAACATCGAACAAGATCGTTCTTATTGGTAGAGAATTAGAAAAGAAAGGATCAAATAAAGGGAAAATTATTGAAGTAAATTTTGTTATTGTTCACATCTTGAATCGATATCATTTTCATTAGTCCAATGAATTCTTAATTATCATGCAATCTATCATTTACTTCATATTACTGTTACTGTTCTTTTCAGGTTTTGAAGCGAAAAATTGATTATAATGATATAGATAGTATTGGATTAAGTCCATATCAGGATAATTTTATCATTCTCAATGTTCATGATTCTTATACATCACTTTTGGAGACACCATTGAAAACGGAACTCATAAATGCTATCAAGTGAATTTTATGAATTTAATCAATCATTAAGGGAATTATTATCTTAGCAGTTTAAATTTTAGTGCAAACAGTTGTTTACTATCAACAATAAACTTTCGAACAATTGTAATCATTATTGTAGCAAACGGTATCGTGATGTGGCAGGTGGACGCGTTTTATCGTTAAATTTCAATACTTCCCACCAGATTATCTTGAAGAAAACTCGATTCGGTAGTAGTTCTCGAACTATCAAATTTTCAAAAATTGACAACGAATCTGATAGCATCCAATTGTTTCCAAAGGGAAAAATTTTATTCGTGCATGTTGGACCTGGATTAGCCAGTAATACAAGTATGCTTTTTGCTATTATTTTTGTAACTTTAAATCTTTCCTAGTTCTCGAGTTCATTGAAATTACTGCATCATTCACTTTTCCTATAGATCTCTCTAAATGATGATAGAGCAATGATATGTGGAATATGATAATCCAGGTTCACAATTTTAATCGTAAAAATTATCTATGAATGTTCTCGTTAATTAAGCTGCAGATTTTCTTTTTTCTGATATTAAAAGCTATTTGTTGCCATCTATTTTCTCTATGTTTACAAGTAATTACTTTATCAAAAATTCATTGGATTTGTTAAATTAATAAATTTCGATTTAAAAAACAAGATGAATAAGTTATCTCATAAAATGAACTTCTTCAGGACCCAATGATGAAAGGAAAGTAATGAAGCAACATTATGAAAAGCCAAAAATGCCTCTTATAACATATCAAACATCTTTGTCATCACAACACGTAACTACATCAAATCGTGTCTATCCAATGATAAATAATAATAATAATAACAATAATAACAAGGACATTAATAGAAGTAACGGAACTATTCAAGTACAGGTAACTTCTTATTGTTTTCATTATTTGTAATTTTTGCAAAATAAAAATAAAAATTTTATAGCAACAAAGTACTGGTACATATCGGAAAATTATTTGCAGAATGCTGTACGACATTCCGAAAAACCTAAGCCACCACTGAAGCCAAAACCACTTCCTCTTGTTGAAGCTTTGTATCCCTATGAAGCTCAGGATACAGATGAATTGTCGTTTACTACTGGCGACAAATTTGAACTTGTAAATAAAGGTCAGTATTTACATTATAATGAATTGATTCAAATTTCTCTTATCGATTGACAGACAACAAATTAGCTGTTTGTAATGTCATAATAATTGCTTTTACCCATTTACTTCAGTCTAGGGACGACATTTTTCAATTGTTTAGAACATTTAATTGATTTATTAAAATTTGAATTACACAGCCACATTGCTTTGGGTATGTTACATACCTTTTAGTATTATAAGGACAGTACGATATATCAAAAGATGAAAAATTAGAATTGATACCTCAATCTCAAATAATGTTTTATCTCAGATAATAATGTTGTTCGAAATTTTATGATTCTTTTAGTAGAAGAGCATTATTGAAGTACTGATTATTCGATCTTTGTTTTTTTTCTGCTCTAGATTTTTAAATAAAAAAGTTTTTCAGTCTGAAGTTTTCAAGTTCTTGTTCGAAATTTTAACTGGATCTATTATCCTGGAAACAAAATTTCTCACAATTTTATTGAATTCCTTTTAGTTTGTTCAATCTATCACTAGTGCAAGTATTTTTGCTCTGATACCTTATTGTTATAATTATATTTTCAGATTCCTCTGGTTGGTGGCAGGGCAGAATGCAAAATCGAACGGGTCTTTTTCCAGGGAATTATGTTAGGGAATTATAAGAATTTCAAGTTTTTATATTTGTTTTAGTCAAATTTTTTCCGTTTTTTCCGATTGTTACTGTTTGTTTCTTTGTTGTAAGGATTCATTTCTTATGTTCAAATTACTGTTATCAAAAATTTTTTATTTCTTTTTCTTTGGAAGGAAGCTTCCTTTGTTCCTTTTTTCTTTCTTGCATAAGCGAATTATAAACAGATATTGATATCGTGAATCTCATTTTTGAAAAAGGAAAATTGAAAAATTAGCTAGAAATAATTAAGTATAATAATAATCGCTTTCGATTAAATTTCCTTTCCATAAATTACCATGATTTTATAAAATAGTGATGATTTTCCAAAGGGTAGTTGGATTCAAAATTATAACAGTATCGTTTAGTTACAATTGATAGAAAAAATTTTTTCATCTTTTTCTAAAATTTTATTATATATGATAATTGTATGTAATGTATGATATAGCGATATATCATTGTATAAATGTATCGGATAGTTTGGTTCAACAATGTTTATCAGTGCAATAAATACAAAATTTATATTTTCAAACGTTTCAAATTTTCGTATCTTTTAATAGAAATATCAAATGACAGATACAATTTTCCTAAATACATATTCGATTACAATTAAGCCAATTTTTAAGAACAATTTACATTAATTATTTATGAATATATCTCAAACGTTTTTTGTTTTCCAGAAGAAAAAGAAAAGATTTTTACACATAAATCACTGATCACTTCCAATATTTTAATAATAAATTTCCGTTAAGTTTCATCGTTGGTGAGTGTTACCAATTTCGGTTAAAGTTTTCTACGTATACTATTAGGAGTAAACTTTCGTTGAGCTTATCGTCAAGAATAATGCTAATTCCAATCGATTCTTCTTTCATTTCATAAAAAAAAAAAAAAAAGAAAACACATTTGATCTAAACAATCGCATCCTTGAAAGATGTGATATCATTTTTTCTTTTTTTTTTTTTTTTTTTTAATTTTAATAGAAAAATAATTTTTAAACCAATTAGATTTGGAATTATTGTTTGCTTATGTGAAATAAATTATTTTAATATGTTTATCATACAACTAGCATAATATGCAATGCTATTATTTAAAAAAAAAAAAAAGCATAGTATGCAAGTTGAGTTAGTGCAAATAGTATAAATTAGTCATTTTAAATAGATCAAATATTTATGATGAATATAATATAGCAATATATCAATAGAGATAAAATATATTTTATTGTAATTTAAATAATTATTCAAATAATTAATGATATTTTTTTATGCTTTCTCGGGTTTTGCTAAATTTAATTTTTATTCCTAAAATGTGATTTATCATAATTTTATCATAGCAATTATTACTATATATATATATATATATATATATATATATATATATATATATATATATATATATATATATATATATATATATATATATATATATATATAGTAAATTTCATATAATTTTGATGGAAAATAAAATGGCTAATTTAGTTGTTCATACTATCTGGTGATATTACAGTATGGATTGATCAAACGATCATATATTTGTTTCTGATATGATAAGTATTAGATGATCACAAAATACTGCAAAAAAAAAAAAAAAAAAAAAATGTTAATTGCAAAATGAATACTCTACAGGAAATCATATTGTAATTTTAAAAGCAATAATATTTTTGAAGAAGTGATAAAATTATTCATGATGAGATTTGTTAAATTAGATTGAAAAGTAGCAAACATTGAATGCAATTAATCACTAATGATAATGATTACAAAATGGGTATGCCGAATGTAATTGATAAAGCTCCATCAATTAGCATATGTTGTCAACATATTTTAGAAAAAAGAAATAATTTGAAATATTATTTTCACTTCGATTATTATTCCAATGTGACAATGATACATCTATAAATGTACCATTTGTTACATTTCAATTCTAAAAAATGGCAATTTTTTTTGCTCTTCTTTTTTAAATGTTAAGTTTAATTACTGTTCGCTTAAACGAAAACAAGAAATGAAATGTAATTTAATTATCGAAAATACGGAAGGGAATTCAATCTATCAAAGTAACAAATATTATAAATTTGCTTTTTTCATCAAACATGTTCTTTGATCATCTCTCATCCTATTTTTACACTTTTCACTCTCCGTGATAAATTTAATAATTTAATAAAATAATTTTAAAAAGAATGAATATCTCGTCCAAAGTTATCATTGTACGACAAATAATAGAAAAGAAAAAATTGCGAAGACTTGAAATTGAAGAGTTATGAATTGTATCATATATTACTCGACTGATTATGATTACGCAATACTTACTGTTATTATAACTTAAATTAATAATTGGAATAAATAGTTGAATAGTTTAAACGATTTTTATTTCTTATTGATATGAGAAACGAGTAAGAGAGATGATTATGTACAACTATACTCCATGTATAAATTATTAGATTAGCTTAATTGCATTGGATAAATTCATTCAAGAACTATATTATATTTTGTAATTCTTGCTAATAATAAATTTAAAAAGTTTTTATTTAGGAAAAAAAAACAGAAAGAATCAAACAATTGAATCTATACTTTTTCGAAATAATTTTTATTTCTTGCCTTTACATTGAATTTTGTAAGGAATATCTCTTTTGTTTAAAAAATATTTTTCGACTAGTTTTATTTAATAGTACATACAATGTTTTTTTATTAATGTTTACATGTTTTTAAGTTAAAATATTTTTAGGAATTTAGTTAGATTTCCAAATATAATTTTACAGCAGAAAAAAAATATATCGATATACATATATAATTTGGAAAATAGGTAGGTAAATAATTATTGGGTAGCAAATTTTTTACGATAGGCATCTTCTAGAAATTATAAAACTTCGAAAACAAGTTCTTGACAGTGTTTGTCATCAATATGTCTATTACCGTCGATAGCAAGTACTGTCATTTTGATTTTTTTTTTTTTTTTTTTTTTTTCCAAATCATTATAAAGGTTTTCCTGGTTTTCTCCAAAGAATTTTGATAATTTTTGATAAAAATTATAAGTTACTAAAATCAGTTTTTTTCCGTTTCACACTAGCTGATGATACCGATAACTGTTTCAGAAAAAAATAATATAAAATAGAAAGCATAAAGAAAAATTAAATAAATAAAATGTCCAGTTCTATTTCATGATACGATTATTAGCAAACATTGAATTTGCAAATCAATAACATGAATGTTGTGGATATAACAAGAAACATACAAGCTGCACCCAGCAAAACAAAGTTGAGGAACACTGGTAGACTAAACACTCGAAAATAAATAGGTTTAAGAAATATTATAGAATTCAGCAAATTTCAATAAGTTAAAATAACCACAAATTGATATCACATCATTTGCACACCGATGAATATTGGAATATAGAGTTGGGTAATTCTTCATCTTTCACACTTTTTCCAACAGTTAATAAATTATGTTGTTGAATGACTGTGAAACAATAAAAAAGAGTGACTCATTTTGTTTTCACCAACGATAATTATCTAAATAGAGTCAATTATTTTTGAAACTTTTCACAATAAGACTATAAATACATCATGTAGTGTTCCAAAAGATTTTGATGAAATGGCCAGTGGCTAAAACATTGAGCCATAACGATGATGCAAGGGAATATTTCAATCATTCAGAACTATGAACTTCAAAGTTTTGTAAATTGACTCATAGGCCATTTTATCAGTAGCCCTATAAAAATGCAAACAGTTCAATTCAGACCTTAAAATTAACAAAAATGGTGAAAATTCATTGAAAAGAATCTGCATGGAAACCAAATTATAAAGAAAGAACAAAGCAAAGGAAACTGATAAAAAAAAACGAGATACAAATTTTGAACTTTGGAAGCTTACCGCTTTAAGATGATAACAATTAGTTTATTTCAACAAACTACCCAAAGGAACGAACTATTCTATCATGCCTATCTACTGCTAGTATCATCCCGCGAAGGAAAATTATTTATAGGAGAGGCTGGAAAGATAAAAGACAATAAGCTGCTGCCAGGCAACTTCGCAAACATTTACAAACTTAAGAACTTTTCCTCATGCTTCTAGTCCATGATTTCTGTGTATGTAAGGCCAAAAGTTACACCCAATTCAATACAATCCAGACTGCAAAACGCAGGTCACCAACACGATAATAAATAATTTAACATCAGACAAAGAGTTGGAAACTGTTAAGAGTAATGCAGAATAATTCTCACTGGCAAAACAAAACGTTAGCTACTCTTGACCACTTTGGCATTTACATTTGCAATTGTGTACATACTGTATGCTGGATCACCTGTTACTTCTTTTGAAATAGTCATAAAATCAGGTAATAATGGTTCAGTGGTATCACCGACCGGAGCTGTTGTGTATGTTTCCAATAACATTAACGGCTTTCCCTCACATGATGGCGGTAACGGTGAAGTATATGTATCCAAATGATAGTACTACAAATTACATAAAATTAATTCGGTAACGTTATTCAAGTAAATACACTTTTCATAGAACCCATATTTCAAATGACAATTATCTATACGCTAATATCCATCTAGAGAAAGTAGAACCCACACTCAAAAAACACTGAAACCATATTTGTTGTTTAATAAAATAAACTCTTCAGCAAAGATATGTAACGAAGATTTGCTAATGAAGCTTAATTTATCAATAATTTACTTAATACATTCAGTAATGTGTCTCCTTTGTCGACTCTCCGCCAATCATAGAGTGTTATTCTATATCATACAATGATAACTTTTAGAGAAGAACATATAATGCTTAATTTGAAAAAAAAAAAAAAAAATTGTAGAAACAAAATAAAACATAAAATATAAACACACCTGTCTGCCATACATGAAGCATTTCCGTTCCTTATTGATTGGTACTCTCGAACGATCTTCCATTTTGATATAATTGATATATTCTCGATAGTTCAGTTGCATTCGAGTTTCTACTGGTTCCGGAACATCATACTGTCGAGTTGTTATAGCATATGTCGTGCGACCATGCTGACTTCGTGAACGTAACCGAACCTTAAGTATGATTTGTCACTAATACAACTTTTATCTATCTTAAAAAAGTAAATGTTTAGTAAGGTTACACATTAAAGTATGATTTGTCACTAATACAACTTTTATCTATCTTAAAAAAGTAAATGTTTAGTAAGGTTACACATTAATTAACACAAGAGGTTATCAAAACAAAGGCAAAAAATTGAGATAAACAATAGATTACTTTAATCCCTTCCAAACTTTCAAAAAAGGATTAGGAGTAATGTCGTTGGGAATAGGTGCAGAAGTGTTACTCAGTTCAGAAAATCAGAGGAATCGCACATTCCTTCTCACTGTTCATCAAGCTCTAAATATGAAAAAATAGTCATACATGAGGAAAGATAGAACCGTTTCTATTGGAGCACAATACAACTATTCAAGGAATCAGACTTATTTCTGTAACCTCCTAAGGTAAAACTTTCTATCAACTACCCCGTAAAAAAAAAATGAAGCTAAACCTGAACATTTTGATCTTCGGTACACAAGTAATTATGACGTACAAGGAACACCTCGCAACGTGGCAAACGCTTCTCATCAAATGATGTAACAAGCCATTTTCTTTTCCTGCAATATGCTAGGAATATTCATTTGCATCAAATGTGATCGTAACTCGTAGATTTATCAATATTTTCATTTGTTTCTCATGAACTGCTTCATTATATTGAATAAAAAAGCTTCGGTTTCATTTATTACATGACATTATTAGGTAAGAATAAATCTGTTTATATGTAAGCTACGCTTTTTCGATTTAGAGTAGGAATGACGAAGTTAAATTATCCACACATATTCTCACTTTCCAAAAAAAGACCCGGAACATTAATCATTTCAAAGCAGTATTTAATTTAATCCCTATCTGAAATGTAATCATCTCATCATAAATCTTAAAGTTACTTGCTATTGAAGGCCAATCGATCTTGAGTAGGTAGACCCATCCGATTGCATAAGGCAGCAATTAGTTTCAATATTTTATCGTCAAATGATTTGCACCCGACGTTCTCGATTACATCAACGCGTGGATGTCCAAGCCAAGCCTATATAAAAACAATTATCGAAACAAATTAAACTCACAACTTCAGCTGACCATTAATTTTGTAATTTTGATGATTGCTGATTTAATTAACTTACAATATGAACACGCTACACTCTTTTTTCCACACATTATCTTCTTCAAAATATCTTTCACATTTCACCATGTTCAAGCTTACAAACAGAGGCCTTGTTAAGCAATGTTATGCAGTTGTCCTTATCTATAGGTTGAAAATAAAATTAAAATGAAAAGGAAATCGAAAGACGAAAGCTTCCAAAGAAGCTATATCTCGAAGACGGGGAAGTATAACTCGAATTAAATAACAGGGAATCTGTGAAAAGCTTTAACAACTATTTTTGAGTCTTGGAAATTTTGAAAAAGCAGAAAAAAATGCTAAGAATAACAAATATGTCGAGATTTAATCAAAAAAAGTTGGTTACATCTCGGGTTAGTCGATCTTGTTCTATGGCTTCCTGAATCGTTTCCATTCTTACTTTACTGTTTGCCAAAGTATAGTATTCTTCAGCACCATCTGCTGCTGTCGTCATATGCAAAATCTGCAAACAAATGTTTTCAGTAATTTAAACCTAAAAAAAAAGAAGTGGTTCACATATTTTGTAACAGTACAACAAATTAGAAGCACTTAAACTAATAGGTGGATTGCTGAAATGAAATGTTTCAGAGGAAATGTCCTGGATATCCGCTGGTATTTAAGAATTTGACTCTTAGAACTTAATCAAAAATAATACTCCAAACTATTTACTGAGCATTAACAAACGAAATCCATAACCAATAATCATCATGGATAAATTAAATTTCAAGAATTACCATACCGACTTTATGAAAGACAGAGATGTTATAACAGTATATTATGACAGTTACAAAGTTAACAAGCAAGATGTTCTAGAGATAAAGACTCAATAAAACTGTATGAATGTTAGAACTATATTTTGTATATATATATATATATATATATATATATATATATATATATATATATATATATATATATATATATATATATATATATATATATATATATATATACATATATATATATATATATACAACTATATTTCTGCTTTGCTTTTTCGGAAAAAAATCATAATTGAAATGTTTGAAACAAAAATTCCAAAACTTACTTGGTCGTACCTATCTTCTCGTAGACTGAATTGATCCAAATTCATTTCTTTTAATATTTGATTCCAAGATTTCTTATCGATGTATGCTGCCGGATCCATTGCTCCACGATCACATATGATCAGGATACGTTCAGCATTTGATGCATTGGCTTGATTAAAGAAAACCTGCCAATTTTTTCAACCACCACTACAGAAATCACTTAGAACAGCATTTAATCAGTACAATAACTACCACTTATTGTGGTTTATTTTTTTTTAAGATGAGAAATTCGAAATATTAAAGCGAAGTATAGCAATGCACTGATTTTTTCCTTTTTTTAAATGGTTTATACGTAATCCAGTTGTTTGCAAAGCTTAATTATGCATCATCATATCGATCAATGTATTCCGACTGTATTTAATGAAGAACAATGGTACCTATAAGTGAAATGTGAGGTTTTACTATGCTTTTCAGCAAGTGTAAGGCGTACATATTCTAGTGTGTTGTTTTTTTTTGTATTGACAACAATATGCTGGTTTGGTTTTTTTTTTCTTTTTTTTTTAAATCAAAGTAATTAAGAGAACAACTGACAAATCAGCAACAAATGCTAATACATGATAAACCTACGACGAAGAAGAAACATAAAATCTTACCGTTTCAATTCTCAGCAAAGTTAATAACAGATCTTTCTGAAATTTATAGGCTTGTTCTTTTGACAATTCAGCGAACTTCACGCCACCGCCAAGCAATATATTGGCTGTTTCTGGTACAGTATATACCTTCCATCCAATTTCCTCGAAAAACGTCCGAAGACGCTCCTAAAAAAGCATAAAGGTCTCAAGTAACCAACAGATCTAATTGAGTCAAATTGTGTGTTTTTACTTCCAATCAAGCAACTTTTCAAAGTGACATTATAACCATAGACTTTACAAACCACATAAAATAAACGTAAACCAAAAATCAAATTCCTCACTTGTCCTGTAGTTTTACCACCGCATGGACCACCTGTAAGAACAATTTTATAGATACGACGTTTGGCAATAGCTGGATCTGGTTCAACCATTCGGAATTTTCGTTTCGGATACAAACTGTTGGTAATGTTTGAGTTTCTGCACTGCTATACGTGAATGGATCACAAAAAATATCAAATGAATTGTGATTTAACCATCGTTTATTATAAACTGCAACGAAATGAATAAGTGCTTAGGAATCGAATTCAAAAATACCGTATATATTTTCACATCAATAAATAATAATTAAGCAAAACTGATAAATTAAATTGAGTAATTAATTAACATCATAAGCTTATAGATCACATGCAGATTAAACTAGGTTAAGTTTGCCATACATACTACAATTGCACTTCCATATAAAGACATGTTGCACTATTATAATCGACAATACAATTTTTACCATAATATGATAGGGAAATTTTCCTATGGTGCAGTATTTGAAATTAGTACCATTTATGGGATTGTTTTATAATTCTAATAAAATATGGAAGGAAACATTGTGGCACACAAGAAAGGCCTAAATAATCAAAAGAAATTATAAATTCAGAGAAATAGGTCATGTCAACTTGTACCTCCGTATGCACGAATTTTACACATCAATTACCTCAAAATATTCGGGTGAGCGAGTGACATTCTTTTCGAGTGATGTTGTCATCTCGGGTAGGGTCAAAGGTTATGACTTTTAAAGTGTTGTGAATGTAGGCTTTTTGAGGTAACGAAATACACTGAAGAAGAGTTGGAAGGAAAGAAAAACAAAAAGATAAAAGAAGTGAGAGATTTGAATGTTATCATAGTTTTTCGTTAGGATGAAACATAAAGTCATTTCAAATCAAATAAAAGTTTTTGAAAGTGATCGAAAATCAGTTTCACCCTGGTAACTTTCAAATGTAAGTGAAATTTTCTTAAGAAATTTGAAGAGAACATATCTTTTTTTCTAGATTTTGTAGATTTTTCGCTGCATTAATATTGATTTTTATCGGTATATACAACATTTTGATCGACTTGTACTTAATTAATAGTAAGTGGTTTTCTCCTTTTTTTTTTCTGAAATAGATTTGTGATGTCATCTATCAAACTTCTCCGTCCGAATTTCAGATGCTATCTATCAAACTATCCCGTCTGATTCATCATTCCTTCGACAGTCAAACTTTTCACTGAATTTCTGTTTCCCAAAAAAATGATTGGATAGATTATCGAATGTTCGCATAGTTATGGACATTTGGGATATTAGATGAACAGATTAGATAGTATAATCAATTCTAAATTAAAAATTATTGATGAGAAATCAAGGAAATGATCACAAGTCGAAAATATTTAGACGATACAATAGACAAGATATGGAAATGTGTTAGAAAAATTATCTGAGAAGCATTTTACCTTCTTCTCAGTCTCTATTCGCTTCTTAGTAACATTTTCAAAAATAAATTTTCCAAACAATGGGGAATAAATGTGCGACTTCTTTGATTTTCTAAATTGAGTATTACTTTTACACAGCGGTATTACTCATAATCTTCTTTGAAAGTTTGAAAAGGATTAATGTAATCCATTATTTATCTTTACTTTTTGTTGATCAGTATGGAGAAAGAAATCTAATGAGTTAACTCTATCAACTGAAAGGATTTCTTACAGTGATTGGGATGTAAAAAATAATCAATTTTTTGAATAATTCCAAGTTTGAGTATTTTCAAATTTTAAGTCTAATTTTATCAATTGAAACTCTTCAAGTTTTTCGATATAATTTCATTGGTAGGAAAAAGATAAAAAGTACTGTTAGAAATGAATAGATTAATAGAATAATTTTGAGTAAAATATGATGCGGTAATTGTTCAAGAATAGAAGAAATATTGCTGAATGTGATCAATTTATATTGACATTTTTGCAAAAAATTTTCACAGATAATTTTAAATATATCTTATTGAAAGCATAGTAATCTTTGCTTTTATGATTGTGTGTATTTAAAGAATAATCCTTATGCTAAGAATTATTTACATTGCTATTATATGAATTAATCATTGCTCAAATAGTTTGGTTTAATCACTTTTCAATATTTCGTAATCAATAATTAATGCTACAAAATGTATCATTATATTTTTTATTTCAAATTTTTTATTTGAATATTCATAATATTTTATACTGAAATTATCGTATGATAATGAATGTGTAGGATATCTAAAATAAATGTTGCTAATGATGAATATTTTTGATTGTATTTAGCATTGTTATAATTATTATTATAGTTATACGGTCACTATAGTTATATGGTTAGTTAATATGCTGAACATGATGAACAAAAAAAAAAAAAGTAATCCAAAAAAGGTTCTTGTTATCAATATAGCTATTTTGAACAATTTTTACCACTAAGATGAAATTTTATGAACGAATCAAAATTTAAAATGAAATTGTTGTAAGAAAGAAAACTGGAAACAAAAAAAAAAAAAAAAAAAACAGCCAATTATATGATATGTTATGGATGATAAATAAATTTAAGAAATGATATAAATTCATAATCAAAGTGAATATAATTTTTCTATCCTTGACTGTGATAATTTCAAGATGAAATGAAATTAACTTTTTAACTAATATTTCAGGATGAAATTATCAGCATCAAGAAGGGAAAAATTAAGTATGCTCTATAATAATAGTACGAAGTGTTGGAGAAAATATTTTGCAGTATGAAATTAATATAGGGAATTTGTTTCCATGGTAATTTATTCAAAATTTCAAAAATATGCTTCAATAGTATTATAATTTAAAATAACAAGAATTTATAAAATATCCCTGAATATTTATATTACATTTACAATTATTTTAAAATTACAAAATGGTATCTCAAAAGTTTGTAGGATCAGATAGTTTAGTGAGTTTCATCTTTCAATGATTTCACATTACAATAAATTTATCATCGATTAATATATTAAAATTTAGTAATAAAAAATGACAGTTAAATTCGATTGTAACCTTTTAAATAATATTATCCAGTGTGAGTAATAAAATATCACTAGTTTTTTTTTTTTTGATTTGTAGTCTTTTTGAAAAAAATTATCTTTGACATATAATGTTTACTTATGTTATATTTCCGTTTTCCTATTTATATCTCTCAGTACAAATGATTTTTATTTAAACAACTGTGCACATATTTTAGGAACATAATGAAATTTAAAATAAAATTTTGGAACATTTCAATTTGAATTTATATCACAATGATTTTTATATAATACATTTTGACTTCATCGAATATTATATTAGGTTATACGGTATATCATTCATTAATGCATATTCTATGGGAAAATTTTATCATTTCTACAGTCAAATAAACAAGGATTTTTTGGGAAATTTTTCAAAAAAAAAAAAAGAAAGACAGAAATTTCCAAATCTAAAATTATCGTAAAAAGAAAGAATCTAACTTCCTGTATCAATTTTTAATTTCCAATTTGATCAATCTTCACCAATATTTAGTTGTTTTTAAAAAATTTGTTAACAAACCTTTTAAGCAACGAATAGCTGCAATATTAAAGTTTCTTGGTTGATCGTTCAACAAGGATTCTCGATGAATGAGGAAAAGCAGGGGAAGGACAGGAGAAGAAAAATGAAAGGAGTGAAAATCCGTGTACTGTTATAGATCATGAAGATACTTATCAACGTACGTCAATATGATGTGAGAGAATAGGATGGACTAAATATTGCAATACGGTAGTGAGATACAATTTTCATGAATATTAGTAATTAAAAAAGACGAATATTAACAGCCAGTTATATTAATTAAAAATGACGTATACCATTCATCAGAAGGCATTATTTGAAAGGATATGGAAATTGATGAAATGCACTTCCAAAAAAAAAAGATCAATGATTGGTATGGAACAATGTTCAAATGAAATTATAAGAAATTTTACAATTTATGATTGGTTCATTACAATAATATAAATTTAAATAAATATTAATTTGAATATATTAACCATTCTCTTCCTGAAACAATTTCATAAATGTACGCATCAAACTTTAAATGCTAATTTTAATTTTTTCTTAATAAACAAAAGCTTAATAGTAGTGAATGAAATCAAAGTAGAATGGCTTAAATTATGATGAAATTCAGATTGAAGATGAGTTAACTGGATTAAAATTGAGTAATATTTGAAATGGAAAAAGTGAAGCGATGATATAAAATGAATGTATTTTAAATATAAAAACGTGAAAAACTTTCCTCAGTTTCAAAAAAATTAAAATAAAATAATATTTCCTGAATAACCAATCAGTCATTCGTTTAGTACCGTAATCACAACATTAACATATATAATCAGAAATCACAGCATATATCTGTATTTAAATCACTCCAGTAACTTAATTAATGAAAGGTTATCAGAAATGATTCGTTTCGTTGGTTGAAATTGACTAATTTGTTTGAAAATTAAATGATTATGCTCAAAGTGCAAACAGAAGCGGAACTAAAATTTCAATTTGAATTTACGAGAAAATATGGTTAGTACCACTATTCTTGAGATTTGCCCATGCCTTATAAATGAATACAAATTGAAAGGCGTTTGTAAATTTTAAAACTTAAGTAGGAAAATGAGAAAATGAATGGCTTTGGCAATGAATTCAAAAATTGAAATAATGCAAAGAATTAATGAAAACTTATTGGTTGTCATTTTATTGCTTCATTTATTAAAAGAGAAATATTCCTCTTCAATCAGGTGGTATATCAATGAAATTCTATAATTCCTACCAAATAGAACTGAATTATAACTTAAAAAGAGATAAAATTTTAATTGAATTATATTTTAAAAAAAAGAAAAAAAAAACAAAGAAATAAGATGAAAATAATCGAACGAAATAAATAAATGAAATGAAATTGGAATAAAATTCATATGAGCTAAAAATAATTACTTATTTTCTTTTCTTGTTAATTTAACTAATATATTCTACAAATAAATATAATCGAATATAATAAAAATGAATAAAAAGAAAAAAAAAAAAGAAATGAAATTATAAAGGGAAAGGAATTGAATGAATTGATCCATCTGATAAATGTGCTAGAATTGTTATTCTTACTAAACGTCATCATCTATCTTACTATCTTTTTTCCTTTCTTCGATACGAAAAAAAAAAAAAAAAAAAGAAGCATTGTAAATTTTTTATCATTGCCCAATTTATTTTATTCATCATCTATTTTCTTCAAGTAAATAATTTATTTTATAGTTTTCTAATTTTTTATTATATATATTGTAGATAAATATTAACACAGTATCAGTTAAATGTTATTGTTGCAATATTAGATTAATAAATGATTGATGTATCGTCATCATTAGTTAGTATAATATGATGATATTTTCAATTACAACGTTTTTAAATTGATCTAATACATTTGATAAAATAAAAAATAGTTCGCTAATAATTACCATTTAATAAAATAAAATATTTTATTACCTGAATTCCAGTGGTATATCTTCCTAATTTACTCAAATATAATCTGACAGTATTTAATGTAATTTAGGTGTGATAATTGTGTAAATTTTGCCAATGATTTATTCTAGAATTAACAGTGATTATTTCCCTTAGTAAATGTAAATAATTTACTATCTTTTTGATGGCTTAATAACAAAAGTAATTTGATTCAAATAATTTACGGATAAATTTAAGGTAATATGAATTCAGTTGTTGTTTTGATATGCGTATATGTTTGGATTTTAGATTTAGTTTCAAAAATTTGTGTTGTTGAACCAAATAGATAGCAGACGTTACACCAGAAATTAATGCATATTGATAGTCACGAGTATAATGTAATACTTCAATCTGATATTGTTTTTTTTTTTTTCTTTTTTTATGTCAGGTTCTACAAGGATAGAAAAGCAGAAAATTCATCATTGAGCACCGATTATTCTGTGATTCTAAAGCAAGAGTTTACGTCACCGCTCAATCATATTGCTCGGATAATTCCTACCGACTTCCGTATCAATGAAGCTAATACTTCAGATGCTTGCTTCAGCCCGAAATAGTTCATATTAAGACTGCTCGGACTTTAACAGTATTATCAGATTGTTTGCAATATTATCATATATTATATTGAAGTGGCCTTTCATCAATATGAATTCTGTCTGCAAGTGAAATTTTATCAAAGTAACAACAGCAGAGTTTTACATGATTATCTCTTAACATAGCAGAAAATGCCGTGTATCAACTAAGATACATTTATGACGCAGAATTTAAAAATGCCTATATTTATTGATGGGATCTCAGAAACAATAAGAACCATATATTCCATTTCAAATATCACAGCAAACAATGTAACTGAGGAATAAAGCTCAATAAATGAGATAAAGGATGTCAGGAAGCATGGGACTGTAGAACAGTCCTGGAATGGAAGACGAATGAAGTCTATATAACAAGATACAGACTGCATATCAATAAATATTTTCTGTTTACAGAATAAGGACGATCCATCTCTTTCGAAGAGCAATAAAAGGAAATCTGCAAGTTGCTTGGAAAGGAATATTTCATCTTTTCCTTGTATGATATAGTATTACATTTTTTAAATATATCTAATGTGTTTCAAACTTTATATTACCGACTGGAGGCATAGGTGGTGGCCCCATGGTAACACCTTGATGCACATTCATATTATTCACTTGAAGGCCACCATGAGAATGTGACTGCATCATGGTGGCACCCGACGATTGTGGACCTGGATTAGGACGCGGAATTTTCTGCAGAATCGCCACTAGTTGTTCTTTTTCGTCAAATGTCTTCCACACGCTATATAAATTTATGATGATTTTTTGGATTTCCAGTACCTAAAATAAAGTCTAGAATTCATGCGAATTAATGTTTTATACTCAAATCCATCAGATTTCTTATCGAGCCTTCAACTATGAGAATTAATAACATTTCAGAACTGATCATCATTTCATTATATATTGTGACAGATTTTTGGTGATACGGTATTGGAATAACGTTACCCGTAAAATTATTCATCTTACTCTTGCACAGTCGAAAGCCAACCAAAAAAATGGATCTTAATTTTATAAAACCACCCCGAATATTTAATAACTAGAAATTTAGTGCGAAGCTACGCTGAGTATTAAAAATAATGCCTCCAAATGAATACGGTAGATAGAATAAGCATTTACCTTTTCAAAATCCACCGCAAGCTCGGCAAACCAGTTTTTCAGCTCTCTATCTCTATTTGTCCAAACTGATGCTATCAAAATGCATGCTAAAAATAATTTAGGTCTTCGTAAGTATGTGTATGATTTAATAATTAGCTTTTCATACTTTGACATGTAAGGGACGGAGGGTAAACCTGCATGTCAAATTTATTTCGGATTATCAACAAAGTTTTTTTCTACTTCTAGTTTCTGCTATCCTTCTGATAAAAAATTTACTATCTTCAAAATAACTATAAATAGAGTGCACAGTTATCAGTCTCCCACAACAAATACAACTCTTATCCTCAATGTATTCTAATGTGAAATGTGCTTTTACCTTAATACATAGAAATCTTCTGGGAATGAAACTTACCAATTGCAATCTGATGAGGAGGATACATTAACGAAAGATCGGTCCTTGTACAATCATTACAAATTTTCCAAGCATATGATGATATTGTGTCAAGATCTTTATGCTCTCTCCCCATTTCAGCCATTAATTGATTCAATGGTCTGTAAATTATACTTCAAAATTTTAAAGGAATGTGCCGAAAGTTTCCATCTTTGTAATCAAACTTTCTTTATAAAAACGAGAAGTTTGGAAAAGTATTAGCTCCCATACACGCACCTACTGTCCTAAAATTTATGTTTATGTTGCACCCCAACTTCCTCGTTCCATCTAAACTAATTGCATCATAACTGCATGATTTGTGGTTAATATAGTAAAACTACATCGACGGAAAGCTTGTTATTCATGCTTTTCACAAAATCAGAAAAATAGAGATAAGAGTAAATAAACCTGTATGGGTGATAAACAATTAGGCAACAGTCTAAAATTTCCAAAAGAAAGAATTCTGCTTCCTGTATATGTTGAACTCGTATCATCAAATCTTGCTGTATGAAGGGCCATCGTTTCACTGCAATTGCAACATTTCATAACCCAAAACATCAAATGACAGCTTAATAGGTAAATGCACAGTTAGAAAAATCCATTCTACTTGCAAGCATAGCAGCTTGAACTATATCATTTTTTTTTTTTTTTTTTTTATTAAAGGATAGTCGAAAATAGTGTTGAAAAAAAAAGAAAATTAAGACATATACCAAAAACAGATCCATGCATAAAATGTGCCACCTACGGTGATTTCTCATTGCAAACTTATTTATTTCTTAATGGATAAAAATATCGACTTGGAGGAGTCGTAATTACCAGCGGAAATTATGAATGTCCTAGTTCATACATTCATTATGCGTCAAGAAAAAAATTAGAACTCCTTTCAATATAACAGACAACCAAAACAATCTTAAAGAATTTCAATAACTTACAAGCATTATTTGTGGCCTGTATAAGCTTATTGTGTGACATCATTCCATGTTCTTCAACTTTGGATGCGAGGAATAAAGAAGTAGGAGCCAACAAAAATGGATCAATATCTTTCAGTGATCGTCTGTAATAAAAATAAATGTGAGTGGACCTTTGTCTATAACGCTCAACAACCCCTACAACCAAAAATTCAAAAGAACTAAAAGAATTTCATCCCCTAATCCATTCACTTTTCATTTTCCATGCGAAAATTCTATTACCTCGCATAAAAACGACGAAAATAAACACAAGCCGTGGCAATCACTTGCATACGTGTCTTATGAGGTTGTTGTGAGTCCATTCCAATGGCATGTATAACTAAAAAGCATTTCTAAATTCATAATAAAAATGAAAATAACATTGTAAAATATAAGATTATTTCTTAGATTATGAAGTTCCTCTATGAGATGCATATTTTGGAGCAGAACATGTATCAGTAACAGTTCCAATATGCATTATAGACCAAATAACGAATATAATATACATTACTTACAATTGCAGAAAAATATCATCAACTTGGTATATTCTTCCTCTGTAATACATTTCATATCTTCGCCACGCATCCGCAGAATGTCCTGCTTGTCCAAAATCCATTGCTCCCTAGAATTTTAATGCCTACACTCAATTCACTAACGTATTTTATGCCATAAAGAATGTTAAAAGAAAATGAGAAAAAAAAATGCTGCATAATTTGCAAATAACTTGCAAAGTGTCTTATGCTATAGTAACTGATCTTTTCCTCCAAAAATATAAATTTAAAAACAAAACCATGACCACAAGTATTACAGCTACACATCTAAATCTACGTGATAAACTTGCACAAACAGATGTAAATTACGACTTAAACAAACCAGTGTGAACTTTGCCAGAAATTCCCCGCCATTTCATCACATAATTTGCTGTCCAACTTTCATCGATCATAACTCTAACATCTGAAATTATATATCAATAATTGATTAAAGTTATTATTATCATATATTCCAATCATAAATGTTATTTCATGTACCACATGAACGTACATATGAATAATACATATATATCTGGAACTTAAAATGTCAACAAGTGCAAATAATATGCATACATCTATTAATACATGCATGCAATATAAATTGTGTAAATGTTTGGATAAGAGAGCAAATATATGCACAAACAAGAATAACTTGTACCATAAATAACACTGAACTAATATCCATTCTGAAAAATTTTCCTTATGCATAATCTTTTATCATTACAGCTACTTATTCTTACTGCATTTGTTAGACTATTCTAGGGAATCTTATAAAATTAAGTAAGAGATAAAAATCACATAGACTCAATTATATTATCATACAGCGATTATTTAACAACCTTTCCTCTTTATGTATACTTCTCATAGATGAATTTCATCTCAATCACTAGTAATCATAATAAATTACAGTTCTCTCACCATTTTCTCATCCTCTATCCATCATATAATTCAACAATCTTAAATATCTTTGCAATTTCTACATTGGTCTCAGTCTCCTCCATGTATTATCCAAACCGCTTATATGTCAAGTCTGATCTCCCTATGAAACTATCAGTCTCATATAGTGATCATGTTAACAGTCTCGAGACTAAGAGAGTTGATATTTTACAGTTATTTAATATGAATTATTTTATCTACCCATCATAATAATCGAGTAGTAATGTTAATTTCAGTAAAGGAATTAGAAATAGTAATGGAGCTCTAATTGTGCGTCGCTTCGGAATCTTTTCGTACTTTGATTGGCCGTTCATATGTGATTGATTTCACATTACACTGATATATGATTCAAATGAATAACAAAAAGATCACTCATCAAACAAAATGAAGGAATCAAGAACAGTAGTAATTTTCAAGGAATTTATCAATCTCATTCTTCATAATAAATAACCAGTCAATCTATGCGTTTTTTTAAAATGAAGTACAAATAGACATTGTTTGATTTCATATTGATCTGCTCAATTTCAAATTATATATGTATGAGCCAACCTGTCCATTTAACTGTAGTTACTGTGCCAAATGTTAAACAATATCGAAAGTATCACACGAGAATCACAATTGATCTGGGATGAATGATGTAAGGCACAACGAACCAAAGCTATTAGAAACATAATTCTTTAGGAGGTGGGATCATCGGCACTTTGCCATATTCAAACTCATCTCCGTCGAATTGCTTTCTTTGTTCGACAGTTAAGTCTTCCAACTTCGAGTAAAGTTGTTGCATTAGATTACTGGAACCATTGTAAGTAAGTTCATTATTTTCTGAAGATACACCGTCTTCATCCGCTGGACTTCCTGATCTGAAATTAGATCCTATGCATCGTCATAGCTTATGCTATACCTAGCTTGGTACACCATGTAAGTCAACTGATTAATAAGTTTCTAATGAAGTTTAGATCGTTTATAAAAAATCTGCTTACTTTGTATCGAGGATCATTTTTGCATTATTGCTATCCGAAAACAGATCTGCGCTTGATATTTCTGTCGCTGAATTCTGTTTGGGAATAACATTTTTGTCGCAAGAACCCTTATATGCATCATTTTGGTTTTGTGTCACTTTAATTTTGGCTTCCTCCCGCTCTTTCAGTAGTGGTGAAACCCATTTGTAACGGCTGAAACAAAGAAAGGAATAAGTCGAGAAGAATATTAAGACTACTGAGTGAGTGCAATTTTATACTGACTTTTGCCCTTGTGCCCCTATCCAACGTCCATACAAAAATTTAAAAAATTAATGCTAAAATTTCATAGACTGAAAATACTTACCTTTTGTCAAAATGTTGGGAGGATGACTGGAAGTGCTCGTTAAATCCGTGACTTCTGAAACCTGCCTGAAATAACATTTAAGCAAGAAATAAAGTAAAATTGCGAACCAATTATTGCACATAATTATTTTTTCAATAACATGGAACTTCCTCTTGAAATCAAAATTGTGGAATTAAAAACTGCAACAGTTACTTGTTTAAGAAAAAATTGGAAACTTCATATTTATTTTTCGTTGTTGCTAATTGTTACCATATTATAAAAGAAAAGTGAATAAGTAAATAAGTGAGAAAAAAATGAAAAAATAAAAATGATCAATAAAGATGAGAAAATGTCAATAAAAGGATGGATATGTTAAATGAATAAGTTATTCAAAAATTAAAACAAATAACAAATATCTACTACTGCAACAGCTTTTAATTCAAAATCGCAAGGAAGTCACAAATAATAAGAAACTAATTAAGTACAGGAAATCAAAAATGATTAGGCGGATGACAAGCTGGAGTAACGTAACGAACTAATATATTATTTAAGAATTATTTAATATTACTAAAAACTAATGATGATAAATTGGACAAAAAACTGTTAAGACAGGGAAACTTAAAAAAGGAGTTCGAAAAATTACTGTCAGAAGCGTAAGACTAGGCGTTACGTACAACTGATTTTAAAGCAGAAATCCAAAAATCATTTAACTTAGTTATGTTATTCATCAGAACGATTGATTTACCTGTCCGGTTGGACGTCTACGACGTTCCGGTTGTATATCGACATTTCTTGCATCTGACCGTTGTACGTCAATTTCTGATTGTTGAATGTGTGCAAATGGGCATGCTTCACCATTACGGCAATTACCTCGGACAAAAAATTTACATCGAATTGTTGGATGATGCATGATGGTCACTACAAAATCTCTAGAAAAAAAACAGAAATTACTCTGAGAAACGAAACATTTCATTGAAGCCAACAATGATAAAACTAGAAAATCGCACCGCATATGTATTTCCTCAAGATTCTATAGTTGTAAATTAAGTTCAAAAGCTATAATATCAATTAAGGAAACCTGAAGATATATCATTTAAGTAAATCAATCACAAAACAAATCATCGATATAGCCTAGAATAAGTGAATTAATGTACTGAAGAAATTGCCAGAAAACAGAAAAAAAAATAAAGATGGAAAATTGACCTAACCTTTCATTTGACCAGAAATGGGATATTGTGAAGATTGTAATTCACCTGTCCCATAAGATAAGTCAGATATGAAAGAGAAAAGAAATTGACCGCTACCTCCTCCATATTATAGGTTAAAGTTAGGGCTGCGTATAGATGAACAGTGCGAATTTTAATGATTGATGTTTATTCGATCTTCCGTATTCTTTCCCTATTGTCGACCCTTTTATGGTTCCTTGAATCGGTCCCGGTCTTCATTCCGGTTACAGCGCTTCTCATTTGGATGTTCCAGTTGATCCTTTATAATTTATTGTCGAACGGTTCATTCAAGTGTTCAGGCTTAGACAAATTTCGTTTATCTCTCTCTCTTAAATGCTGCCATTCAACAGATTATTCATAAAAATTTGTATTGATCGTACTAACCAAATAAGAACCGGCGAACCGGAATGAAGTGTTGTAAACTAATCAGAATTTCTCATAGCCGTTCATTTTGAGAATCTTTCTTGTGAAGATAAGCATAGCAGTATGAAAATGAATAGGAAAGATTCTGTCCATGTTGGGGCTAGTCTTCTTAAATGAATTCTTTGTTGGGATTCTACAAATAGTTGATGAGTGACCATCGTTGTATTTTTCTGCTCAGGCTGTACCATTTGCATTGCGCAAGTCAAAAACAATTTCACATCACTATATGATTACATGGATATCGTCCTATTGTTGTTGTGTATCCTTTTTTATTATCGTTATATCTTCTTGTAGAGGAATTTGTCAATTGGCATTAGAGCGCGATGAAACGCCATGGTGGTGATGATGATTTAGGTCCATCAGATAACCATGAAAGTGGGAAATCTGGTAAGCGACAGCGCCCTGACAGTTATCAGGAAGCTCTGGCGGCTGGCAAATATGAATTAAGACTATTGGTTTCCAGTCGTGGGGCTGGTGGAATTATCGGTAAAGGTGGCGAAAATATTAAACGACTAAGATCGGAGGTTTGACTTTCTTTCTTACTTTTTAAAGAAAAGTGAACGTTATATTAAACAGATTAGGCGTATCGCACGAAATGAACCTAAAATTGTCATTGAAACGTTGGACATTTGTAGCGTGTCTGATTTCGACAGGACAGTTTCTAACGAGCTGATATTATGAGTGGCAGGTTAAAGTACGTAATTTAATAGTTGGCATAATGAGCTGTCTTCGAAGACACTTACTTAGCCATATCAAACATGTAGTTATACTGTCATCAAGATATGTAGTACACTGAGTGAACTCTGTAGTTTTGTTAGTTGGACGGCCAATATTCCCTTTTTCTTTAAAATTATGAAATAATTCAAAGTGATATGTTCAAAAAGAAGTATTACTTCACTCATATCATTGAAATTGCTTTACTTTCTTGAAACATATTTCCCGAAAAATTCGATACATGATATATAATACAGTTGATTAATGCGCTCTTTTCAGCCCTAATTCCCGGTCACAATCCTGATATCCAATCCCGATGCCCGATCTCCTTCAAGTTCACCTGCAACACACTGTTGTTGTTGGATGTTGCAATATATTTATGGATTATGAATTTAAGTGAAAGGTCAAGGCAAACACTGCTACCAAACACCAACTGCCTGTCTTTGTCCTAATTTCCATTTCAGTCCCACAGTTTTCAATTTTTTCTTTTTCTCTCAAATTTAAAGTTTCATCCTTTGCTTTGCAGTACGATGCGAATGTCACAGTCCCCGATAGCCAGACTCCTGAACGGTAATCCCTGCTCCCGTCTCTCAATTTTTTGTGTATTTTTGTTCTTTCCAATCTATTAAATGGGAACAAATTTTTTACTTAGTTTATTCAAACTAACTCAATACAGTTACTTAATTACCGCCCAGTAATTGTTGTTTCATGGGAGCATTTCTTTTTGTTTGGGGTGAAATTATTTTAAAGCTACCGATAGCCCAACCATTAGGTGAATGAATTAAATGGCGAATTGCTGACGTTTTGTGCCTCATTGGGCTGGTCGATGCTCGACGGTATCCGGCGTGTACAAGAAACACAGTGCATTGAATATCCGGACAGACTGAGTATTTTTCGTTTTTTGACGAAATAAGGCCAGGTTCCCACTAGAAGAACCTCCCTATATCTTCGATCATTTTTCCTAGGTGATAATTTTGAGCGGCAGGGGAAGCTCTTATTTCTTACCTTGCTGGTTAAACCTCTTCTTACGGGACCACTTTTTTTTTTTCGAATGACGAACCTGACAAATTTTTTTAATGGGAATAATTTAATTAGGAAAGAAAATTTTTTGGAAATAAAGAGATTTTATTGTGAAATTTTGAATTCTCATTTATTTTCAGAATTGCTACCATTGTTGCAACAATTGAAAATGTACTCGCAATTGTTACCGAAATTATTCCAAAACTTGATGATGTTAGTTAATTTACTATTGTTTTTTTTTTTTTCCAATTTGTCTTTTGAAGCGAAAATGAGGAAGTTAAGAAGCGCGGTGTTACGATGAGGATGGATTAATGCTATAGGAAAAACAAAGGTTTACTTATTGAGTTGCTTGGAAGCTGTGTTTATTTTACAATGGTTTATTCTTGAGATAGCAGATAATTCGAAAAAAGAAAATTTAATGATCATTACAGAGTCGAGAAGGTGATTCCAATCGTCCAATAGAGCTTCGTGTTTTGGTACATTCGTCGCATGCTGGTGCCGTTATTGGACGTCAAGGATCGAAAATTAAGGAAATGAAGGAAGAACTTGGTGTGCAAATGAAGGTAATTTTAGTGTATTCCTCGTTCAAAACAAAACACGAGGATTTTAAATGTCGACTTCATAAAACTGTAAAGATATTGTTTGGTTGCTCATTTGTTGTCTCCAGAATTCATCTGTTGTTCATGAACATTATCGTACAGACTTTTACCATTATACTCTCACTTTGTCGCAGAATTGTCCTTCTATGAATTGGTTCTTGCTGACGAACACTTATTTATTTTCTATTGATTTTGGTGCATCTTGTTATCTGTCAGGCATAACTTTCTTTCATTTTATATGGTTTCTTTCTTGTAATGTGAGAATCATCATGCATCATAACCGTATAATTCTAGGTATTTGCACAATGTCCACCTCAGTCTACAGAACGCGTCGTATCAATTAAAGGAGCTCCCGACAAAATAATATCTTGTGTGAACCATATAATGAACATGCTAAAAGAGGTATAATTTTGCCAATTTTAATGATATTAGTGATTTATCTGCCGTTTCATCCTTGTCCTTTACTCAGATGTAAAATAAGTTCAGCATCTCAAACTGAGAATAATTAAGCTGATAACATGCAAAAACTTCCGAATTTTCATATATACTGCAGAGTTTATCGAACGAGAGTGATTTCAGATTCCAATTAAAGGAGTAACGAAGCCATATGAATCAATGTTCTACGATCCAAGCTACTCAGCTGAGTATGGTGGATATCCACCGGATCGTAACTATCGCGGTCCAATGATCCGTGGACCAATGGCAATGACTTCATACGGCAATTATGGTCGCAATTTTCCACGACAGATTGGTGGACGTGGTCCCTTGTCGGCTGTTGCGTTACCACCATATATGGGCCCGGAAGAAAGCACTCAGGTTTTGATTAGGATATAAGATTTTTATTCCAAATGCAGTTTTAGAGTGCTGTAATTCACTGTCCATTTGGAAAGCTGAAAAATTGTTTTAGGTGACGATACCAAATGAGCTTGGTGGTACTATAATTGGTAAAGGCGGTGAACGAATCAATAGAGTACGTGAAGAATCAGGAGCTCAAATCGTTGTCGGGCCACAACAAGAATCTGGCGAACGTATCATAACAATTACTGGTACCTCAACAGCTATACAAACAGCCCAGTATTTGTTACAGCAGTGGTTAGTGTTAGTTTCAGTAGAATTGAAAACATCTGTACAGCTTGGTGTTTTACTTAAGATTAGCACAATAGTTCAAGCTTTTATGATATCTCAAGCCGAGACCATCTTGACTGCATTCGAAGGTTAATCTTAAAATAGTAATATAAGGAATACCTTGTTACCAAGTTCAGTATAAACGCTTGAATGTTGCTAACCGGTTATACCTATTTCAGTGTTCGCCAGTCCGTTGCAGGACGAAGATATTTGAATGAAATATAACAGATGCACACTGATCTGATGTGTGGGAAAAAAGTTTATAAAGTTTTGGTTTTTAATTTTGTGTTATGATTGTAAATCACTTGAATGTTCCTTTTTTTAATTTAATTTCTTGGATAGCATTCTTGTTGTTGTCAGCTGAGATATGCGCTTTTATTAGTAAAAAAGTTCATTCCGTTATTCGTGGTGATAATAAGCAGTGCTTGTTATTGGGAAGTATATCTTCGAAGTACACTTATTTTACCACCATTTCATTCTTTCTAAAGGGAAGTTTATTAATTGCAGGTGTAGAGTACAGTTGTCGGATAGCAAGTTTATGGGTTTTCGAAGTGAAAAGCAAATTCTTTGATTAAAATATGATTACAATTCCAAGCAAAAATATACACACAGGAAGTTGCATTTAGAAATTTTGAATTTCTGGAATTTGAAATACTGAACGCGTATTCCTTCATCGAGCAAAATGGATGGATTTTTTTTTTTGCCACTGCATCGATGACTGGTTTAAAGGAAACCGTTAATTATAATAAGCACCTGGTACAAATAATGCAGTAATCTGATTGGAAATTGTGCTATTTGTTCCGATCAATTTCGTATGATTATTTCATAAAAAATGTGGGTGTCCTTGCTGTCATATTTCGGATTTTGTATTCCGCAATGATTCTAGACTGCCATTCCCGGCAGAAATTCATATTTTTAAATTTGTTGGGATTTTATTCAATCTTGGTGGAACTCCAATTTTTTATCTGATTACCGACAAAGAAAAATAGGATTGTGTAGTTTTGTTGTAATGTTTATCATCAACTACTGGTTTTGAATTTGCTGAAATCTGCTTTAAATTCTATATAATAGAGCAAGAACTGTGGATGTACAGGTATTTGAGCGAGTCATGTCGATTGATGGGGGGGGGGAAGGGGGTAATTGTTTTCGATGATTAAATTTCGAAGTGAACGAATTTTGCTTGAAATATCAGATCTTTGGATTTCCGGATAATGAAAGACTTATCCGACTGGTACCATAGGATTGAGTTACCGTTGAAAGATTCTTTGTGTCAGATTTTGTTTTGTATTAACAATTTTGTCTAAAAAAAAATTAGCATTAAGAAAAGTTGGACATTATGATATGCGTCAGTAATTCTTTTATGCGGTCGATGTTAGATTTAAACATTTGCAATGGAATAAGAATGTCCCATTAGAGAGATTATATTGGTCCACTATTATTGTAATTTCAATATTCCCTGAAAATGTTTGATGATTCTCTAAATTTTCTTTGTATCTTTTCTAATTATGTAGCAATATTGCTCTCAATTTAACTTTACTAAGTTACCCATAAAACCTAGTTGTCTACATTATGCAATTTATATACGAAAAACTCATTATTCTCATACTCCTTGTCCATTAATGGATCTTAATTATAGCTATTATACGTACATTGGATATTAATGCCTAGATCAGTAATTAAACAGTGATATGATTGAAGGGATTGGAAAGAATTTTGATTTCATCCAAGAACTAAAACCTAACTGATTCTTTACATCTTCTATTTTGGCATTATTATCATGCTATAAAATTTAAATATGTTAAGAATTTTATCGTTTCTGTTATACCTACGATGAATTTATCTGATAGTTTTATTTTATTTCAGGTTCAACTATGTCGACGATTTTCGACGATCTCATCGAAGTAGTAAAGGCACATCCCATAATTTATGATATACGTATGAAGGGTTATCAAAAACGAGGTTCAAGACGTGAGAAAGCTTGGCAAGCTATTGCGAAATGTATGCAACAGCGAGGTCATGATATTAACGGTGATTGTTGTTTTATACTTTTTTTTTTTTCAATAATTGTCAATTAATTTACTTATTCAATCTACTGGTTTACAAATTAAAACTGACGAATGATGTCGAAAGTAATGCATGATGGAATTTACACATAGCAGATTTATATTGAAAATTTATATGATGATGTCATATAAATCTAAGCACATATCACTTCCGCTGTCATTGATCAGCTTTAATTTGTTAGCAAAATAAGTCGAATATATTTGTGAATAATGTAATGTTAGAAGTGATGTTTTGCGAGGAAAATAATTGCATATTTTATAATGATAACAGAGTTCTAACAAATTACTTTTCGAACTATTTTCCTGTGCTAAATCGATTTGATGATGACGATATTATCGTTTAATATTTCAGATGATGGATGTCGAAGGAGATGGAATAAATTAAAGTTCGCTTATACGCGAGACCGAACGTTAAGAAGAATCCAAGGCACTCCTCCTTTAAGAAGTTCTTGCGCAAAATATTTCGATTCGCTTGCGTTTCTCAACCCATTTCTTGATGATTATAAAGCGTATCTTTTTTTTTTGTTTTCTCTCTTTTTACTTTTCTTTCTTCTTTTCTCTTTCTAAAACCTCTGAAGTTTTTTCTTTTTTTTCTTTGAATTCAAATCACTGGAATAGAATTTCTAAGCATAGATAAAATAAAGGAAGAAATCTTTTTCTTCATTCATCCGATAAAAATCCTAAAAGAAATACAGAATTATATGAATAATCTTTCGGCATTGGGCTAACATATTGACATCGAATGAGGTTAAAGTAAGTTTAGTGTATAGTGTCGGAGAGCCTGAGTTTGAGAGTTCTTGTTTAAAGTTTGAAAAAATTCGTCAAGTTTGTCAGTTCTCTTAGGTGAAAAACTTATTTATAAAAAGTGAATAGTCCTATAATACCAACAGATCATTGCTGAATATTTACTAATTCTGAACTATCATTTACCTTATAAATGATTACTTTATGAAGTTTCTATTGTAATGGAAATTGAAGCTGAGAAAAATGATTTTTTCAGACGCCCAAGGACAGTTCAACCAATAGTTTTGGACAGTGAATCAGACGATGATTCCGCTATTCACTCTACGGTTCTCGAAAGCGAATCGGAAAGTGATAGTTCCCCGAATAATAGGTAAAGTATGATTTCTCGTTTCATTGAGGAAACATCTTTGTCTCTCATCTGTATTGATAAATTTTGTGTTTTGTATAGTTGATCGAAGTAAACTCACTGTTTTACAGGTCACATTTATTGGCCATGAAGGCAGAGGAACATCAGTCTTTGGAAGTTAAAGGTGATGAATGAATTCCTGTTGAAACGAATACTTCATCTGGAATCTTCTGGAAATTTGACTGATCAAGGATGTTTTTATTTGATTACATCGTATCTTTAGGACTAATCACTTTTAACAATTTCAAGCAATACTTTTGTACATATTTCATTTTGATGTATAAATGTGCTAGCTACTTGTCTTTTGTTCATTGAAAATTATTCTCACCTCATTGGTTACTTTTATCTGTTGCTACTTGAAAGTTAGTAGTTTAGTGTGGGCTATTTTAAGGGAGCTAATGTTTTCATCATTTCTGTTGTATCACCCTATTATGTGTTACTGAGGGATTAAAACATTCTAAGATTCAAATTTTCCCTTTACTAATCTTATCAATGTCTTTTAAGTACAGAATTAAACAGATCAGTTTCCAGATATTTATCTCTTTGTTCCTACTATGTATTATAAAAAAAAAAAGCAACAGTGCTTGTTGAGGAAATGTTGTGTTTTACTCTTAAAATTTAACTGAAATCGTTTGTTGATCTTTGTTTTATTGATAGTAGGGGAAAACCACTCGGGCTTAATTCGAATTTGACTATTTGAAAAGATTTAGAAGCTCTTGCATCTTTTTCTTTTCTTCTGCAGAAGTCGTAACTAAATTATATTGATTCGGACAATATATCATTATTCCTTAGTTCAGTGAATCATAAATTATATCTTGTTTAAAACCGAAATTTAATAGTAGAAAATTGTTTACTTCTGATAGATACTTATAGTTCAAAAAACGATTTTAAAATTTTACTGGTGAATTTTAAAAGTCGATTTAATTACAATCATTCGTGATTATTTCCTACTAGTGCCATTTGATTTTGCGATATATTTATCTATAGGCCCCAACAAACTCGATATAAACATCAATCTCAGCAGTTTGTGGAATAAAGTTATTATTCATCTACTTCTTGTTAATGCAATGTTTTAAAACATATCCGTAGGCAAAATTAATCTTCATCTCTTATCTCCTTGGTAAAGGTAATCCTTTTTGATCTTTATATCGTTGAATTAAACATTCAAATAATTACTATTAGCTTTACAGCACGTGTAATAATATTACACTCAGACAATCTTCACCTTTTTCGCAATATTTATCCTAGTTTTGAAAGAATTTCTTACAACAAAGATTAAAAATTGATATAAGCTCACTGTAGTATATTTTAATATGTCGAAAAAAGAAAAAAAAAAAAGATAACGGATGGAAATTTCGCAAAAGATTATTTGATATATTTAAAAAAATCAGTGATTTTTCATCTAAGAAAAACGTTGAACTCAGAATATTCGAAAGATATGGTACAGATTAACGATACACAGACATACATTGTGAAAATTTTTAAATTAATTCTAAAAGATAAATAATGACTATTTGTCTTAAGAATGAATTTCCTTAAAAATAAAATATTATTTTTATTTTTTGCATTTGTAACATTCCATAAATAAATTCATTGAGATCATGTTATTTTGAATTTGAAATAAAAACATGTAACAAATATTTGAAATAATTAAAATTTGTAAAAAAAAAAAAAAAAAAGTACCGAATTTTTTCCAGATCTTTCTTTTGGATATTTTCTGATCTTTGAACAGTATAGGTAGATCTTTATTAGTACAACAAATCATTCTCTCATCAATCAACAAGTAAATTGTAAGTTATTTTTATGGCCACATAGGTATTATTAATGTGTTTATGAGTAAGGTAAGAAAAAAGTATAATAAGTTATCATTATTTTATGATTCAAAATTTTTAAATTAAAATTATCTATTCATATAAAATATTATTCATGTATTAATTGATATTTTGTATATTATGATTTTCATACTAGATTGAGATTGATATTTTAGGATTTTTTACTAGATTATAAACTTAATAACAGATTATTTTCTAGGAATTTCATGGATAAACAATCAACAAGTAATGATGATAGTAATACTACAAGTAATGTACTTACTACTGTTACTAATGTACGACCAAAAATTCGTCAATGGTCATTAGATGATTTCGAAATTGGTCGACCATTGGGTAAGGGTAGATTTGGCAATGTATATTTGGCTCGAGAAATTGAATCAAAATTTGTGGTTGCTATTAAAGTTGTATACAAATCACAATTGGAGCAAAATAATTTGAAACGACAATTACGACGTGAAATTGAAATTCAATACCATTTAAGGTAAGTATTTTAAATTGAAATTTCAATATGATTTAAGGTAGCGTTTATGTAATACATTATTGTCATATTATCAATGTTTTAATTTTATCCCAACAAAAAAAAAAAAAAAAAAAAATGAGAAATATGTCAGGATATTCTAGTATTTATTTTCTTTTATTAATGGCTTTTTAATTAATAAATTTGATATGAGTAATTCGTCAATATCGGGTAAATTTGTAATGATATTTATGTATAAATGAGTGAAAATTTCCTTTTACTTTTATTTATATAACAAATATTGAACAAATTTTTGAATTTAAATTTAGGCATCCCAATATTCTTCGCTTATATGGTTATTTTCATGATGATGATCGCGTTTATCTGGTGTTAGAATTTGCGCCTAAAGGGAATCTCTTTCAACGTCTTCAAGTGGTATCGATGGACTATTTGAAGTTCAAATTATTTCCCTTACATTCTCAAATTAAAAAAATGAGAAGTTTGATGAGTTATTTCGTAGTTATTTTAAGATAAATAACATCGTATAATTCCGTTTTTTTCTTTTTGTTTTATTGATGAATGAAAATTTCATTCAGATGAAAACATTTCCACCTGAACTAGCTGCCAAATATATGTACCAATTGGCATCAGCTATGGAATATTGTCAACAAAAGAAAGTGCTGCATCGAGATTTGAAACCTGAAAATATTTTAATTGGTGCAAAAAATGACTTGAAAATATCAGATTTTGGATGGTCAGTACATGAACCCTCATCAAGGTATTTATAATTATTGTATGTATCATATGTTTGTTATCCTCAAATATTAAATGATTAATTTTATCAGTGTTAAAATTTTTAGTTGCTTTTAACTTTTCTCAAATTCTTAGTTTTCAAGTGTAACAATTTATTTCTCTTCGAAAAATATTTTTTCTCTAAGGGAAAATTTTCTAATGAAGAAAATTAGTGTCATCAATTTATTTACCTTATAAATATCTCTTTTTGCATTTTATTCATTCCATTTACTTCTATTGCTAATATGTGTTAAATGTATTAAAATTGTCACATTTGATGGAAATCATTTAAAAAAATTCTTTCATCTTTTTTTTTTTTTTCATGTTTAGACGAAATACTGTATGTGGTACATTGGATTATTTGGCACCAGAAATGGCTCCCGAAAAAACACATGATTTGAAAGTTGATAATTGGTCATTGGGTGTTATGCTTTATGAATTTTTAGTTGGTAGACCTGCATTTGAAGCTAAGGTAAACTAAGGTTTAATCCTATCTTACTGCAATATACATATGAAATCAGTTTATAGATTTCAAGTATACCTAGAAATTATCATTAAGTTTAATTAATAAGTGATAACTTGGAAGGAATTAGATAGGGAAGGATGATCTTAAATATTGATAGATTTCACATATGATAATATTAAAAAGCTTACTAATTTATCGTTAATTATGTTATATCCATACATCATATCGTATGATCTATCATTGATAATAGAATTTTTCCTATCTTTAATTGTTTTAGACTGTGGAACTTACCTTGAACAATATTCACAATTGTAGATATACTATACCAGATAGTGTACCGGATGGTGCCAAAGATCTCATATCACGCGTTTGTTTTTATCCACTTTTTTTTTTTTTTTTTGATATTCTTTACATTCGTAAGTTATGCAAATGAATTATCCAACATTTTATCATCGTTAGTTTAATAAATTAATGGATGGAAAAAAAAAATTAATATGAATTTAAGATGCTAAATTTTTTTTTTTTTTTGCTAAAATTTAATCTCATATTTCAATATATATTTCATCTTTGTTTAAACAGACAAAAGAAAAAAAAAAGTTGGTAGTAAAGGTTCAGTAAAATAAGTTAAGCATTGAACAAAGTACCGTAACATATTAAAAAGCTAAGCGATTGAATCCGTAGAAATCACTATCATCGATGTAAAAATAATTCTGAATGTGCTATAACAACGATTTTTTGACTTTTTTTTTTTGGTAGTTAACTTAAGCATTTAATTACTTTGATCTTCTATTTAATTCTTAATAATTTTAGTTAAATTTTTAGCTTCTTCAAATAGACCCCACGAAACGTTTACCATTAGCGGATGTCCTGAAACATTCATGGATTCAAGAGATGATTGCAAAAGATAGCAATGAAAAATGAATAGTAATTGGAAAAAATTTTTTTTGTTGTCTGTTACTTCAATCTTTCTTGCTATACTTTATGAAAATAATTGGAAATGGATATATATATATATATATATATAATGCTTGCGTTTATCTTAAGTTGATAGATCTAGCCAGAATATGCTACCGGAAAAATATATTTTCTGATTGAAATTACAAAAATGTCGGATATTTTTCCAAATTAAGGAAAGCTATCGAATATTTTCATGTTTATAATAAACTTTTGTTTGGTACTTTTTTAAATTTAAATGTTTTTTTTTTTCCCCACAAACTATATACATTATATACATATCAAGTTATACTATAGAATTGAAAGCAAACGAGAAAAAAAAACAAAAGAATTGTCACTGTATTCAGGTAAAAAAAGAGGGAAGTAAAAAAAGAAAGAAAGAAAAAGGAATCATAAAAAGGAATTATTTTCATTTCCGTTTAACATCATTCAGGAAGGAAATTACTATTGAACTTGATTGAATTGAACAAATCATCATTAACTGGAATAATTTTAATTCAAATAGTTACCTTAGTGTATTGTATTATTTGTATTCCATTCATTATAAGCGCATATTGTTTTGTATAAATGAAACAAAGCGGAAAAGTGGTATGATATGATTACAAATAGTATTATGCAAATTCTTTGACTTTTCCTTTCATATTTACGTATTTATTACAAAATGATTTATATACATACATACATTTGAATGTTATGTTGCATATTCATTAGCTATAAATTGTGTGAAATAGAAAATTATTTTAGGATTATATCATATAATTTTACGAATTGATTATTCAATTGTAAAATTTTGAAATGATCGATGATAATTTTGAAATATTGCTATTTATGAGCTATAAAAGGATATGAAATGTTGTTATGAACCAACCTGTTGCAGTAAAGAATTTGAATAAAAAAAGTAAAGAAAAGTAGAATTAAAAAAAAAAAAAAAAAACGAAAAACTCATTTCTAATTTTCCCTTTCTATCTGTAAATGAAACACTTGATTAATTCACTAAATAATTGTATAAAGGATTTGAAAATTTCACTTTATTTATTTATTTTTTTTTTCAAACAATGATTTCCATGATATTTTAATCATATTAATACGAAGTTGATAATGCTATTAATGATATTTTAATCATATTAATAAAAAAATATTGATGGTATTAATGATATTTTAATTATATTAGTAAAAAGATCTAATAGTATTCATGATATTTCAGTCATATGAATAGAATAATGATAATATTCATTAATTTTTTTCTTCTCTCTGATATATTAAAATCCACAGATAATAAATGAGCTTCAATGATAACAATTATTACAAGTAAATATACTTTATACTGGATTTTTTTTTTTTTTTTTTTAATAAATTAACTTAGAAAATTATAATTTCGAATAGGATAAGATACATTTTAATTATCATCACTTTTCTTTTTATCCAACTAAAATATTTCTGTTTTACATTTAATATATGTTTTAAATAGTAAATTTTTAAAGTTAATTTTTTTTCTTTCATTTTTTTTTTTTTAAAAAAGGAATAAAAGATATTGTCATTGCTCATTATCATCATTTCATTTCATTTCATTCAATCGAACCCATTCTTTCCATCATCCTTTGTGTACCGTTATGAGAATTAAACATAGGCAAATTATTTCCGCTCAATTTTCTGCTTCCCTTCATTGTATTTATATCATTTGAGAAAAAAAAAAAAAAAAAAAAAAAAAAGAAAAAAAAAAAAAAAAAGGTTTGTTATCCAAAGGATTTAAAAAAAATAAAAAAAAATTTTTTTTTTTTTTTTTTTTTTTACTATTCTACACCTCAAAAAATTATTCATTTTTCATCTCTTTCTTTTTTCTTTTTTCTTTTATTTCAAAAATTTTGAATGGTTAGAATTTTAAAAAAGAAAAGAAAGCGCTTGATATGTTAGTATTATTCTTTTACCTTTTTTTTTTTTTTTGTATCATATATAATTGGCCTTCTCATCTCCAAGGTTTTCTTACCTTTCTTTTTTTTTTTTTTCCACTTTTAAAGCTTTTCTTTGATCTTTTTATGACAGCCGGCTCAATTATCAAGCAATGATGATAATAGCGATGTGAAAGGATGATGGTAAGATGAGATGATAAATTCAAAGGATTTATTATTGTAAAAATGAAATAATTATGTATTCATTGATGAATGATGAAAATATTCGAAACTTTAAAAAGAATTCTAAAAAATTAATGCTGAAGAATCTTTTTTTTTTTTTTTTTTTTTCAAAAAATCTAAAACGAAATAATTTGATAGATAATTAGTAACAAATATATTCATTACCTGATATGATAATAACAGATAATTAGCAACAAATACATTCATTACCTGATATGATAATAATAGATAATTAGCAACAAATACATTCATTACCTGATATGATAATGAAAATGAATGGGGAAAAAAGTGTAAAGTAATGATGGAAAAATATACAATAATGTTGTGATAACAAATTTTTTTTTTTACTTTCCAAATTTAGATATTAAGTTTTTGCCACATGATATGGTAATATTATCAAACAAAAAAAGGAATTATTTATCAGTTTCAACAATTAATTTTAAATTTAATAAAATGTTTCAATTTTCTTTTTTTTTCTCATTGGATACATTAAAATTAACAAAAAAAAATGCATATAGCGCAGATTTAATGTTTTGATGTTACAATTTTTAATTTTATATCTAAAATATTTTTTAATACTCAAATATTAACATTATTTAGCAACAAATACATAGGATACGTGGACGTTTAACGTGATCGTGCTAGCATATTAAAAATAATGTATGAAACGAAATGGAATATTATTCATAAGATATATGCAAAAAAAAAAAGCTAATTTTTAATTTTTGTCAAAATTCATGTGTATTTATAATGGTTTTGTTAAATTTACAGTTTTTGAAATCATTTAATTATGTAATATGGCATATAATGGAGATATCTTGGTTGAATTAAAATTATTCAATATAAATTCAAATCATTTAACTGATAAACTTATATATTTTCTTCAATCATAATTATTTCAACTAGACAATTGAATTGTAAAACGATTATTTCTTCCTTTTGTCTCCTAATTTTTCATTGAAATAAAATCTATTATTCATAATTTAATACTCTAAATTCCATTTCCTAATTTTCTGCATTAAATATCCGGTTATATGCCAAAAAAAAAAAAAAAAAAAAAATGGCTTTTTTTTTTTATACAAAATTAGCTACGGTTAAAATTGTCATTACAAAAAGTAATTCTTATTTTTCATTATGTTATCATTTTTTTTTTTTAAATTCAATAATTTTCTTCATCAACTGTCATTAATCTTTCAACATTCTTCATACAATAAGATACCAGAAACATTTGTCATACAATAAGGTGCCGAAATATTTTCCCACATTGCTTAATCATTTACCACACACATACACATAAATAAAAAAAAAAAAAAAAAAAAATTGGAAGAGGAAATGATTGACAATTTAATAAATTACTGAAACAAAAATTTTTTTTTTTTTCTTCCAAAAATGGTTGAAATATTGTGTAATATTTTATTTTAAATAATGCAAAAATTGTTAATTTAATTAACCGTAAGGCAAATTTTTCAGTTAATATTTTCCTTGTTGGTGTTTTTTTTTGCATTATTTTTTTTTCTTTCCAATAAAATGAACTTTTTGTTTTTATTTGATTTGAAATGTTATTGTAAATATAATTTGTTCTTCTTCTCGTTTTTCTATTTTCGAGTACAAATGAATATGAAAAAGTCTAACTTAATAAGTTATAGGATGTTAGCATAATTAAAATGATTGAAATAGAGTTATTCCTTTGGTCATGGGAATATTCGAAATATTAGCCTAGCCTTGTTAATCATTTAATTTCATAGAGGATATTTTTCCTTTTATTGTAAGCTATGCAATCATTCTTATGCTTTAGTTATCAAATTGCTAATCAAACTATATTGATCGAAAAAATTTTCATCAGATCAAATAATTAAATATTTAAAAAAGACAAAAAAATACCTATGAATTAGATATAATGTATAATACTGAAAAATTAGTAGAAATTCTCTAATTTATAAATAAAAATTTAAGTAAAGATTGAATCATATAATTTGAAATGGTCAGAAATACAAATTAGTCTTAACAAAATTAGTAATGCTATCAATTTGGAAGATGACGATTATTTCACATCATTTATTATCATTCCAAAAATTGTATAATTATTATCGAAGTTATGTCACACATTTAAACAATTATCCAATTCTTCTGGAATTTTTAATAATTTAATAACAATAGTGTTTAACTGATCGTTTAATCGATAATTGAAAAGGATAGAAAAAAGTTATAAGATGAAAAATTTATTTGATACAATAATTCATTTCATTCTTATTTATGAAGAAGGAAAAATAAAAATTCTTTTTTCCTTTTTTCTTTTTCTTTTTTTTTTTTTTTTTAAATTTTTTTTTTTTTTTTTTTTTTTTTTTTTTTTTTTTTTTTTTTTTTTTTTTTTTTTTTTTTTTTTTTCTTTTTCTTTTTTTTTAAATTTTTTTTTTTCATTTCTTATTCCCTTTTGAAATTTTGTTCAATTTATAAAATCAAAATGAGAAAGGACAGAATAACATGCAATAAATTATTGTTTACATGAAATTATGGTAAGAATAGCTTTTGGGCTTTAGTCAATTAGATGTATATATTAGTAGGCAACATGTGATGTTGATTATAGTATTCTCAGTAATCGTATTACGATCTCAATTCATTTCTATCCACTTGTCAATTGCTTCTTCCAATCATTACATCCTGTTGTTAGCTGTTATGAGCATAATTTCAAGTATCATTTATTTACAATTCCTTTTTTTTTCCATTTAATTACTATTTGTTGAAAATTACAAATTACAACATCTTTTTCAAACAAAATTATTGAAATAATTTATGAATGTAAATTAATTATTTTTAATAATTTTGGTATTACAATTTATCTTATTTATTTCGTTCATTTAAAAACAATAAACAAAGAAAGAGAAATGATGAAAAATTATCATAATTTAAAAAAGGGGAAGAAAAGCGAGATTCAAAGTTCATTTTAAGATAAGTATTTAATGTTTGATTAAGATTATATTACCTTCATACTCTTAATTTTTATTCATTACATTTATTATTTTAAATTTTCTAACATACTCTTTTGTATTTAATTTGGAATCTATTAAGCTGAAAGATAATCTGTAAGATAATATATTCCAAATTGTTAATTAATAATGCTCTACATGCAAAAGAAGAAAGAAATTTTCATCATAAACAATATGATGAGAATGATTGATCTTATCTTAAACAAATCTTTACGCTATCATAAATTTTTACAACACCTTGGGAAACAGGAAATTTTATTAAAACAAAGATAAAAATGTTGATCTTTTAACCTTTCTCAAGATTATTTTATTAATTAAAGAAAAGGAATACCATGCTTGTACATATATATTGATTCCTGATCCGAAAAAATGAGAAGATTATGCCGGTTTGCATGTATTTTGCTGTTTTGTTTGTAATTTTTGTTGTCATTTGTAAAATTTAAAATTTTTCAAATATTGATGTTCTCGATATGATTTAAATTTAAATTTTATTGTACAATGTAATGCCCCTTCATTTTATCCAATTTGTCGTTTTCATTGATAAATAATAGTTGTCAATTGAATTATAATAGGTACAATTTCAAACGAATGTTAATTTTACTAATTTTAAAATTTCTGAAAAAAAAAAGAAAAAAAAATCCTTTCCCTCTTTTCAAAAAATAAAAAAAAAAAAATAAAATAATGAATGAAATAAAAAGAAATACGAGAAAGAGAGAGAGAGAGAGAGAGGGAGAGAGAGAGAGCGAAAGGAAAAAAGAATAATTGGGATACTTCAGTAAATTTTGTGTACCATTTAAAAATGATTAGTGTTTGTGTATGTATATAAATGTAATTTGATCTAATCTGCAAACGATATATATATATATATATGCATATGAAGAGTTTACCGGAATGGTTATACCGGTGAGAAAATGGTAGTAAAGGTAGTAGTAGTAGTAGTAGTAATAATGGTACCATTACGTACTACATATATTCAATAACATAATTAACCACTTTTCAATGGATGTAGAGGATACGGTAGTAATTTAATATGATAACAGTAAGGATTAATGATGGAAATTGTTTTTTCTTTTTTTTTTTGTTTAACTAATATATAATAAAAATTAGCTTATTTATGGTAGCTAATATTAGCTGATAATCAATAATTTATATCCGATAATGATGATAAAATTCAAACATTTGATGAATTGGTGGAAATATTATTAACTGTGGAATAATTGAAGTTAAATTTATTAATTTGAGAAGTAAATATTCAAAGCATTATTTAGCTAAAAATGTTAACCATTATATATAAATCTAATCAATGAATCGTTCATTATCTGAAACTAATAGATTAAATCGAAGATGAAATTAAATTTAATGAACAAATAAAATTCTAAATAAGAATAATTTTAATGAATGAATAAATGAAAGGTAATTTAAAAAATTTTTTTCTCCTCTTATTTTGAGATATTACTTTATAAATTATAGGGAAAAAAAATGCTTAAAAATATATTTGAAAAAGTTCCTCTTATAAAATTAAATCTAATGCTGAATCATTTAGCAATTCATTTAAATTAATTCAATCCTTTTGCTCTTCTTTAGGAAAATTTCAAATTAAATAATCAAATTTAACATTAATTATCGTATTATGCGTGAATAATGGTCAAATTTTTGCCGGAAATTTTACGGTCAAATTAGCAAATTTGAATTTATTGCCTATATCTTTTTCATTTTATCTTTTTGGTAAAAAATTTGTTACCAAACATAAAACAAAATAGAGCGAATGATGCATTTTCAATGTTTATTAGAAGATAGTACTCTCTCTCTCTCTCTCTCTCTCTTCCTCTTTCTTCCCCTCTTTGTAACTTTCTCTCTGTCTTTCCCTCTTTTTCCTATTACCATCCTTTATTCGTTAAATATTTTCAAACTTTTTAAATGAAAAAAAAAAAAATTTCTCATCTGTTTCTTTCTCTTTTTAACATATCCATTCTTTTTTCATCTTCCCCTTTTGTCAACTTTTTTTTTCGTCTCTTTTTTTTTTTCTTTTTTTTTTTTTTTTTTTTTTGGCTAATTATTCTTTGAACAATTACACTTTATACTTCTCTATTTTACATCAACCAATAAGGGTTATTGTTATCCAAGACATACGAATGATAATAATAATTGTTATAATTAATAATAATAATAATAATGATAATGATAATAATAATAAATCATAAATAACAAATAATAAATAATAATAAATAAATAAATAATAATAATAATAATAATAATAATAATAATAATAATATTAATAATAATAATAATAATGACAATAATAGTAGTAGTAATATGGAAAAGAATTTTGAAGTGATTGAGGGCAAAGGTAAATTGAGATAAGATTGACGGTTAAGGTAATGTTACAGACAGATACAGACACACACACACACACACACACACATACATGTATTCATTGAAGGAATTATTTGGCCAAGGCTGAAGAGAGAGGTGTAAATTGAATAAATACAACAGGCTGAAGCGCACTTCCGTCTTGCTTTTGCGCCTTTTACTTCTTCTTCTTCCTTCCTTCCTTCCATCCTCTTCCACTCAAATAAATGCAAAATTAATCATCAATCAATCAATCAATGTTGGTAATTACAATTTTGACATTAAATAATACAATTTTATTGTATTGAAATATTGTTAAAATTCGATAAATCAACACGATTCTTCAATATTCAATTAAAATGTAATTTAAATAGATATGAAAAAAGTTGAATAATTATAAAAATTATAATTAGATCTCTAAAAGAAGTGTAAATTGAATTGTGGAAAATTAATTGATGGTTTTTTTTTTTTTTTTTTTCCTTTTCTTTCATACATTATTTCGTAACATTTTGGGTAATATATATGTCATTTCATCGGAATTTTGCAAAAAAAAAAAAAAAAAAAAAAAAAAAAAAAATAGAAAAGAAAATCAAAAAATAATTCATTAAAACTTTGTAAAATGTTAAAGAGAATTTGAAAAACAGAAAGATTTCATCATATAATTTAATTAATTATTTTACTTCTCAATATAATCATAACATTATCTCATCGTATTTGTTAATCTAATTCTAAAATGATTATTCAATTTGTTTAATTAACAATAATCCATTATTAATTTGGAGACAGGGTGAGTAATTATTATTCAACAATAATTGACGAATTCTTTTTTTTTTTTTTTTTTTTTCAACGATAATAATAATAAAAGAGATTCTTTTAAAGGATGATAAAAAAAAAAAAAAAAAAGAAATTTACACACAAATTAATATATAGTATTTCAAACAGTAGAGATAAAATTACAACAAAATAATTTCAATAATTGTTTTAAATTTCTTAAAATTTGTTTCAAATTTTGAAAATTTTCTATTTCATATCTTTTTCACCTTTTTAGTAAGTTAATTTTTGAAATAATTCAACAATTCCCTTTCCCTTATTCCTCCCTTCATCCTATTCGAAAAGTTATTCAAATAAATATATTTGAATGAGAAGCAAAAAGCGGAAATGGATTTAATACATTTTCCCCAAAATATAAGTTGTAAATTGGGAATTGATTACGATACATAATATTTCTCGTTGAGCAACATAAACATATATATGCTTTTATGCAAATTTAATGGATCAATGAATTCAATTGACATTAACAAAGTAAAAAGCTTGTTTATTGTATGGTGTAAGATGAATTAGCTTTTTACTTAGCTTCAGTGAACAGTAAAATTGAATAATATTAATAATATTATTGATATCATAAATAAAGGTGAGTTATTTTTTGACATATCTTGATTACGTAAACCGGATATGTATATGACGAAGTACAGCTTATTTTTGAAAACCGGAAATATGATAAATGATTATACAGTTCTATCGTTTTATTTCTCTTTCTCTCTCTCTCTCTCTCTCTCTTCTTTCACTGTCCTGAAATTAAATAGATTTATTAATAGAATTTTAAAGTTGATTATATGATATGTTAGATTTTAGTTTTCTTTTAATCAAAACTTTAGCATAATTATTATCATTTTCGGATTCAGTAAAATAGAACAATGTAAGAGAATAACAACATTAATTTTTGTTGTGTTAATTAATTAGTATCTAATTACACTAATGAGTAAATGATTTTTAATCTACTCTAACAATAGTTAGTAATTTAATGATAAACAGTAAAATTTTGAGATATAATAAAGTTTAAAATATAATCTTTTCATTGTAAGATTTATAAGGAATTTTCAACTTGATATGTTACATTTTATCAGAATAAATTATGATAAAAAGATTTGCATATGCTTCTAATAAATTAGCATTTAACTAATATATCATTTGTTGCAGAGTATAATATTACTTTCACACGGCATGTCATTCAAATGAATTATTACAAAATGTTAAAAATTGTTGTGCACCAAAAGTAAAATGATAAATTGACGTCAATGCCGAAGTGATAAATTGGTGACAATGCCGAATAAGAAAAAAAATGGATTTATGTTGCATTGGTACATGTTGATTTATGAAACAATTTGTTTTTTCATTATACTTAATAAATAAAAATGGTACAAAGGTCAAATTGCTTTTTTTCTTTTTGTAAAAAATTTTAATCCGAAAATCTCATAAAATCGTACTAATTTAGATAATATCAATAAGAAGGTAATAATGAAGTTCATTTCAGTGATTCAATTATATTTCAGATACAGTTGAAATAGTATGGAAATTTTTAAGCTCATTTAAAACAATGAAAAAAAATCCTTCAAGTTTTTCGTCTTTCTTTTCATAAGTAAACCTTTAAAAAGAAATGAATCAGTGTCACTAATTAATTAGTTCTTAAATTTGTATGGAACTCTTTTCTTTCTACACTGCAATTTAATTTTTATATTATCAAAAATTAGAAAAAAAAAACAAACTCTTTAGGTTTTTTATTTTTCTTCTTCCCAAAAATAAATTACAAAAGTGAAAATGGATTTTTGCCGATAATTAATTAATATTTAAATTCATATAGAATTCTCTCTCTCTCTCTCTCTTCATATTTATCAAACAAAGATATTTTTTCATAAATAAATCATTAAATTTATTTTTATCGCCAATTTAAGCACTTTTTTTTTATAATAATACTAATTTTATCGTTACTAAAATTATTATTATTAATTTTTTTTTTTTTTTTTTTTTTTTTTGAAGATAATTTTATAGACAATAAAATCTGTACACGGATATGTTGTTGCATCATCAAAGTTAACAAAGTGATTTCAATGGTAATTTATCGGTACCTTTATGATACTATAAGTATCAAAGGAATCATTGCACTCAGCAGGAGGGCGCTACTGTCCCACAAGTAATCCATGGTATTATCCATTCTTCCATCAATCATTTCACTATCTTAATTTATTTTTGTGGATAATAATAATAATACCACCTACTGTTTTCTTTTCTTTTTTTTTTTTTTTTTTTTCGTTTCCTTCTTTTACTTCTCAATGATATCTTTTAATAATAAAAATTTTATTTGTATTAAACGTTTATTTTGCATCAAATTAACTATAATTTCTTTTTTTGTTAACCAAATTTTTAGAAATTTTCCTTCATCTCTTAATATAATATCAGAATTTTTTTTTACATAAAAGAATCTAAATTAATATCAAAATTTCCATATATATATACAAAGACTATTTTTATTGATAGATTTCTCTTCATTTAAACTTTTCGAATAGCATACACAATTTATTTACTTTTCAGATTTTATTCTTTGTTTTCTTCCTTCAACGATTACTTGAATAAATATATCGCTTTTATTGACTTGCATAATTACAACCCTTTTTTTTTTTTTTGTTTTTTTAATCAAGTTTGAAAGATTATAACAATACATTTGTTGAAAAATGCACTTTATTTGATAAGTTATACACTCATCTCAAATATTATCTATTTGTTGTAATAAAACTATTCTTGCAATTAAAATTTGTTTGATTATTCCATTGATAGTAGCATTTCAAATGTATTTTCGCTTTGTGTTTACACCAATGATTATCATTATTCAAAATCATTTTGATCAATTAACAAATGTCGCAATATCATTATGTTTATTATGCTTTCATCATTGTGATATGCAATAATTTCGAATTCAAAATCTTGAAAATACAAATTATTGCATTATTTAGAATAATTAAAATATTTACTTATTAAATTCCATACTTTCCTTTGATAAACTAAAATTATTAATTTCTATAATGCATTTTTACCCATTTCTAGCTGTTCTATATACAACAAAAATTTGATACTCATATCAAAATTGTTGATACATAAATACATTTTATTTTGATACTTCAACAAAAATTTAAAAAAGTAGAAAACTAAGTTTCCTTTTTTTCCACTTTTCATTTCATATGTTACAAATGATACTATCGCAGTATTAATTCTTCCATTCTTACCTTTCATCCATTTATATTTCCGGTACTTCATACCAAATATAAAACTATCATTTGTTAAAAAAAAAAAAAAAAAAAAAAAATCCAAATTTTTTCTTCACTAAATATTTAAAAAAAAAAAAAAAATTCGTGTATATATGTATATAAGATTAGAAAAGCGGTAATTACACTTCATCTGAAGAAATTGTAGGGAGGAAAAAAAAAAACCGAAATGTTTACTTGTTGAATTAACCTGGTCCGGTTTGTTTCCGCTCTTCCTCCTTCCATAATGATACATTCAAGAAATGGCATCTTTTTTTTCTTTTTTTTTTTTTTCGATCATTCTTTCCCAAATTTATCCTTTCTAACACTTATCATTATTATTATTATTATTATTATTTATTATCACCTGTTGTTGTTGTTGTTGTTATATTATCATTATTAATGATAATGGCATTATATTTCATTGTTATTATTACCATTATCATTATCATTGTTATTATCATAATCAGTATTATTATCACTGCTATCATTATTACCTTTATTATTATTGTCTTTGCAAATCCTTTAATATACTATTATTATTATTATTATTATTCTTAATCATTCATACAGTTATCGTTGATGATACTTATCATAGAATTGATAAAAGAATGTATAAAATATTTTATCGGTAAATTAAGTTTCACAAAATACTTATTCATTTAAATGAAAAAAAAAAAAAAATACATTGCAAGATTACTAATGCAAGGAAAAAAAATAAAAAGGTAACCATTTTCATTGACGAATTTTTGCTTCATTATTCTGATTGATAAAATTTGTTAAAAATTCCAATTGGTAAATTTATTTCGCCTTTATTTCTTCTTTCGCCAATTTTTTTCTCTTCTTCCAATTTAATTTACAAAAAAGAAAACAAAACAAAACAAATACTGTTTATTTATTGTTTTTCTTTTTTTTTTTTTCCATCTTATCAAATCATAAAGAAATAATTTTTCATTTGCAAATCTAAGCCTATAATTTTCAATGTCTTCATTAATTATCTTATCATCTTCTACATCATTAACAACAAAATGTATCACCTACCTAATTTATTTATCGGATATCTTCCGATCATCTAATATTTCATTGAATAAAATAAGCTTAGTTAGCTATATATATCGTATATAGCTTTCATAAAAATAATATTAATTGTAATTCTACCCAATAATTAATAATAATAATTGGTAATAATAATGTATTGAAGTAATACTAAATGAAAAATATCTTATCCATTTCTCAAATTATTCCCTTCTTTTCAGTTCATGAGTAAATTATGCAAAGATTAAACAACAAATCTGTTCAATTTCATTATATGTTATCTCCCTAATTTAACCATTAATCATTATTCGGTTTATTCAAAATCTTTTTTGCTAATAAGATGTGACGAAATAATTTATAACCTTATGATTTAGTAGTTTGATCATATTCAAATTAGTACATTTTATTCAGAACAAGTGATACGTAATGAATTGGTAACATTTTCATTTCAATGAATTTACAATCAGTGAAACATTGTTCTTCTCATCATTTTAGTCATCTTCCTTCCTAAATATTATTATTGAATAGAAATGAACAAATAATGATGATATACAATTTATTACACTATAAAATTTAAATTTTTAAAATAGTAATTAAAATTTGCTTTTTATAATGCAACAAAAAAAAAAAAAAAAAAAAAAAAAAAAAAAAAAAAAAAAAAAAAAAAAAAAAAAAAAAAAAAAAAAAAAAAAAAAACTTCTCAATAACGAATAGCATTGCTAATTCAATATGTAACCAATTGGAGAAATTAAAAGATTACAAAAATTTCATTTTTTATTTTTTCAATCCACTAATAAATCATTTTGAATAATTGTCCTATATCGAATGGAAGAAATACAAACAATAATATGAATGAATTTTCATGCATAAAATCCTAAATTATTACGATCGTTTATTTTTTTTAAACAAATAAAGATGATGTAATACAGAAAAAAAGATCATTTATTACATGTAAATCAATCGATCACTAATAATAATAATAATAATAATAATAATAATAATAATAATAATGAACTTTATGCAATTTGAACTTAATTTAACTTAATTGTAATAAAATTATTAAATTTAATTCAAAAGTAAATATTTATTTGTTGTATGTGTCTATTGATGCATATAATTTTTACAATAATTTAAGACTGTATTTTGATTAACTTATTAATTCAATCGTATATGCGTAAAAATATGCATGTCTATTATGTCAATGATTTAATGGAATTAATTGCTACGTATGTACACGTTTGTACACGTTTATGTATAAATGCATTTAACACGTACGTTATATTATAATAATGGAGCAAAACAAAAAAAAAAAAAAAAACATCGTAAAAAGGATGAATAAATGACTGTAGAAAAAAAAAAAATTATATTAATATTTGAAATGTTAGAAATGAATGAAAAGGTGAGGAATTTACTAAATAATTATTATCGTAGGTAAAAGAATTTTATAATTTGACAAAGTTAAGTTAAATTTAAAAATTGATATACCTTTCTCTAAAGTAAGCCAATTAATTGTCAACTTTTCTATATATCATAAAATTATTCGTAGAATACTTACCACAAAAAAAAAAAAAACCTTACATTTCTCATATTTTCCTTATAACTTGAATAGTTTTTTTTAAAGAAAAAAAAAACAAATTTAATTCCAAAAATGTCATTTAAAATTCCTCTTTTTTTTTCAACTTGAACATTTTTTGAAAATTCAATTATAAGATCAAATTTTTGTAATGAATTTTTCAACGAATCAGAAGAGAAAAACTATGACACATAATACAATGTAATGATTAATGTAACAAAAAAAAAAAAAAAAAAGAAATGTTAAAAAAAAAAAAAAAAAAAAAAAAAACAATTATAAGATGGAATGATTAGGACAATATAATAATGATATAAAAGTAAATATGTTAAATTATATTTCATTAATTTGCTTGAAAAACAAAAAGGTCAAATAATCAACAATTAATTTTCGTTCAAATCATCGGTGATTTCAAAGTGAATTATCAATACTTCATGATTATCATAATTTTGCAATTATTTCAAGTATATTATATGTACGTGTAACACGTATAAATGTGTACATTTGCACTTACATAATACGTGTTATGTATAATAACACGTCTACTTAAATATAAATAATTTAAGATCACCATTTCAATTTATAGCTCTCTTAAAGAAAAAAAAGTATATTTGTAAGTTTTTTTCAGAAATAAAAAATATTTAATTAATGTATTCAATGAGAAAGAAAGAAGAAAAGAGGGATTTTTTTTTTTTTTGAATAGAATTTTGTAAATTATCAGAAACAAAGGAAAATAATTAGAAAAAAAAAAGAGATTGCAGAGAAGGAATAAATTGTAATATCTTTTTAAATAAAATATTACAACAACAAATAAATTAACAAACAAACAAACAAATAAACAAATCAATAAACAACCATAAAGTACGAATGTAACAATGAATTTAAATTATGTAATTTTTTTTCTTAACAAAATAAGATTAACAGTGAATAAATTAAAAAAAAAAAAATGATACAAAAAAGAAAAAAAAAAAAAAAAAAAAAAAAAACAAATTTTTGACACTTTTTTTTTTTTGTCGAAAACCGCCAAAATTAACTACTGTAGAAATTAATACTTTGTATTTTTCATTATTACTTTCGATATTTGATTGATAAAAATACTAAGTCTAAAAAATTTCGACTCAATCGAACAACAATTATCAGAATATTCGTTGATTGGATCTTTTGCCTAAAAATAATTTAGTGAATGAAAATAATTGTAGAATCGTTTATTCCCAAATGAATTTGAAATAAATCAAGAAGATACTAAAAAAAAATTATCAGTAGCTTTTTTTCTCAAAAAAAAGAAAAAAAAAAAGGTAAAAATATTTCAAACAACATCAAAATAAACCCAACAGTTAATTGCATTGAAAAGAATTAAATCATTTAATGATTTCATACTGTAATTTAACGATTTCATAACATTCATTTGTAATTTTTCCGATAATTTTTGATATTTCTTTTTTTTTTTTCTTTTACTTAAAAAAGTAAAAAAAAAAAAAAAGAAGAAAAAATTGAAAATTTTTTTAACAACAGCTGTATAAAAAAAAAAAATTTTTTTTTTATAACAAAAACTTACAAACAGAAGATTAAAAATCATCATCCACTTTACCATCTGTTAGATTAAAATGAAAGAAAAAAAAAAAAAAAAAAAAAGATTGGTATTGAAGAATTCATAAATGAAAGAAATGGAATGGAAATGAAGAACATGAAATGAGCAAAGCAAAGCAAAGGAAGCAATTGAAGAATTATTTTTGAACGAGAGGGTTTATTATTTGTTGTAATATACGGTATTTACTTAAAAAGTACCCCCTTAAACAAGAGTGATATTAAGCTTCAAAGTGGATCTAAAAAAAAAAAAAAAAAAAAAAAAGATGCCGCAAATAATGATGATGATGATGATGATGATGATAATAATAATAATGTTGATGATACATTTCTTTTTTTTTTTTTTCCCCCGCGTTATCCCATCTCTTATTCATTTATCATACCGTTAAGCTTTCATTCAAACATTTCGTTTCCTTAAGAATAGGAATGAATGTTGAAATAGAAGAGGAAGAGGAAGAGGAAGAGGAAAAAGGAAAAGATAGTACCATCATGTCGTATTTTGTAGATGATTAGATCAGGATCGATTAATAGGACAATCGAAGGAAAAGTGAGTAAACTTGAGTCACACTTAATGGATAATCCGTTCATTGCTAACTGTAATCATTTAAAATGTTTTTCTTTTCCATCCATTTCCTTCATCATTGCTAAATAAACATTAATGGAAATTATTGCTAATTATTAATGTTTTAAATAAAAAAAAAAATTTACTAAATCTAAAATAAAATCCTTTTTCAAGTAAAATTTAACAAAGAAAAAGTGGAAATAATCTAATGAATTGTTATATAATTAATTAATGCATGAAATGATTCAACGAAGATTGACAAATTTTCATACAAAAGGATGATATAATTGTATTTTATACTTGCATAATTATATTTTAAATTTATATAATCGATATTAAATATTACCCATTTTTCATTTCTTCCTTTTTCTTCCCTTCCCTTCTATTTTCATCTTATAATGTAAATCAACAATTCATTTCACTCTCCTTTTTTTTTTTTATAAAAGGAATGAGAGGGAGTGTAAATGTAATAAAATTTGAAGAAATGATAAAATAAACTCATCATGAAGAATGATTGGTTAAAAAAAAAAAAAAAAAAGAAAACTGGAATTAAAATAACGAAATAACTGAATTGATAGTTATCGTATTCATCGTTAAATTTTCATCATTCATTCCATTTTTTAGTCTTCAAAAAAGGATCGATGGATAGCTTTTTTTTTTTTTTTTCCTCCTTCCTTCCAATTGCACTATTATTTTGTTAGAAAAAATTTTAAACTTAGCAAATACGATAGCATAAAAATATTATCGTATGATAAGAAGAATGAGATGACGATATATGATTATGGTAAGTTATAAAATTGAAGCATATCAAATTAATGTATCACTTTTTTCCTTTTTTTTTTTTTTTACAATGGATACCATTCTGATGATAATTCGTTTTAATATTTTCGTTATGTAATCAAATGTATGAATGAATAACAATTAATTGCTAATTTTAAAATATTGGAAAAATTTTTTAAAAAAAAAAAAAATTTATCATTTATTTATTTTTTTTTTCTCAATAATTGTAAAATGAAAATTTTATGTCATCATCATCATCATCATCATCATTTTGATCAAATATTTACAACATTTATGAAATAGTTTCTTACTTTCCCTTTTTTTTCTTTTTTTTTTTTTTTTTTTTCTCCTTACTTTTCATTCAATTAGCTTTTAATTAAAGGTATGATTAGAAAGAAAACGAATAGATAGAAAGAGATAATGAATTGAATGAAAAAATAATTTCAAACTATTCTCATCAAATTAATTGTATTCTTAAATTATATCATTTTCCTATTCCTGCATTCAATAATGATACAAATAATATCAGTGATATGATAAAAGATATGTTTACTTGAATAGTTAAACTACTATATTGTTTGTGAACAAAAATAAATGATCCAGCCAGCTAATATTTGCACTCATTCTAAAATGAATACCGATATATGATTAATTTCTATTTGATAATCAATATTATCAGTACCTAAATTAATTTATTTCCAGAATGAATATTAGTATATGTGATAAATACATTTAAAAAAATTTATATCTATTATGATTATTAATTTATATAGAACTTTTTATATTACGACAAACTTTATGTAAATAAGGATGAATATTTTTAAATGAATGGTAAATTTTAGTTAATGAAATTTGAATAAATTTAAAATTAAATTATTTCATATATTTGGAATACGGTGTTACAGCACATCGACTAAAACACCCATCCTTTTTTCATCATCATCATCATCCAATACTACTGCTACTACTACTCTCCTCATATTCTCTGCCCATATTTCTATTGCAAATATTTTGAATGTATTTATTGATGGTTAATTAGCTGATAATGATAATGATAATGATTATAACATTAATAACGATGATAATATTAATAATATCTTCTGATTGCATATGTTATAAGCTATCCTACGTGGAATAGCAAAACATTATTGTAGCATCATAATTGACAAGTTTATATACACGTACGTCATTGTACGAGGATAAATTAGTAAGGTACAACGTGATACTAAAATTAATCTTGCAAAAATAACACGATCAAATTAGATACGACAAAAGATTTCACTACAATTATTAATACCTTGTTGTACTGTAGTATTATCACACGTCCTACAATATCCAACACTTTACTTATCCATCTGTTACCCGTTCATCACTAATTCAAAATATCCGCTGAATAACATCAGATGGGAAAAATTCTTTAGTAGTTTTTGTATAGCTATGTAAAAGTTGTTTCATTCAATTTCTCATTCCCCGTCATCCAGAAAATCCACCGGTATAATGCGGGGTGCGAAAGCAGTACACAAACAATCAACTATTCAATCCAGAAATTACTAGTTTAATTCTTTCGAATGCTAAAAAAAAAAAAAAAAAAAAAGAATAACAATCCCGAATACACGATTCAAGCTTTCGATCAGCTTTTCCCAAATCACCCGGGTAACTTTTTCAAATTAAAAAAAAAAAAAAAATTAATTCGAACAGTTGTTCAATGGATTCAATTTATAGTATTCGAATTGAAAATACAATTTCATTTTTCATTTAGCTATTAAAAATCTCCCCCTTCAAAAAAAAAAAAAAAAGAAGAAAAGGAAAAATAAACAAATAAAATGAATGAAATTACCCAAATAAATTTGTTGTATATGAGAAGGAAAACTGATCATAAATGCAAAAATTTTCTTTATTCATATAAAACATATCATATCATATCATATCATACAACAGGCAAAAAAAAAAGATAAAACTCCGTTTTACAATACTTCTTGTTTGTTTATTTGTTTGTTGTTTCAATTAAAAAAAAAAAAACAACAAACAACTATAGATGTAAAAACAAGAAAAACAAATGAATATCAGCAATAAGCAACACATAATATAGCAATTTAATTTAATCCATAAAAAAAAGAAAATTGAAAACATAATATGCAAGTAGGAGAAAAAAAAAGATATCTAAAGAAACAAATAAAAAAAAAAAAAAAAAAAAAAAAATGGCACAAAATACCTAACAATCAAAATCAAAATTTTCATATAAAATTTAACATTCAAAATTTTTTAGAATTTTTTTTTTTAATTGAAAAAAATTTCCATTTTTTTTTTTTTTTTTTTTTTTGTACATACTTATATATTCACTATAGCTTACTATTAACTATTATTACTACTACTTATTACAATCAAATAATATACGATGGGATAAATGAAGCAAAGAAATAGGCCTAATAATTTTTCTGGCTCAAAAATGATTAGAATAGGAATAATCATTAATATTTTTAATATTAATTTCTCGAATAAAACCGGTTGCTTTTTACCCATTTGTTACATAAGAATAGAAAAACGGGAAACCAGTTTTTATCATATTTTGGATAAAATATGTAAATTCTGTTATTTATTACTAAATCACATAAAATAAAAGCTTATATATCTCGCAACTATTACTATTGATAATTTACTATGTAAACAATTTTGCTAATCAAACATCGCTAATATATGGTCAATAATGTGATATAATAAAATGATTAGGAAAAAAAAAAAAAGAAAACAGGCGTACAACTATGCTAATCGTTAAATAAATTATCAAATTGATATATCATAAATGACAAAGAAATAAGAAAAAAAAAAAATTAATTGCTGAAAAATTGATAAAGCTTTCACCAAAGCATTTGATAATTTTAAAAAGGAAACATAATAAATATACAAATTTCAAATGATACTTTTTTTTTATCCAACGAATTTCAACTTCTTCATTTTCCAAATATTTTATCGTTCTTCTCTTCTTATCTTCAATGATAATAATTATAAGTATATCTAACCGTTACAATAAGTGAAAAATGATCCAATGAAATCAAATGATAATTAAAAATAGTGGTGATATAAATTTGTGGATAAAATTTATGCTTATTTCAGGGTTAAGATCAAAACAATTCATTACCTGTTTATATTGGCTTTAAAAAACACATAGATTCAAAGGAAATGTTATTCACGGGTGTTATTTCAAAGGAAGTGTTATTCACGTTCACGTATCACTATATTCCACGTGTAATTTGATCAATGATTAGAAGCTATATTCAGTCATGTGAACATTTTTAGACCCATTTTTAGAAAATTATTTCGAAAAAAATTTGTAATAATGGAAATAAAATATAGTAAATAATAAAATCAAATATATAAAAAAAAAGGAAGATTCTTTTCGTTATTAATTTTTGAGTAATTTTTAATCAAACTTGAAATCAAGTACAAATAGATTTTATAGAGCATTAATTTTCAAGCTTAACTTTTTTATGGTTATCAAAAAAAAAAAAACCAATTCAAGATGAATCCTAAAAATTATATTAATTTCATGTTGATAAACGACAAGCAAATATGATATCGTTGGATATGGTAGAATGCAAAGTATCAAAGGAATATTTAAAGACAAAAAATAAAATTTCATAAACAATATAACATAAAGGAAAAAAAACATACAGGTAAATAAATCCAAAAAATAAAAAAGGAAGAAATAAGAAAAGAAATATACGAACAATATAGTTTTATTAAAAACTAAACTGATCCTGAAAGAAAAAAAAAGCAAAAGTAATCCGGAAAACATTTTCCTAAAATTGTTTCCAAATTGATACTGCGTTTGTATTGATGAGAGATGATATCAACTGATCAATGTTGTGATAAATATTATGATGCTCGTGAAGATTTTCCATGATAAGAACTGACAAGAATCTTCTCATTCTTTTTTCTTTTTCTTTTTTTTTTTTTTTTTTTTGCACACAAAAATTTCCTGAAAATTTTGAAAAAATTGAAATGAAAGGAAAAAAAGAAAGAGAAAAAAAAAAGATAATTCTTTACAGATGTCAAATCAGGCAGACATCTTCCCTCTAATTCAATCATACATTTGAAAATCAAAAATATTCACGAAATTTGTCCATCCGCCATCACTCTCTTGGAATGACTCAATTTGAATTTCATTATCATCATAAATTTAAATTTGATTCACTCCCTCATATCATGGGCCTTTAATTTTTAGCATATAGCGAAGAGTAGCAGTGCTATAAGAGCATTATTATTTCGTGCTAAAAATTCTTTCCAAAAGCTAGATATATTAGCTGGAAAATTTTGTCTTGAAAAATTAAGCCTAATATATTTATTTGGCCTTTAGAAATACATTCAGGCACATTTCAAACTCTAAAGGCCTAGACAGACAGCCATCCTTCCCATATACTGTAGTATAATGGGAAATGTCAGAGTGTAAAATCTATAATAGTTTTCACAATTTTTTTTTTTTTCTCAACAGCTATTTTAATTCGATCAATTTCGAAATATTACACTTTCGAAATTATAGGTGCTTAATTTTCACGAGAATAAAATTTTGAAGAATTGAAATTATTTAGTGAGATAAAAATATGACTAAATTTAAAATGATAACTGACACATTTTAATTGAACCGAAAAATTAACAATCCACGTCACTTCTACCTTTACCGTCCCAATAAATTTCAATTCGCATAATTAAACACTATTAGAAATTTAGGAGAGGGGAGGGGGTAAGAGGACAAAAAAAAAAAATTTATTTGAAAGAAAAAACAAACATCGACCATTTTTGATGTATTATAATAATTAAGTGGAAATTTACTGATGTTTTAATTGTAGCAAAAAAACTCCAAAAAAAAAAAAAAAGATAGCAAATTTTGCATAACTATTAGTAAGAATTATTAAGTTAACAGTGATAAGAAAGAAAATCAAAATGAAATAGCAATAAAAATGAATTTAAAAGAAAAAGATAAATGAAAAATAAATTTATGCAACTCAATCTATCCAATCATCACAATATTCTCCTCTTTTCTAAACAAATTTTTTACTTCTCAAATTTAGGAGAAAAAATGTCTTGTAATAAATATGATGATAATATTTTGTTTATTTAAATTCATTCAATTTTACATCCTATATTATCATGATCGTAGTAAGAATTATTAATCTAACATAAATTAGTATTATCATCAAATCAAACTATTTGACAATATTTGCCAAATCATAGTAATAATCATTATTCTATTCAAATATTACCGTTCATTTTGTCGCCCATTTTATATGTCTCATTTTTGCATCGTTAATTTAAATATGGGTGGGGGGACAATAATGCGATACCGTAATCATCTATGTGTCATTGAATTGTTATTTAAATTTATTTTATTCCATTAAATCAAATAAATGTTAATCAATACTAATTAATCTCAAATGATACTTCATTATTTGATGAAGGAATTACCCAAAGATGATATCACTAATATCATACAATAGGAATTTTTTTTTTTTCTCTTTTTTGCTAATCAATCATTCATTATTAGATTAAAATTAAGATAAAAGATATTCCTGTGTTATTTAATCCAACAATTAATTATAACATGTCATGTCTTTAGTAAAATACATCATAATTTATATTTCAAAAATTTCAGATAATTTGAAAGTTTCACATATTTCAATAATTCATAGAATATTTTAAAACGCTAAACAAATTTAGTGATAATATTCAATGATGTCGATCGAAAAAAAAAGGATACATTTTAAAAAGTAACCATAATTTTTACAGGAGGAGGAAAAGGGGAGAGGAGAGAAAAAACTTATATTTATTAGTATGATACTTCAAAATAATTGCTGAATAAATTAACTAATTGATATGAATTAGCATCTTACGATATATCGATATTATTATTGTTATTATTCAGGAAATAATGATACTATTTGATAATTTTCTCATACATAATATTAATTATGTAATAAAATTTAAAAATTACACCTTTTTGACATTTTCTGCAGATACATACATATACTCTTTCTGTTCATTTTTCATCAATGAGGAAAAAAAAAAAAAGAAAAGAAAAGGATGAAAATTATAAATTATTTTTATAAGGTTATCCATATCATCTATTAGTCTAAAATCTTTCTAATTAATTGTATAATTCATACATATTTTTAGTATTTTGCTCTTTTCAAGCAATTATCACTTTCTTCTTTTTTTTTTACATAATTTCATTCTTTCAACAATAAAAAAAAAAGAAGAGAGAGAGAGAGAGAGGGAGAGGATAGATTGAGAGAGAGAGTGCAGTACAAAAATTTCTTTTATGTTCCAAAGCTATTCCATTCATTCTATAAAAGATGAATGAATAGTTTTGGGTGTAAGGTGTGACAAATCATATCGTCCCAATGATGATGATGATGATGATGATGATGATGATGATGATGGGCATCTTCTTTGTTCCATAAAATCAAAGCTATTTCAAGCCGATCGACCCGATCACGATCAGTTTCTCAAGCAAACTTAAAAGAAAGAAGGGAAAAACGAACAAGACTATTTTTCTAAATGATTTATTTGTTTGTGGGTATGTATAGATATGTGTGTGTAGCAATATCAAATAAGTACAGACACAAATATTCCATATTGTTTCAAAAAAAAAAAAATTATGAAGCAAATGTTTTAAAAAAAAAAAAAAAAACTCCGTGATATAATTTTAGTGAAAAAAGGAAGCAATATGAAACAATATGAAACAATACGTAACGTAACGTAACGTAACTCTCTCATAACACTTAATATAACTATGACGTAATCTATAATATTAACGAAGATATTATTATTACATAATAATTGAGATATAACTATCACATGCAGAAATATCCGATCTGATCATTATGTCATTTCTCTCTTTATCTTTCTTCCCTTACTAAATTTTTTGGAAAAAAAAAAAAAGTTAATTAAAAAATTTAAGCATTTTAGTTTGTATGAAAAAATATGCACCAATTTTCATTCAGAGAATGGAGAAAAAAAGAAAAAGAAAGGAAGAAAAAAAAAGTTATGAAAATTTTTTTTTTTTTTTTTGTTACATTTAAACAAAAAGCAAATGAAACAATTGGTTGTAATGTATCAATATGTAAAAGCTATTTATTTCTATCATTTTAATTCTTCTTTGAAGTTTCAAATAAATTTAAACATTAACTTATGTTACAAATCTTTCCCATTTATCTTTTTGCCTCCTTTCCTATTACATTTACATTTCATTCATTTCAACAATTTCAAATAAATTAAAAAAGAAAAAAGGAAAAAAAAAAAACAAACAAAAAAGGATATCTTATGTTGTAAAAAGAGGGATGTGAAAGATTGAAAGGAAAATTTATTTTAAAGATTAATGAATAATAAAAGTATAGAGGGAAAGATTTAAAGTATGAGTAAAAAGGAAGATGATAAAATGAAACGATTATTAATAACTATTCATCACCTTTCCCTCCCTCTCTCTCTCTCTCTCTCTCTCTCTCTCTTTACAATACCATTCATTCATTGTCATCAACTGTCACCATTGTCACCATTATCCCAATAGTCATTATTATTATTGTTATTATTATTATTATTACCATCATCATCATCATTATTACTATTATTATCGTAATGACGTTTAAAACCTCATAAAAGTTCAACTAAGATGACTTTCATTTTTAAAAATAACCTTAACTCTTCTCCGACACTTCTTTCTTCATACTCTACCATTTAATTTCCTTCTCATACGGGAAAACTTTTCCGTAACCGGAAAAAAAAAGCAACACGAAATGAATGCATTGAGGAAATCGAAATAAGAAAATGGAAATGATAGGAAATACATCCATCCTTTTGTTTTCTTTTTTAGGAATTAGTAGTAGAAAATTTGAATGCATTGAAATGCAAATTAATAAATTAAATTCAATTCTTGTAATTCATTTCTTACATAAAAGTTTCATATTGCATAGCATTAATATTTATTCATCAAATGATGATATCTTATCCAAAGAATTGCAATAATTTTTGATAATTTCATCGGATGACTACGATTTATTGCGTTACGTATCCGTTTGAACCTAATCAGTTTAGCTGAAAAATCGGCCAAAAAAAAAGTTCAAATTGATAAATCAATTTTTTTACGACGATATAAATATCTGTGTCAAGATTCGTTAAAAAAATATGTTCAGATATTTTACTCCAAACGTTATCAGAAACATCACACATAGTCAACAGATAAGATAAGATATCAAAAAACACAGAAGTAAGATAAGACGATAACAAAAATTATATTTATCTTCATGATTATATAAGATATTTTATAGTAGATATAGGTAGAAAAAAAAAAAAAAAAAAAGATTAGCTTCAGCTAAAATATCATCAAATATCAATACTACAGAGGATCTAAATAATTCTTTTCAAGATTAAAATTTCATTTGAAAATTACAAAATAGTAGAAAATCTCTTCATCTAAAATTATATCATTTTATCCGAATCGATCTTATTTATATGTACTCAATTCATTCTCTTCTTTTATCATTCATTATCATATTCAAAAAAAAAAAAAAAAAATTACTCTCCCCTCCCAAAAAAAAAAAAAAAAAAAAGAAACTTAAATTTGTTTATCTTTCAATAACTTTCATAACTTTCTTTTTTTTTTTTTTTTTTTTTTATTCCCTCTCTTCTACTGATATGATAGCAATAATATTATCACTTTACCACTAAAGGTTATATATTTCAACAAAAGTGCAAACAAAGGCATATATCTTTCTTCTTCTTCCTTTTTTTTTTTTTTTTTTTCACCTTTTAATTTTTTCTTCTCTTCTTCTTTTGTTGTTCCTCCCACACCAAAATCGGAATTATTTTGTTTGATGAATCATAAAGCATTTTAGTTTGAGAATTTTTTTTTTTTTTTTTTAAAAAAAAAAGAGGAAGAGAAGAAAATAGCGAACTTGAGGACAAGTATTATAAAGATGACACACACATACACACACACATACACACACATACACACATACACATACACATATTATATATACATATATGTATATATCAACCATATAATACAAACATACGACGCATTAAACTAAACTTCTCAATTGTGTAAGGATGACTTTCATTTTTTTTTTTTTTTGAAATTTAGGATTAGAGAGAGAGAGAGAGAAAAAAAAAAAAAAGAAGAAAAGAAAGAAAATCATTTAAGAAAAGGAAGAATGCATTGCTTAAAATACAACAATAGTTAAATATTTCATATAATTTCATTGGAAATTTTCGAATTTGAAATTTATGACATTTAAAATGTTGACAATGAAAAAAAAAAAAAAAAAAAAACTTCTTACTTTTAAATATAATATTAATTATCATATATCATATTAAAGAAGAGAATTCAATTCCTATGAATTGAATTTTTCTGCATTCTATTGAAACTAATTAATTTTAGGTAATAATCCCCGGAATTTGATAGATAAGCATAACAAAAAAAAAAAAAAAAAAAAAAAAAAAAAAAAAAGAAAAGAAAAGAGAAGAGGAAAATATGACAGAAAGGTTATGATGAATCATTCTTATTTTTTTTTTTTGTCCTATTTAAAATTTCACTAAAATTATATTTTAAAACAACTTCCACCTTAAAATCCTCCCTCAACTTATTCGTAATAGATCAATTTGAAAATGCAAAAAAAAGAGGAAAAAATTGAAGTGATTACAAAAGAGAATTGCAAGGTTATCCCTTTTTTTTTTTTTTTTTTCAAAACTTCAAATAAAATTTTTAAACTTAAAAATAAAAAAAATTGAAAAAAAATAAATTAAATAATATGTATTATACCTGAGATGTGAAAAAAAAAAAAAAAAAAAAAACGTACGTCAAATTAAACGGCTGATGCAGCTTGTGTTAAAGTTGTAGTACAACATGCATTGTTATTATTACTGTTACTATTCGTTGCAGGTGATTGTACTGCTACCGCAGCTGCAGCTGCATGCGCCATAACGTTTGTCTTCATTGCATATGCGGCTAATACATTTCGTTGCAAATCATATGGATTATAAGCTGGCATTAAGCTGAAATGAAAAAAAAAAAAGAAGCAATAAATTATGTGAAATGTTTTTTTTTTTTTAATTTTATTTTGTCATAAAAACTGTCACTTTTTAAAATGATAAAATAAAAAGTATACAAACCAATCTAAACAATATTACTCAAAATATTTATAAAATAAGAAGAAATTGGAATGAGTTAAATTATAGTAAATATTAATGGAATGGACGAAGAAACTACTAGTAAATAATTACTTGTCAATAATAATTAACTCTTAATTTATTCGTAATTAATCATTATCCTCAAAATTAACCTAATTAAATGTATACCATTTCATAAAAATTTTCATATTACATTTATTATATCTCATTATATTAATTACATCTAACTTTCATTAGTTTATCCATTCCTTATTTACTATTTCCAATATAGCAACATCAATTCTTATAATCATTACAAATTTTACAGAAAATAAGCATCTTCAATAAAATGAAAAATATATTATATTGCTTGTACTTTTTAAAGCAACAATAAAAATCAAATGAGGAAAAGAAAGAAAAAAAAAAAAACCTAAGATTGTAAATGAGTAACTAAGTTAAGCTATTATTTATCATATTTTATTCTAACAAAAGCTAAAAAAAAAAAAAAAAAAAAAAACATATTTGTCCAATTACCCAGCTGTTGTATTGGCTGGTGCGGTAGGATGAAAAAAGGGTGGATAGTAGGGAAATTCGGTAGCTTTTGATAATGCCGCACTATCAGCGGCAATTTTAGCTGCCATATCAAGTGGATTCATTGATGGATAAAACGGTGTTGCTCGTGATACTGTTTGTTGACCTGAAATATGTTAAATTTTCATGCTAAATTAATCTCCAATATTAAGTACTGATAATAGCTACTTTGAAGTAAAAATGACATATTATGAAACTGTTAATAACATGAAAAAGGATACTACGATCGCGTAATTTTTACCACTTGGATTTAATCAACGCATAAATCATTTGAAAAAAAAAAAAAAAAAATTAATGATACCATAAATGTAATTAATACTTCTATTATATGGGAGTATTAATTACATTTATGTATTAATTACAATATCATTACCTAATAATGATTGAATTCCATTCCTATCAATGAAAATTCATTAAAAATTACCGAACACCTATCTATCTATTTCCGGTTGTAAGTAATAGTAAGACGTACTTAACAAATTTGTTGTCGGAAAAGCTGTAAATGGTAATGTGAACCGGTATTTTTCTTTCGTCTTCGTTACACTTTTCGGTTTTCGCCGTGGCCGATACTTATAATCCGGATGTTCTTTCATATGTAATGCTCGCAGACGTTTTGCTTCATCAATGAACGGCCTTTTTTCCGCATCGCATAGTTGCTTCCATTCAGCACCTAAAATTTAATAAAGTTTGAATAAGAAAACAAAAAGTATGCTGCTCAAAGATTGATAGATAAATGTTAAGCTAAAAATCATTACAATTAATTAATTTTACATCAAAGCATTACAAATGAATTAATCACGAAATATATGAAATTAGCAATAAGAATATTATGAATTCTTTTGAAATCATTAGGATAACAAAATTCCAACCCAAACGTTTGCTAATTTCGCTATTATGCATTTTTGGATTATCTTGCGCCATTTTTCGTCGTTGACCTCTGGACCAAACCATAAAAGCATTCATTGGCCGTTTCACATGTGATTCCATTGACATTTTACCAGAGCTAAGACCTACTGCATGACCTGAAAAATAAATAAATTCATTCAGTTGCTATCAATAAAAATTCACATCCAATTAAATTTAAAAACATTTCATTTGATATCATTATTCTCTAAGTTTAGCTATTAAGTATCACCTACAGTAGCTGGAAAAATTTATAAAGATTGATGAACTACCAATGTAGAGATGGACGGGTATTTTAATGAAACGAAAATGGAAATTATTGAATTAAATTTCTGTCAAAAAAAACATTTTATGATAGAAATTTATAAAATGACTAAAAAATTAAGCAAACGAAGGTGGAAAGAAAAAAAAACAATGTTTTAATTAACTGTTTTATCACTTATCATTTGAATGTTTAATCACTCACTGGTAGCTGAAGAACGACCACCATCTGATGATACAGATCCAACATCATCATCATCATCTAATAATTCATCATCTCGTTGATGATGGTTATGTAATTTGTGAGTTGTAGCAATTCCTGTTGCTGATATATTGACCGGTATTGTTGATGCTGATGGTGCTGTTACGATAGATGGATAAAGCATAGTTAATTCGGTCATCAGGATTGATGCTTTTATGATATTATTGAATTCAATTATTCAAATTTTACCGTTAATACTATCTATTTTGTTCCTTTTTTTCCTTTCCTTTCCTTTTTTTCTTTCCTTCCTGAAAATCTTTTCTTTATTCAAAACTAATAACAAAGGTGAAATTATGCTTTATAACAATACTTTTGAAGTACAAACGTTTGAAAATATTCGAAATGAAAAGAAATATTTCCTTTTTTTTTTTTTTTTTTCTTTTCTTTTTCGATAATTTTTATCATTTCTTTCCTTCTTCTTTTCAACATCTTTTTCTCTTTCTCTTTCCCCTCTCCTATTCCTTTTCTTCTTTTTCTTTTCTCTCTAGTAATAAATATTCAAGTAGTATTCAGTAATATCTACGAGGTCATAGGTATAGGTTATGCATACTTTTAATTAAATTTGAAATGAAAAGCAGGAAAAAAAAAAAGAAACATTTCAAATATCAAAAAATCATCAAGATGACATTTAAAAAGAAACAAGGGAAAGATCTTACAAAAAAAAAAAAAAATGACAAGAGGACAACAAAAATTTCAGCTTTATACTAATAGCACTGATAATAATAATAATAATAATAATAATGATATTCATGATTATAACTATAACAATAATCATACATATGACAAACAAATAAACAAATAAACACACACACACATACATACACACACACACACACATACATACATACATGCATAGAAACAAAATTAAAATATTGTGACAATAAAGTACCACGATCTATATAGTTTAATGGATTCGATCAGTTAATAGTTGATGATCATATGACATTAATAATAATAATAATAATAATAATAATAATAATAATAATAATAATAATAATAATAATAATAATAATAATAATAATAACAATGATGATGATGATGATAATAATGATGATGATGATGATAATGATGATGATGATGGTGATGATAATAATGATGATGATGGTAAAGAAGACTTATAAAATATACAATGGTTACCAAATGACAATGACAGTGACAATGAAAGAAATTCAACGAATATAATGGGAACACTTATAGGAACTTGCATTAACCACATAATATTATAGATGTGAGAAAAAATGTATGATACCAAAATGATAATTGTTAATAATAGATGGAATAAATAGCCAATTGAATGACCATGTCAATAATGTTAATGAAATATTGTATGATTGATTAATTAATTATTAGATAGAATGAAAGAATTAAGAGATTTTTTTTTTTCTTTTTTTCAAATCTCAATATATTAATTATTTCATTAATTTTATAAAATATTTTCAAAAATATATAATTGTAAGAAATAAATAAATCTTATACATCAGTAAATAATTTATTTCTTTATCAATTTTATATTTTAATTATTTCCAATGTTGTTTCAATTACTATTTAAATATTATTTTAATTTAAAATTTCAAGATTTTATTACTAAATAATTTATAAAGTAATACAGTACAATGAAAATTGAATGAGAGATGAGAAATAATTTTAGGTAAACGAAAGAATTTTTCTTTAACAAATGAAACTTTACGATAGGTAACGATAACAATAAAATCATTAAAGATTAGCAATTTTAGGATAAATTAAACAAATTGAATGAGAAAGAAATAGAATACAAAATAAAAAAAAAAAAAAAAAAAAAAAAAACATATAAAGAGAAGAAAAAGAAAGTAATTAAAATGTTATTTTTAATTTCTCTCAGATTATTTTTTCAAAAAAAAAAAATCTTATCAATGATAATAAGATTGACAAATAGAATTAGTATCATTTCTTCATCTAACCCTTTTTAACCCATTCATCATCATCATCAAAACCAATCATATAACTAATCAAAATTGAGGAAAAATGATGAGTGTTTTATTTATTTGAGAAATGAATTGTATGTTATTGGTATGTGTCTGTGTGTGTGTGTGTGTGTGTGTGTATGTATATATGTGTGTGTGTGTCATAAGTTTGAATGAATTGAAATTGGGGATGTGTAATGAAGCGAAGCATTCCTACCTATCTTACCTATGTACTACCTATTCATCTAACTACTTACCTATCTATCTGAACTATTTATCCATCCTTCTTCAACATTACTACCAATCAGTATCTCAATATCTTTTCTCTTTTTTTTTTTTTTTTTTTTTAAATCTTTCCCATTTTTCAATTTTATGAATTGCAAAAATAGAAAAAGAAATGATAACTATTTCTTCCATTCATCATCAAATGATTCTCTCTTATTGTTCACCAATGAAACATTCCTTATTATTTTTGTTTCTCTTTCCCTCTTTCCCTTTCTCTCTTTCTCTCTCTCTCTCTCATATCTTCCCATCATTTTCCAATCTTAGGAAATTAATAACATATTATCAAATAAGGAGGAAATTGAGGAAGTGAATAGAGGAAAAGAATGAAAAAAGAAGAAAGAGAGAAAAAAAAAAAAGAATTGAACAGTTAGAAAAGGAAATGAATAAAATTGGAAATACATATATTCAACATTATAACATTGTTGATTTATTTAATAAAAAAAAAAAAAAACTAAGAAAATATTATTATTTGAGGTGAGGAAGAAAAACAAAGAAAAATTGATCAAAAATTTCTCGGGATTAAAAAAAAACCGATCGGGTGTTGTATAAATAATTCCATTGATTATCATAATATCGTAACTAATAGATGACAAAAATTTTTAAAGTATTACTAACATAAATATTCAAATTTTTTTATAATTTCTTTACATTATCATTTCCGCCTTAAACACTAAAATTGATAAAAATGCTTCAAAATGATAACAGGAAGAGGAAAAACGAATAACAAAAAAGGATCATAGTATTTTTTTCAAAAAAAAAAAAAAAAAAGTATTTCTTTTTAAAATCAGCTAATATAACCATTCATTCAATTCAATTCAATTCAATTCAATCCAATTCAATTCAATTCAACCAACTAGAAATGGAATGTTTTCGGGTTTTTAAATGTGATATATATGCAATAACTATTTTTCAACTAAAAAATTTGGAAGAAAAGAAATACACACACACACACACACACCTAAGGACAGACATAGACAGACACATATGTATGTATACAATATAAATGGTTAAGAGGGAAGGAATCGTCATCAACTTCTTCAATTCGTCATCTGTCCCCATCTTACCTTTTCTTTTTTTTTCCTCTTTGTTGTAAAAGTTATTTCTGAATGTCAATTGATTACTGTATCTGATCGAAAAAAAAAAAAAAAAAAAAAAAAAAAAAAAGCAAGAAAAAAGGAAAAAGATTTGTATTAAAATGATGTCGTCGTGTCAATTATGCAATGAAATGACAATAATATGAAGAAGAGAGAAAAGGGGAAGAGAGAGAGAGAGAGAGAGAGAGAGACAGAGAGAACATTTATGTGAATTAATAAATATTTGATGACATTTAATACATATTAATTGCATATTTAATATATTAATATTTCATCTCATCTCATTACATCCAAATGAATTGATTTACTTAAAAAATTGATCAGTTTTTTTTTTTTTTGTGTGTATATTTTTTAATGATGAAAAGATAAGAAAATAAAAGGAGAATAATTAATGAATTTGATCAATTCGATAATATTACAAATACAACAAAAATTTGATATGATTTATAAAAGTTAAAAAAATTCTTATCAGTTATTTTAGTTATTTTTCTTCTCTGTAATCCAACAATATCATAATAAATTCAAAAGTATAGAATTTTTTTTTTTTTTTTTTTTCAGTACAATTTCAATCATTTGAATTTGAACAGTAATCTCTTTATCATATTTATTTATCATAAGTTCAAATGAACTTTATGTATCAAAAAGAAATTCAATCTTATCACCTAAAAGTGATAAAATAGTGTGGAAGAAGAAAACATGCAAAAAAGTACGGTAAAACATACATATAGCTTAATAAATGCAATAATGATAGTTTACATTACTTTATCATTATTCAGAAAATACGATGATATTCATCAAATAGATCAAAATACAATTAACCACTTCTGATCATTTCATTTTCAAATCAAATATCATCCAATCATTTCCATTCATTCTTTCAATCACAATAATAATCTGTTGTCATTTTACATTTTATGGATTATTATTTATTGTTTACAAATACATTACAACATTTTAATTATTAATATTTGTTACAAAAGAAAAGAGAAATTAATAATATGATAATTATCAATAATAAAGCAATAACAATAATTCTAATAAATGTATTAGTAAAATTAGTAATAATAATAATAATGATGATAATAATAATTATAATAGTAATAATATTAATATAATGGATAGAGAAAAGAATTAAATAAAGTAAAGAGGAAATGATGAAAAAAAGAAGAGAGAAGAGGATAAAGAGGTGAAATTAATAGTAGTAAGAATAGATGATGATGATGATGATGATAGAATGGAGGATGTGTATTTGTTGAAAATGGAGCGTAATGTTTCGTTAATTTGCATTTCAATAAGGTGTGACAAAAGAAAAAAGACAAAAAAAAAAAAAAAAAAAGGGAGAGAAAGGGGGAGGGAGAGGGAGAGAGAGAGAGAGAGAGAGAGGGGAAACAAAAAAGGGAAGAAAATAAAGACTTTTTCTCTTCTCTTTTTTCTTTTTCTTTTTTTCTTTTACGGTTCTTAAAGCAATGAAAAAAAAAAAGGAGAAGCTTCAAAGGTATAACATATTTCACAGCATAGCATACTTTTTTTTTTTTTCTCCAATTTCTCTTATGCCCGCCTCTCCGCGATAAGAGAGCGGGTTTTTTTTTTTTTTTTTTTTTTTTTTTCTTTAGCTCTCATTCTATCCTAATCTTTTAAATGTATTGTTTAGCTTAATTCAATTTTAGGGTTTTATTTTGAAAATTATTTCAATAAAATAAAATGAACAAAAGTTGACTTCATTTTTGTCATAATTTTGTCACACCTATGCACATTCATATACAAATAAATCATGCACATTAACAATTTCTGTTCAAATAAATGACGAATTAATTAATGATAGGAATTAATAACAAATATTTCTATGTAACAATTAATACAAAAATATTTTTCTTTTGTTCATTTTCTAGCAAAAACAGATAGATTTATGTCATTGTAACAATTAAGTAAGGATGGTATGATTAGTTTAAAATCATTTAATGATAATATCAAATGATAGTGAATAAATGATTAGCATCATAAATATATTTATATATACTGCTAAATAACTACGTAAATAATGACATCATGTTGAATGCTCAATTAATTAATTAATCAACAAATGATAGGACAGATTTGTGATTGATAACAATTATCATTTATCAGATGATCATGCAAAGTTTCGTGATACTAATAATAATATTTAGTAGTTTTAACAATAGTAATGCTATTAATAGTAATAGTGTTAGTAGATAATGCTAGTAGTTAGACAGTAATAATGATGATACTAGTAATAGTAATAATGATAATAATAATAATAATAATAATAATAATAATATTAATCAAAATGATAATGTGCTATTAATGTTGAACAACCAAATGATTATATCATAATAGGACAAGAGGGGGGTATAATTTCCGTTCAAGTAAGACATACATTTAAAAGATCGGTGATGATTGAATACATTATCTATTATCGCAGTTAATGATCCTGAATGATGGAGGAAGCGGGAGAGTAGTAGCAAAGAGGAATACGACGATAAGGTGGAGAAGGATGAGAAGGATGAGGAGGAGGAGGAGGAGGAGGAGGAGGAGGAGGAGGAGGAAAAGGAGGAAGAAATGGAAAAAGCAATATTGTGGTATTTATAAAATGAATGTAATTAAAAAGACATATATATATATATATTTCTATATATGTGTATGTATTCATATAACAATAAAATAAATTCGAATAGAAAAAGTAATGAATTGAATCTAATGAATGAATAATGGGAATTGAAATGATAGATTTGGAATTTAAAATGATTAATTATTTAAATTTATGAAATTTAAAGAAAAAAAAAAGAAACAAATAATAACAATTATCATTTTGTTATCTTACAAATTTTTCCAAAACATTTAAATGTATTGTTATATAAACTTGAACTTTAAATGATTATATTGATTAAATCATTCTATTTCAAATTAAACATCCTTTTAGTAATCTTATCAATAATAATCAATATGTTATGCATTATTTTACATATAATAATTGTTACTAATTAATTAATTACTATTACTTGTACATTAATAATGGTCAAACAAAAATGAAGAGAAAAAGACGAAAAGAATGAACGAAAAAAGCAAAAAAAAAAAAAAAATTTTTTTTTGCACAGATAATAAAAATAGTATCAATGTGAACTTTTTACTAAGTAAATATGATGATGGTAAGGATGTAAATAAAAGTGAAGAAATGATACAATACGTAATAATTGATGAGAGAAAAACATAAGAAGAATAATAGGAAGGGATACAGAGAGAGAGAGAGAGAGAGAGAGGGAAGGAGAGAGAGGGAGAGAGACATACATAGAGAGAATAGTTGAAATTATGAAAATGAAATAAATTCATAAGTGATGAAACCGGCTTTTATGTTAAATTCAAAGAATGAAAGAAAAAAAAAAAAAAAAAAAAGAAAAGAATAAAAAAAAAAAAAAAAGTGTGAACAAAAGAAAGAATATAACAACAGGTTATCATTGAATCCTTAAAAAATTTTCTCTTTGTCATCATTTTCCCTTTCTCTCTGTCTCTCTCTCTTTCTCTCCCTCTCCCTCTCTCTCTCTCCTTCTCCCTCTCTTCTATAATACTTAAATTTTCTTCCTTTGTTCATAATAAAAATTCAACGAGACATTTTTCAACAAAAAAAAAAAAAAAAATTTCATACCATTGTCAAATGAGTAGTAATACCTTTCCTTTTATTCTTTTCCCCTTCTCTTCTCTTCTCTTTTCAAGGATTGTACTTTTTGAGGTACAAATAAAAAAAAAAAAAGAAAAAAACAAATTCAATCAAACCTAACCGAAAACAAACAATGATGAAACAGACGAATACAAAACGAAATATTGGTGGTTGATTGGTTCGTTTTTTTTTTTTTTTTTTTTTTTTTTTTTCTTTTTTTTTTTTTTATTGGTACCATTGATGAAATGATTATATAAATTAGAAGAGAGAAAGATAGAAGGGTAATTACAAAGAGTGAGAGAAAAAGAAGAGAGGGGAAAAAAAAAGTAATGGAAAAGAGAAATGTTTGCAAAGAAACCACTTGTCAACGATCCTTGTTGACAAATAATATTTGATACTTGAAAATGTGAAATGGGTTAGAATCAAATAAATATAATGGACGAAAATTTGAATTCATCAAATTTTGAGATTACGGGAATTATCATTTTATTAAATGAAACTTTTTCAGATAAATGTTTTAGTGGAAAAGATCGAAATTCAGATATATTATAATATCCGAATTCGATTGGTTGCCGTTAGCACTTAAATTCCGAAATCGTTTTTCCTCAAAAGGAATTATTGATATGATAATCATTAATCCGACTGTATTATTTAAAATGCATCGTATACAATATCTCAGCTTACATAGAATGAGAAATATGCATTAATGAATCACATTGCAGTACTATCTTAATATAAACCATTCCGGACAGTTATCCAAAACCGGAAACTATCCCGATACCCTCATCAATATAAAAATGCTAAAAACGGCAAAAAGTATGAGTGGATGACATAAAGTGAGCAGTAAACGGTGTGAATGAGGTAGAATATATTTGGGAGACACGCCCAAATGAGGGAGGAGGAATGAAATCATTTGGCTTTGTCCCTCCTTTTGAGCTATCCGGTTTATTCCCTCCTCCTACTCCGGCTGACAATAACAAAAACGGATGAAAGAGAGGCGGATAGGTTGAGTGAAAAGTAGGCATAACAATTCGTCCTGTTAGGATGAATAGGGTGGGGTCTATCGTAAATTCACCATCAACATGCCTACTCAATCAACAGGCCACACCCAATCATCACACTGCTAACCTATGACCGTATCCGGCGCTTTTATCGGTTTTTTTTTTTTTATTTCTCATTTAACTAAAATAAGGTCAAGAAAGGTTAAGAATAAGACAGAGAATTACCATTTCTTTTTATTTATCATTCATCCTATTCAAAATCATCCAATCCTATTCCAATTACAAAGAAATTCACCAAAGGAATACATTGTCCAAAGATGGCGTACGTTATTTTCACGTAAGCATTTTCATTATGCTAAAATTCTATTTACTATTTTAACGTAATCAAATGCTACCAATTTTTTATGAATCTACATGATCAACCATTGTATAGATTTCTCATTTGATACAATTGATCAGTACTTTTGATATGCCTTATTAATGAATCACAATTTCGAATAATTAGTTTCAAATTTAGATTAATTGGAAATATATCCATCAAGAATTCTTCATTCACTTTGCTAATTTTTATGCGACATTCCATTATCGATCTTGATGATGTTTCCCTGATGTTGAATTTATGTTAGCTCGATCAAAAGGCAAGAAATTATAGTAATCCATAAACCAAATACATCGAGAAAAATTTAGAAAAAAAAATATTTAAAAGTTAAAACGTAAATAAGTTTACGGTGTTTTTAAATGAATTCCATTATTTCATTCAGATTGTATAGTTTATATTAGTAGTGATAAGGAGCAGGAATATATAGGAAAGTTACCAAAGTTTACTAGTGGAATTAAGTTTATTAGCTAATTAGTTTTAGCTAATTAGAATATGAAACAATCCTATCGTGGTAAAATAAACAAAAAAAAAAAAAACAATTGATAGCGATCATAATCAAGAAAACGAAGAAAACATCATCATTATGTGACATTTCGATAAGTGGTATTACATCATTATGCTAATTAATTGTAATTTTACAGTATTTGAAAATTTTAAAGTTTCAAAATTGAACGTATAAAATGTTAACAAATGAAATCGGTGAGCAATATGAGTTGAAAGATAAGTGATACATGCAAGTTGAAATAAAATGAAATTAAAAAGATTAGAATTGTTACTAAGAAAAGTAATATTACTACCAGTCAAATCGATTAAAAAAAACATTATGAAGAAGTAAAATATTCAAATGATATATAATTCATAATCGTTTAGAATAAACTAATTGATTGCAATATTTAAATAATCCATTTAATCATATATCTTTCAAATGATAAAGCAATTTGTATCTTTAATATAAGCCATATTTATAATTGTCAGAATTATGATCATATAATTTTGCAATATTTTTAAAATTTAAGAATTAAAATTATAGCTGATATTAGATATTTTAAAGTAAAAAAATACATACCCAATTATAAAAATCAAAATTATGACCGTATAAATTTTCACTACATCGAAAATTCGAAATTTAAGAATTCAAATTATAGATATCAGATATTATCAAGTAAAAAAGTAATGTAGAAAGAATGATATATATGTATATATTTACAATGTATACATGTTGATGATTAAATATTAATTGCTCATTAAAAATTTCAATTTCATATACAAAGAAAGACTAATTATGATATGATTTAATAATAATAAAATGGATTGAATTGGATAGAATGAATGAAATAAATGAAAGAATGAATGAATGAATGACTTAAATAAGAAAAGAGAAGAATGATTGAAGGAAATAAACAACAATGTTGTAGCATTTTGGGGTTATATGAGTTTAGATTGGGGACAAAATGAGGGAGAAGGAATAAGAGGAAGTGTAAATTTTGCATCACAAGAGGCGGAATTTGTCGCCTTTTGGAGCTTACTTAAAGGAGACAGAGACGAAGTACAAAATTAAATTGAAGAAGTTAAGTTAAGAGAGAGACTCATTTCTTTCTTTTGTTATCAACCCTTTCTTCCCACTGAACTTCTTCTTTGATTGAAATAATTATGGAAAAAAATTTTTTTTTTTTTTTTTGTTAGAATTGTGTAAAAAGCTCCTAAATTTCATTTTTATATATGTTCAAAATTTTTTTTTTTTTTTTAAATGAAATGAAAATTTTCTACTTCTTTTATTTTTGTTCCTCTTTTGAATTTGAAAAATATTATGTTTTTAGTTGATCGTTTGAAGTGATCAAGAAGAAAATTTTTTTTCACTTCTCAATGAATTTAGCATTATTCAAATTAAAGTTAAATTTTTATTATGGAGAAATTTTGATTTAACAAAGAATTCCAAAATTTCAAAAATTTTCAAAAATTTTGCATGCAGAAAGAAATTAATAGCAAAAGAATTGATTTGATGGCAAAATATTGCATCAGCTTTCATGTACATAAAAATGTTGAACAGGAAATGCAGTAATTTTAATCGTTCTTTTTTTATGCATAATCAAAATACGATAAAAATATAATGAATTTCAAATAATAATTCTGAATATAATAACTGTGTTTTACATTTATAAGTAAATTTGCACTATTAAAATTTTAAAATAAACTGTAACTATACCATCATGAAATGTTTGTCATCGAGTAAAATTACTTTAATTTGAGGAATAATTATAGGATGAAAGAAAGTCTGAAGATGAAATGATGGATGAAAGGTTTAATAAGATAAAACTTCATCACAGTTATTACTTTGTTATCCAATTTGATACATTATGATAAAGGAAAAAGAAGAAAATATCATATATTTTTAGGATTTCTAACAAATTTTAATTTCTATTTTTTTTTTCAAATTTTTTCCAGAATGAAATTTATTCAAAATCATAAAAATTGTAAATGAATGTTATTAACATAGGAGGCAAGTAATGTTTATAAATGGAGAAATATAAACAAATTTAATGGTAATAATTTTAGTCAATTTTACTTGTTAAATTTTAATGCTATTTTAAAGATATTAGCTAATTAAAAAAGCGAAAATTAGAAAGAAAATAAAAATCAAAAGAATTCAAATAGTTTGAATAATTTTATAAAATGAAATTTTAACTCAAATTTGAGATAAACATTTCTGATTGCATTTGCATAACAATAATAATCATTCATATTGTGAAGTATGGCATATATGCTGCTAAATAATGATAGAATAAGCGATTATTTGGTTATGTTTAACCTTTATTCCATATAAACAATGGAAAACAATAGATATCTCAGCGGGGGAGCGGGAAAAGCGGGGAGAAGGATTGAGAGATGAAGTGTAGACTGAGAATTTTTGAATCAAAAGAATGGACAAGAAGTGAAAAAAAAAAAAAGAAAACAAAGAAAAAACTCTTAGTAAGTAAGTATTATTCACCTGATCGTATTTGTAATTTGAATGATTGATAGGAACGATACCATTAAGGGTCATTGGTTTTGTGTATTTTATTTGACAATATTTGTGTCCACCTATTGATGCATTACTGTCGTCAATGATTTATGATTTATGATTCTTTCAAAAGTCAATTATTCTATTATTTAGTAAATGAGTACAACAATTTCCAATACAATAAAGAAATGAATGAATGAATAGAAAAAAAATGGAAGGATGAAATGAGAAAGAAATATGGTGATAAAGGAGAGGGAAAAAATTGTGCAAAAAATGTTGGAATGAATTTCATAATTTTGAAAGTTTAAAATTTAAATCAAAAAATTCAAATATAATCGCTATGATTTTTAGTTATTAACTATATTTAAGCTAATCCTATGCTTACAGTTAAAGATTAAAATTGATAAGAAGATGAAGGATTTATATTGTCTGTTTGAAATTTCAATAAACATTTTTCTTTTTTTTTTAATATTTAAATATTTCTTACTCCAAATAAGAAATATTATTGTATCGATAATTGAAACCATTTTTGCTTCAATCAATTTGTTAAAATTATGATTTTATGCAGCAAAAAGAATATTTTTTCCTCTTTTTTTTGCTTTTTAACAACAAAATGCTTAATTATATCAATTGAATACATCAAAAATTTTGGTTTACTTTTCAAAAAAAAAAAAAAAAAAAAGACCAAAATTTTTTTTTAAATTTTTCAAAAAAAAGCGAAAAAAAAAAAACATATTCGTAAAAGTAGCAATCAAGAAGAAAATGATTGTGACATGCAAATTTGATAATATTCTTCTTCTTTTTCTACATCGTTATCATTCTGTTCTTGAAAGAATTAGGAATAGTTATGATTGATTGATGATATTCCCGGGTGTATTAATTGATTTCCCACAAATTCTTCTGTAGTATTTCTTGAACTTATTCGATTATCTTCTTTAGGAATATTTCTTAACTTCTTGAAAAATATAAGAATGTACGATTCATTTTGAAAAATGGAATAAAAAATGATTAATTTATAACTTTAATCGTAATGATTATCAATATTACTATTATTATTATTATTATTATTGTCGTATTTTTATTGTATGATTAGCTAATTATTAACAGTTATTCATTAGAGGAATTTTATAGCTTTTTCTTATCATTTGTTCTCTTTTTTTTCGGGCCGAAAATGCTAAACATTTTATTATTATAATCAAAATATTTTCCCTTTATCACTATCCTTCATATCATAACTTCTCGATTCTCTTTCTCTTTCTTATTCATCTCATTTCTCTTTCTCTTTCTCTCTCATCCTTTAAAATATTTCAGTTAAAGAAGTAAATTAAATTATCAACTATAAGTGAGCTTTTTAATCATTTCAAATCAACTATTACGCATGTAGAATATAAAAATAAATAATATTTATATGAAATAAAAAAAAAAAAAAAGGAAATGACAGTTAGTATATTTTTATTGAAAATCATAATCTTTTTTCACATTTCTTTTTTTTGGTTACTTCTTAAACAGCGAAAGTAACAATTTCGAATAAAATTGGTTTTTATGCAATTTATTTTTTCCACTAGTTTATTATGCATTATGCAAAAATGATCAATTGAAAATGCCATTAAGGCTAATTTCTTACAACAAATTTTCATCTTAAGAAAAAAAAAGTCGTACAATTTCAATGTTCAACTTATAGATTGTCTTTCTTTTCTTTTTTTTCTTTTTTTTTTGAGTAAATTTAAAAAGGAAAAAAAAAAAATTGAAAAGAAAATATTACATAATGGATAAGAATACGATAGATTTAGTTTGACCTGATTTTTTTTTTTTTTTTTTTTCTTAACTTATTCATCCTTTTTTAGTTCATTATTGAATGAATGAAAATTTACCATTGAATAAAATGTTCTCTACCATTGTGATAATTTTTTAAAATTATGAAAAAAAAAAAAATGGTTTGATTAATGTACTGATATAAATGTATACGATTGATGATGAATTTTGTAATGTTGCTGCAAAAAATTTGCAAAATAATCAAATGAATTAAACATTGAAATGTTATTTTATTGATTGAAAATAATTATTTGAATTACGAAATAAGTAATGTTCAAAATATTTTTTAAAGAAAATGAAAAAAAAGTAAAAGAAAATAATGAAAGGAAAAAAATTTCAGAAAAAATTGTTTGTTTTGAAATTTTTTGTTTAACAGTAAATACATGAATTTATTTTTGTTTCATTTCCAAAAAGTATCATTTAGCAAATTGAAAGAAAAAAAGACAAAAAAAAAAAATAAAAGAAAGAAAATGAATGGATAATGATGTGCTATTATTCCCTGGCAAGATACAGCTGTTGTAAATAAATCATTTACATTCGATTCGATTCAATTCAATTCAATTCAATTCATACCAAAATTATTCAGGGTTCTCTTTTCTATTATGTGTAGATACTTGAAAAACAAAATTATGAGATTTTTTCCCGTTTTTTTTCTCTTATTCATCTATTGATGAAATATCATTTATGCCAGCATCTTTCAGGAAGTTTTAATTTTCAAAGCACCAAAAAAAAAAAAAAAAAAAATTATAAATTGATTTCAGATCTAATGAATTATGCAGAAATAAAATGGAAAATTATTTTTTTCATGAAATTTCCTCAGTTGCATTTTAAATTTTAACTTACTATTGTAAGAAAAGAAAAAAAAATAAACTTCCCCAACCAAAATTAAAAAAAAAAAATATTTTTTGAGAAAAAGATTGAAAACAGTTCGAAAGGCTAAAAACATTTTTAAAAATTCAATAAGACCCTAAAATATTATTGCTTAATCTTTGGATATTCAGAAATAAAGGATAAAATAGACATAAATTTTTGAGTATTTCATAGGAATCATCGAAATATTTCAAGATTGAAAAGTTAAAGTATCGAATATTAGCAATTGCAAAAGAAGTCATTGGTAGTTTTTTGTTTTTGACCTTAAAGATTAGACTAATTTTCATCTATTAAATAATCAATTTGACTGAAAGACGGCTGAAGAAAAAAAGAAAAAAGCTGGCGAAACATTGGAAGATGGAAAATTTATAGCGATTATCTGAATATTATTGAATAATTGATAATTTAGCAGTTTCATCTCGAAAAAATAATTTAAGTCGTCGAAATTCTCAACCAATCCAATAAATTAATGATTTGAAGAGAAAACTTTGCTTCGATTATCCTTTTCCTATAACTTTTTTATCATCCATGCCTATCAGAAAGAGTCCCAAAATAGTTCCTCATTTTATTAACACATTCACAGACCAATATTTTGGCTAATAAATTAATTGATAAAAAAAAAAATCTTATGGCCAATTTGTTAGCTTCACAAATGATACTTCAGTCTTTTCTGTTTTTTGATATTCTATTACCTATGCTATCATTCTTTATACTAATATATGTATTCGTTGAATTAATAGATCTAATTTACAGCCCGCAATAAGATTAATTTTGTTTCACCTTTAGAATTTTTCTTTCTCAGTCAATACTTTTTTGTTATTTTTGTTATTTCCAAATGTTTGTGCCGCTATTATTATTATTATTATTATTATTATTATTATTATTATTATTATTATTATTATTATTATTATTATTATTATTATTATTATTATTATTATTATTATTATTATTATTATTATTATTATT